>CAIGQW010054471.1:2357762-2394989 GCA_903798125.1 Danio choprae
GTGTGTGTGTGTGTGTGTGTGTGTGTGTGTGTGTGTGTGTGTGTGTGCGCGCTCTTGGAAACATTTGCTTTCTTCTTGTCAGGGTAGCTGCTATTCATGCCAAGTGTCTCTATTCGCTACCCTTTCGTCTTGTAAATCTATCATCAACTTTAATTATTTCCTCCTGATTTTTTCTCCCTCAGCAACGGAATATAATTGACTTATGATATCAATTAAAAGAAAATACTATTGGATTTCACCTAAGATAAACAAGGAGAAAATAGAGCACATTAATGGTTTGATTAGTTTCAGTAATTCTGTATCGTCAATTTTTTTAATCTTTTATTTTTTTACATTAAGTTGATTGAACTTAGTAATTAACTTTGTGTTGAATCACAAAAGTGTGTCTGGCTTTGAAACGGGTATCTTTTAACTGGTCCAAAGAGCATTTTGTAAATAACAGTCTTTGTTTTACTTTCCAAAAGATATCTTTTTAAATATCTCACTTAAGTGTGTCTGTCTAATGTTTTTGTTAGTTAGTTAGTTAGTTGGTTAGTTAGTTGGTTAGATGGTTAGTTGGTTAGCTAGTCTGTTAGTCAGTTGGTTGGTTGGTTGGTTAGTCGGCTAGTTGTGTTTGTCACACTTTTTTTTTTTCTCAGATCAGATTTTTGACATCACCGTTCACATTGTTGTTTTAAATGTGGTCAATATTAGATATCCAGTGAAAACTGATCATTGTCCTAAACTGACCCATATGCTCAAAAGAACAACTACACTCTCCGTAAACTTTCTGAGTGTGTACACAATGTGTATACTGTACGATGTACATGAAGTACGTCATCAGATTGTTTATTATGATTATTATTGCCGTTTTCGCAAACAGCTGTGTATTTTATGACCTAGAAATGGTTGTTTTGCTAGCACTACTGTGTATTTCAATGTACGAAATCTAAAATAAGTGTTCTGTAAGTTGTGATCTATGACAATCACGGAACATGCGTTTCTCTGGCTCTGCGCCAACACCAGCAGGAAAGCAGATTTGAATTTAGCAGCTGATGACATGATGCACTCAACATTTTCACACCACATTTTTTGTATTGATTATCCTAAAAAATTTCAACACAAAAAAATCTTGCTCATGCTTACCATGCGTATTAATAAATCTGTTTCGAGAAAAAAAAAAATACAAAACAATAAAAAACGCAGTGCTACTTCTGTTCTTCTCTCTTCAAAAAAAGAAAAAGAGGAAATAATGTGTCCATTGAATTTAATTGATCCTGAAAACTGGCAGTACATTAAAGGTATGAACACACACACGCATTGAAACCAGCTAATAGGCTACAGCAGTGATTCTCAACCATCTGTCTTTACATTCAGAACTTCGTTTGTCATAAAGTGCTCTGTGCTGCAAGATGGATTAATTTGTTCGAATCCAGATTTTTGCTTTCACTTGTATGGCTGTGAATTGTCAAAACACATCTCAAGATGCTAGCTATAGATGTGAAAACAGAAAAAAACAAACCTGATTCAAAAATATTTATGACGGACAAATGTTTCAGAGACGGTATATAAATGTGGTTGACACAACATGAGGCCGAATTAATTTTTTAAGGTGCGACTTAAATGGAAACTTAAGTCTCTGTTTCTTTTTTGACAGAGAACAGTCCGGCTCAGTATTGTCAATGTCTGAACAAACTAAGTCATGCAAAACAATTCAGTGTAAGTGTGAACTGCCTATACACACTGTACACAAGGTTTAGATTTTCACAACATACTGATGCACGAAAAGTATCAGAATACCTCTGAGGAAAATGGTACAATATATTTTATTAGTAACACAATTGTATATACACAAGCCTAGCATACAAACATAAACTGAATTCGTTTTGGCCTTTCAATAAAGAGACAAAAAAAAAACTATATTACAAATTACTAGTACTTTCCCAAATAAATTAGGAACATGAAAATTATTTTATAATAATTGTCCTGCAAAACATACTCCAATAATTGATTACATTTTTTTATTATACTTTTATTTTGTTTACAGCATACAGTTTTTGTTATTACTGTGTTAGGGTTGTTTTCTTTTATTTTTTACCATTATACACATCCGTGGACTCAGACACACTTCTGAAAGGGCCTCTAATGGCACTGTGCTTTGTTATACACTGGCCTGCTTCAGGGGACTGAGGAATGTCTGCAGTATGGTTATGAATTTGCACATTTAAGTAAGCGTTCTCGAGGTCATTCTGCTCTGTTTGATGTGGGTCAGGAACTGATGGAGTTCTTGCTTTAGAATCTTTCTGATTATTGTGACACTGCCATTGAGATTTGCGGAGGTTCAAACACTTGCATGAGAGTAGGAAGGAGGGCAAAAGGAGGGGCGGAAAAGAGAAGCCCCAAGCTTTGGGCCCTCTATATCACACACCAGTCAAATTCTTATCATCCTCGCAGTCTTTGATGTGTGTGCGTGCGTGTGTGCGTGTGTGTGTGTGTGTGTGTGTGTGTGTGTGTGTGTGTGTGTGTGTGTTTGAAGGTCATCTTTGAAAGCTTGCCAGGTACTTCACAACAGTTTAACCCAAGGTTCACCAGCTTCCTCCTACCTAAAGCAAAGGCCTGAAAAAGCCCATCACACAAGACCAAAAATATGAATTCTATTTTGATTCATGTTCAAGTGTTTGACAGATTTGACCCCCAAGTGTTCCAGGTTTCAGTGCCATTCAAGATCCAATAGAGGATGGATTCAATTCCTGAATTTAAAGTGAAACAGAATTTTATTTTCAATACAATAAAAAAAAAATAATAATAATAATAATAATTATTATTATTATTATTATTATTATTATTATTAAGTAAAAACTACTTTTAAAAATGATTCAAATAAATTATAGTAACATTAAGCAGCATAACATTTTCATTAATGATGATGAAATAAATTTTAAAAAGTAACACTTTAGTTTTAATAATGATTCACAGCATTTACTACTGGCATATTAACTGCCTATTATTAAAATATTAACTGTTTATTAGCACTTAGAAGTTTAGACTTAGTAGTTTATTGAGTCTTACATAACGGTTTGTTAACAGAATAAATTGTACATGAAAGTGTGACAAAAAAATGTGACAAAGAAGCATATTAGCATTATTAATCATTAAAAAACATGAATAATCTCCTAAAGAAAAAACAAATTAATAGATGCTCAAGAATGTTGTCACGATCACCAGTGATCTAGCCTGTGCAGAAAGCTGAAGAACTACACATGTGCCACTGATATGAACTACAACTCCCAGAGGTCTTTGCACTCATCACTCCTGCCACAGTTGACAATCATTCAGACACTGACACACACACAGCTGAAGCTCTATTTAAACACCTCACATTTTGCTGAGTCTTGTTCACTGTTAACCTGTATCATTACAAAGCATTCTATTGTCTAGCCTTGCTATGTTTCCTGACCATTGCCTGCATTACTGAGTTAATAAACTCAGTCAACTTCGTTGTACCCAGACTCACATTCACTGTTAACATGTAGCATTACGAAGCGTTAATCCTGTCTAGTCTTTCTTTGTTTTGATGCTTTCCTTGTTTTCCCGTTAATGATTCTTTGCTGCCTGTACTGACCATTCGCCTGTTGTCACCCAAATCCAAGTGTTATAAATGTATCTTTACCATCATCCATTATCCAATACCTAAACCTAACTACCTTAAAAACTTTTGATGAGCATAAAATGATGAGTTTACTGAGACAAAAGTCATGCTTAATGGTTTATTAATAGTGAGAATTTACATAAAATAAAGTGAGACCCCATCAACTAACAATACCCAACAATATGTAATGCATTTGATATTCCTCTTCTAAAATTAGCAAATAAAAATACAAACGCTTATTGAAAGATCAGGAACAATATTGTTTTAATAGTTGATGAAATTATATAATGTTAACACTTCTACTGTATGTAAACATTTTAGAAATATATATTTTTTTTACTGTTAACGAATGGAACCTCATTGAAATGGTTCCTTGAAAGAGGCAGTTTACAAAAGAGCAATACAAACTGCCCAAAGGTATATTTTATTTGCAGCAAAATGATTCTGAAATAAAAAGAAGTTCCGTTTTTGTCATCTGCTTCATAGTGTGTGCGTGTGTAGTATATCATTTTTTTTGCACACGGACCAATGTCTTCCCTACATTGACCACTGTGGCCACTCAGAGATGCACTTTCCTCCATGTTGGCACCATACTGTACCACAGCTGGATAAATCTGTCTATTTATATGGCGCCACTACTCCTTATCCCAGCTCAGCACACCGCCCAAATACAATTAGGTTCTTTCCTATTTGGCAAAACAAATTTTCACATTCTGCTGTGCCAGATTCTGCATTAGTTATAATAAAAGCACCAGTGTTTAATGGACCTCAGACTAAATTCAATCAGAGCGTACCACTGGCAGACCAGAATCCTACAGCTGGTAATTTACTTCTGGTGAGTTTATTTTTACCCAAAACCAATGTGTTAAGCTACCAACTACACTTTGTTAGAGGACAAGACTAAACGTTCTGCCAGGTTTGGCGATATATCAATGGCATGCAGTATTACAGCATTCACATTTTGTCTTGTTTATATCTAAATGGAGTCAAAATACTCCCATTTACACTTATTCCGCAACTAGAAAGAGAAAAAAGGAGGAAAAAAAACAAGGTCGCTCTGGGTAAATCACATACTTTTTTTCTTTTCAAAGGTGCCATAACTGAAAGCAGCAGTGCCAAAGAAAACTTGAAAAGGAAATCATGTCCCTTTTGTTCTCGCAGAACAAAACTTTCAAGACAAAAGCCATTTAGATGATGCATTACATCTCAGCCGAGAGCCTTGATAATGAAAAGGGATAATATTATATCAGACACATCAGACAGTAAATTGGCCCTTTTACATAGACCACATTGCTCATTAACTCTCTATAGCTCTTCATTTGAAACCTGATATAGCTCTTCCCATTCATTATTCACTCTTTATCTCATCTGTATCTCATACTCTGATATTGCAACTAATATCTGCAATTCAATACTCTTTGTTAATGAAATGGCACTAAGACCAGAAACGATATGTCAAAAAGCTCCTTATTAAAACCTATAGCTATGAAATCAATATGTTAAAGAGCTGCAATAAGCATTACGCACATTCTCAATGATAGGATAACATTGTGCTGCACGATTTGAGTCGATTTCTTATCAGTTTTGCTCATGGACAACAACAAAAGCAGCAGCGTGTTCACCTGTTTTCCCAGGCTGTTGTAAATATTACATTGCTTGTCATTTAAAAGAGCAGAACAATCCCAGTGGTGACGCTGGCGGCTATAGCCTGATCAATGGTACATATTTACACTACAAGAGAGTAAATGAATAGCTATTTGTTAGTTATGTGCTGTTTATGAGTTCAATAATTCCATGTACTTTCATAGGACATGTCTCACCACACAACATTTGCAATCGAAACCTAAACCATATTTACAGTTCAGTAGATGACCTCCGTTTTTATATTGTTAACTCTGAACAAAATGTAATATTAGAAACAACATATTTAGGGAATTATTTTGTTCATGGATAAATATACATTCTAACAAGGACATTTTAACTACAGGTATAGTCGTCATATGTCATTTGAAGTAAGTAGAGATACGAGACAGGTCCCACTGTTGTTTCTCATGGCAATTCAGATATTTTTTAGCAAAACACTTTGGTAAATGGGATTAGAACTGGCTTAGTAACACATTTATATTCATATCTGCAAATTATGTTCTATTATTACTTACTGAGAGGAGTCAACTCATTACCCAGCCTTATTTAAAGGTTATTCCAAATCCCAGGGCTGAAATCATATTTTTTATCGAAGAGAAATCTGAAATACATAACCTACAAAGCAATATAGACTTTCATGAGCATAGAAACACTCATCGAACTTGTAATGGTTTTAATGGCATTATTAGGGAATTCCAATGTTTTAATGAAAAATGTAATGATCCCTCTGGGTCTCTGCTGGTAATTTTTTGTGATTTACTACAATCACTAAATCCTAATGGAAAAAAAACCCAAAGGAAATCAATAAAATGTACTGGTTTTAGTGGTGCATTGTTTCAATATGTTAAATTGTTTGCTGATATCTACAAAGCAGGTATGTGGCTTAGGTGAGTGCATAAAATATCCCTCAAAAAATGTATATGTGTTCATTTATAACCACAGGAATTACCCCTATAATGAAAAGGTTTTACCATATTTGGAACAGTCATGAATATTAATGAGCTCTACTCTGAATGAAATGAATAGATAGTTTGCTTCAGAATTGTGTTGTGCGTGAAATATAGACTGGTATAATTATACTCAACAAAATAGGCAGACATATTTAGAGTTGTATTTAGTGGTTTTAATGTATATATCCAATAATTATGCAATAATTACTATACATTTATTGGCATTCCTTTCACTTCAGAAAAATTGATTGTCTTTGCTTTGATTGTCTCAGAATCATTGCTGTCTATACAGTATGAGATGGCTCTCATATTTCATCTCAAATCTCAAATTTGTTTTCCAAAAATTAATGAAGGTCTCAGGCAAGGGTCACCACGCCCAGTCCAGACTTACGGACTGGGTGCATACCAGAAGTATTTCGTCTTTAAAACGAACGCTACAGGGAGGTGTGACTCCACTCCTTTTCACGCTTACCAGCTGACCGCTTCCCTCCGTATGGATGGCTTTCCCAGTGTTTCCAGTTTGTCCAGTTAGCTCGCCATGTTTGTGGGCGGACTTGAGACCCGTTGACCACGACGACGGGGTTCGAGTCTGGTGAAGAACGGTTCCAGAAAGCACGTAAGACAAATACAAATGCCAAAAAATAAAATAAACAAGTAAACAAACAGGGTGAGAATGTGGTAAAATCTAAAAATGTGGTAAAAATCAGGGGAGGGCTTTTCTTTTTCTGGATTGATTTTTAAATCGGTTGGTTGGGTTTAGGGAAGTGGGTGGGCGCTGGTCAATTGGTCCTTTTGAAAACACTATTGGTTGGGTTTAGTGAAGAAGGAGGGTGGGTCAGTCAATCGGTCAGTCAGTCAGTCGACAGCGGCCTCTGGTGGATTTGCGCGAGAACAGCAGGCACGAATGGCACTCGTGAGATGAATTTGAGATCATAAAAAGCATACACAGCGACCTCTGGTGGATTCGCGAAAACAAAAACTGCAAAAAAACGTACCTCCTGGGATTTGGCGCTCTCCAGAAATGTATAAAGCGGTACATTTTCAGAATGAGCCTGGGTTAAATCAAACAGACCTTAACAAGCTAATCAAGGTCTTAATGTATTCGTGAAACTTCCAGGCAGGTGTGTTGAGGAAAGTTGGAGCTAAACTCTGCAGGATGCCGACCCTCCAAGGCAAGGCAAGTTTTTTAATATACAATTTTTGGGTGAACTAACCATTTAAAGATAGTTATTTATAATACACAGTGTGTTGTTTTACACTTAGTTGGGTTGTTGCCCTGATAGCCCTCCCCTGGCTCCCAGATATTCAGTTAAGAGTAATAACGTTTCATTTTTATGCAATTTCCCTTCCAAAGAATATAAATAGAAAACTCATTTGTGAAATCAAAGACTCCATTTATATCTTCACTCAGCCAATATAAAAAAAACTTTGCAGAAACATCTGAGTACAGTATCATATAATCCAATAGTACCAAACATGATAAATGTCTGGAGGGAGGTGCAGAACCATCTGAAGAAAAGAGTCTCTATCTATATTTAGCTCAATATTGAGGTATGATAATTTCATACCTGGTGAAAGTGGTTCGGGCTTTCAACTGTGGGTTGTGGAAAAAGATTGTGAAAAATTAAAGTCCTATATATAGAAGGCATTTTAATGTCATTTAGTTCTGACATTATAACAGATTGGTTACCTTCCAAATTTTGATAACGGGGTTGCAAAAATGGCAAACCTCCCATAAAGTGAATATAAAAACAGCTCATAAAATATTTAGCTTGACCTCTCAAGGCTGATGATCAGCATTTTCTAAAGGTTACCTCTCAATGACCATTTTCCTTAAAGAAAAAAAAAAAGCTATTTTGCTCATTTAAAGTGTTCTGTACAGTCTTGGCAGAGAAAGCTAAAGTCTGAGCATTTTTACGTTCACGGTTTATATAGTTCTAATGCATATTTGTGATATAAACATATTTCCCGGTAAAGCCGTCGTCAGCTGTTATTGATCGTAAACGCTTTATTTTATGCTACTATGGTTTTTATGCATCCAGATGGCCTCAGATATATTACAATAACATCTTCATCAAAGCTGTATGCTCATGAAAGTAGATAATAGAGGAGCCCTCTGTTCTGTAATTAATCATTATTGTGAATTACACACTGAGCCCAATCAACTGATTCAAAACAAATAAAGATTCAGGAAATTTCATCTCCAGAGCTCTTTCTGAAAAGGTTTCCCGCCTCCTTCATTTGGCTTTATAATTTGCTCAGTAGGTCAGTAAAATAACACAAATGTATCTCCTATTACCTCATCTCTCTCTCTCTCTCTGACTGAGAATGTCATCTTTAAGCTGTATGTTGTGGAACAAGAACTGATTTTTGGAGCATAGGTCAATGTTTGTACAGTAGATCTATGTGTAAACAATACAAAAATTACTTAACTTACTCAAAACAAAATACTGTATTTAGAATTTGACAGTGAAATCATAGTCTATTCTGTCAGCCTGCTAATTCTGGGACAAGAACATACAACTTTTTTTATTATTATTATTATTATTATTATTTTGTTAACCATAATGTTCTTTGAGTTTGACTTTTCATTCATTCGCAATGCTGAACTACCAATGAAGTGTTTCACTAGTCACAATCTTTGAGGGAAATCTAGCAGTTGCTGTTACTATGGAAACGGGAAGCTCAGAAACTTCGACTGAACACTGCAAATGATGATATAATCAAACAAGACTGCACTAAATAAGACTTTTTGTTTTTATGTGGTAAATCTGACAACACAGAGCCTGAACGTAATATCTTAATAATCTTATTGCCAATATTTGTTATTATTTTAATATTATAAAACAAACAATTAAAGAAATTTATAACAGAATTGAACTTGAAACGATTTCATGATAAGACGTTAATTAATTTTAATTAATAGCCCAAGGCAAATGTCTTTGAAGTGCTGAAAGAGCAATTGTTGATTTTTGTAAATTGCAATGTATTCATCTGTAATATGAACTGTATTTTCCTGTAGGACAGTTATGCGGTATGTTACTGTATTTTAAAGTTGCATTGTGAAAGTGATTGTATATTTTGCAGTAGATATACAATACTGTAAATAAATGTACAGCAAGATAAATGGTGCTGTAAATGTAAATACAGTATTTTTTTCTGTAATTGATTTACAGTAAGTTACTGGCGAACTGCTGCCAGTAAGTTACTGTAGATTCTACAGGAAATTGTTAACAGCATAAGTAATTAAAACTCACAGCACTTACAATGATGAAACACTATAAGGGGGTTTTTACACCTGGTCACTTCAGGCTTTTATTTCTGTTAGGATAGCTGAGACGGACATGAATCCAATCACTCAGACCACTTCAGGAGGTAGTCTAGAACACATTCTGGAAGAAACTGGACAGGTCTAAATGTAAATTTTCCAAAATGTATTTTTTTTTTTCTTTCAGGAGGGTGGGGTGGGGTGGGGTTGAAGGGACTTTAGTAAATCAGTAAATGTAACCTAAATGTTTTTACTCTGAACAAATCCTATACATTCATATACACTGCAATATCCAAACTTACAACAGCTCAGAATCATGGCATAAATGAATAGAACAAAAGATTAAAAATAAATAATAATATGCAGCAACGTGTGGAGGAGGCAAGATAATTTACTTGAGCATAGATTTCTTTTTTGTCCATATACTTCTTTGCACACAACACACACAAGACTGCCAGGGAAGTATGTAAGAGAATAATGAAATTCAAATCACTGACACAAAACACCGTTCTTTGCATAGTCTTCCATTCTCTTAAAGAAGCGCATACATCGTACGTAGATATAATAAATGCCAATTTCTCTGCTCCACAAAACAGTAAGGATATAAAAGATAAAAAGACTCTGGAATGTCTGTAGGTTTAGTGAAGCATGTGGTTTATGGAAAGAATCTGTTTTAAAGGAAAGTGTGCAGGAAAAAGATAAAGCTTTGCGCAGTGATTTGTAGTTTTCAGATTTCCAGGGCTCTGAAGGTTTTCAAGGAAAGATTTTTTTTTTCTTCAGACCGTACATGGATATTTTGTTCTACTGTATTTCATTCGGCTCGGGTTGAATCCATTTCATTTCAATCCAGCGCTGGAGATAAAGTCGTGCCGTCTGAGACATTTTGGAGAGGTTTTAATCTGTCAGAGCGTGTACTCTCTTCAGTTCGTCAAATTACCCAGGTACAAAAATAACAGCTTCGATAAAAACAGCACTCCAAGATTAAAACACATCTCCGCCCCCCCATGCAAAACAAGGTGAGGGATGTGTCATGATTGACATTAAAGATATAAATGGGCAGTTATAGAAAATAATGCTTCATAAGAGCTCTCATATTGTCTGGCCCTTATTAAAACTTGTTGTCAGGCAATTTCAGTTCTGCTGTGAGGTTTTTTATGTCATTTGTTTGATGTAACGTTTAGGAGGGTGAAAAGCATGATAATGTGACAGCTGCGCGTGTGTGTGTGTGTGTGTGTGTGTGTGTGTGTGTGTGTGTGTGTGTGTGTGTGTGTCTGAGAAAGACAGCAAGGAGAGAAAGGCCTCATTAGAGCTGTCCGCGGCCGTTTGAACGAGATGGAATGAAATTCATGCAGAAAGACAGAAGGAAGAGATATTTTGAACGTTTTGAAGCCTCCAGTAGCAAAGGTGTGCTTAAGGAAAGATTCGAGACATCAGAGGAAGATGCTCACCTCCTCTCCTGTCAGATTCATTCACAATATCACACACCGCTCTTCTGGTTTTCTCATTACGAAGCTGCTCGCTGACTAGATGGATAATTACTGTGAAAATAGAAAGATGAAGTGTTCTAGTGTTTTAAGGGGCTGTTTTAACTATTGTCTTGGCCATGTGGTATATATTTGACCCCAGTGATGAAAGTTTGAGGTCAATATAGGCTCAATATGATCACAAAAAAAGGAAAATTAATAATTTTAGAACTAGAATTTAAATAATTGTTCAATTTTATTGTAGTTTAACAATTAATGATGAACTTGCAGTCAATAGTCCAGTCATCAGTGTAATTTGATTCTTTAAAAAGTATTATTCATTTTCCTTTGGCTTTCATTTTCTATTCATTTTCCCTTTATTCATCAGGGGTCACCACAGAGGAATGAACCACCAACTTATCCAGCATATGTTTTGCAACCCAGTACTGGGAAACATCCATACACACTGGTTTACACACATACACTACGGCCAATTTAGTTTATTCAATTTACCTGTACCTTTGGACTGTGGGGGAAACCGGAGCACCCGGAGAAAATCCAGGCCAGCACAGGGAAAACATGCAAACTCCACAAAGAAATGCCAAATGGCCCAGCCGAGACTCGAACCAGCAGCCTTCTTGCTGTAAGGCGACAGTGCTAACCACTGAGCCACTGTGCTGCCCTGCATATAATGTAAGTATTGTAATGGCTATAGTGTAATATACTTTAATGACTTTCCTAATTACCCAATATATGTAATTATTAGAATACATACAGAGTACACACAGTCCACTGTAAAATAAAGTGCTTTCAAAAGTAATACATACAGTTTTACTAGTGAATTGCACTGAATTTTGAGTCTCAGAGTGGGTTTCTTTGACCTGGTTGAGCAAACACCCAGAAAGAACACCAAAGTCATGTCCTCAAAACTATCCAGAACACCCTAGCAACATACACTAAAACCAATCAGAACACATCTGCACTGCAATGCATCCACATACAAAACACCCCATTGCTATACAATGACTTTCACCCAGCCAAGCACTACTCATCATTACGCAAGATTCACCAGAAGGTATGTGCATGATCTAAGCAGCCATACAGAATCATATAGAACTCATTAAGCGGTATGGTATGGAGGGAAAGGATCTTATCGCTGTCTTGCTCGTGACAGATTGAGGCTAAGGGAGGAATGAAATGAAGGAGAGATGAAACACCAAAAGCAGCAGATAAAGTGATAAATGGTCAAATGAACTGTAAACGATGTGTGGGGGAGTGGCTAGACGTTGATAAATGGATTGATTGAGAGGGAGAATGATGGATGCAGTGATTGGCGGCAAGTGTTGAAGGCGGGCTGAGCGTCACACTGGAGCACTTAACTGTGTCATATTTCACATTTATATTGGCAGAGATGAATTCGCTGGTTTTTGAGATGAACAACACGGATGTTTTATTGCAAACCCTAACAGAGTGTCAGAATGTTTCATTTCTAGTGATACATGAAGTTCAAAGATTTTGATCCATTTGGATTTAATAACAGCTGAAAACTCTTTCCAATGGCAAACTTTACAATTGTAATGTAATGAAATTTATACACCACCTACACAGTTTATATACATATATACACATACCATTGAAGTCAAAATTATTAGCCTTTTTTAAATATTTATCCCTATATCCCATTTATCCCTATATATTTTCTTTGATTGTCTACAGAACAAACCATCGTTATACAATGATTTACCCAATTACCTTAACTTGCGTAATTAACCTAATTAACCTAGTTAAGCCTTTAAATTGCACTTTAATCTAAATACTAGTATCTTGAAAAATATCTAGTAAAATATCATTTTGTCAACATGGCAAAGATAAAAGAAATCAGTTATTAAAGCTATTATGTTCAGAAATGTGTTGAAAAACTCTTTCCGTTAAACAGAGATTGGGGAAAAAATATACAGGGGGGCTAATTATTCAGGAGGGCTAGTAATTCTGACTTCAACTGTATACATGTGTGTGTTTGTGTGTAGAGATTTAAATATTCAAATATATTACTAGTTAGCAGAAAACGTATTTAATATTTAAGTATCAAATTATGTTAAAAGTGCATAATATAGAAATATGCTTAGTATAGATAAAATGTCAGCAATTATATGATTAAATAGTCAAAAATAAAGTCAAATACTGCAAATGTTTCATGAAATGAATGCTGTAAAGCAAAAAGAATCTAAAACTTACACTGTGGTGGGAATGTTCAGTACTTTCAATAAAAATACAAAGCAACAAAGTGTTCAGTACTTTCAATAAAAATACAAAGCAACAAAGTGAGATTTCCTAACAGAAAAAGACAAAAAATGAGTATGAAAAGTGTGAAAAGTCTAAATAACTCGACACCAGAGCTGTGTATGGAGTGCAAACTTATATGCAGGAGTTATTGGGGGTAAAACCACATATCATGTTAATGAAGCATCCAGATTTACCTCAAGAGAAATTTCCTCACCGCAACAGCCTCAGGACATAATAGGAGACATTTTTGTCACTACAGCTGCTCCGGCATCAAGACAATGAATGAAGGGCTGTTCACAACTCACAAAGGGTCGTGAGGACGGGACTTATACAAAGTGACATCACATTGCATAATCTGTTAAATGTGATGTCACTTTGTACCCCACCAACTCTTTTAATATCATATGGAAACAAGTTCTCAGTTACAGCATTATGAGTAAGTGTATAAGTTTCAAAAACACAGCAGACATAAGTATACTGTTTTTAGAAGTATTCGGTTTTTTTAGTTTTCAGTCTTGCACTGCATTAATCCTGGCATTGTTACAGGAGTTTGTGTGTGTCTTCATAGGTCTGCTGAGGCTGAAAGGCTCTGCGATTGCTTTAGGGGATTATAACAAGCTTTATCAGCAGGATAAAGAGTTCAAAAGAGCAGTCTGCCCTTAGTGCTCGCTCTAATCTCTTATGCATATCAGCTACAGCATTAACACAACTCCTCAGCATTCTAATCGTGTCTCTGTATAAGACACTGATGCACCCTGTATCATAATGGTACAAAATTTCTCAACAGAGAAATCATGTACCACAGCGGAATGAAATGCCAACTATTCCGGCATATGTTTTACGCAGTGGATGCACTCTCGCATTCACACTCATACCCTACGGGCAATTTAGTTCATCCAATTCAACTATAGCGCATGTCTCTGGACTGTCCAGCCGGCACTCAAACCAGTGACCATATATATATAATAAGACCGTTTCTAAAATTAGAAGTCACAACATACACTGAAAAAACAACAACTACTTAAAGTATAGTTTTTATATTGGGTTAAGTACAACAATGGTTTCTGATTTTAAAAGTTTTACTCAATTTGCCTTAAAGCAAAAAACAACCCCCCATATAGATAAACTTAAAAACATTAACCAACATAATTCAATTAAATAATTACGGCCTATAAAAACAATATTTTACCTTTGAGTCATTGTATTTTTTACATTGGCCAGAATAAATATTTTGATTAATACTAAACTACATTTTTCATTTTCAATCAAGTCAAAACTATAATTTGAGGGAAATTACAGTCTTTTTTTATGTTGGTTTGGTCCAAAGCAGGACTATACTTTAATCTAATGTTAAAATGTTCAATATAATATAAATCACATATATATTTATGTGTGTGTATCTATATTAAACAATATTTTTCTGAATGTTTTTGAAATATTTTTGATGTAGTGATTTAATTTATTAAATTAAAACTAAAATTACAACAAAATTACAAAACAAAATTACAGCAATTTTTTTAAGTTGGTTCAAAGTAATTTTCTTCAGTGTACTGAACTAATATAAAAGGCACTAAAGCCCCCTGGAACTGTTGGTGGAAAACAGTGAAATAATTAAGAAGACTTTTTAGTCAAAACCGAAATACCATTCAACTTTATTATATTATTTGAATATGTAGACATAAATAAAATATAGCTAATTGATTAATAACTGAATTATATGGTATTCCATGATTCTCACTATGGCTACAATGGACAGCCAATTGATCACTTCAAAGAATAGTGGAAATATTCAATGGACCAGTCACTGCTGTTTGAGTTGAGTTCTCTAACTACAGTAGCTGGGACTCTTGAGCGGCTGGTGATCTTACCTGCAGTAAAACCAATCACCATCCAATCAGCCGGTCATTCAGCTTTACTCACTCACTGTGTGCTCTATTATCACCGTTAAAGGCGTATTTCCTCCTTGCTGTTTCTTAATAGACACAAAATTGCTCTCAAATTACAAATCTAGCTAGGTCTGCACAGATTTTGCCCAAAGATTTTATGATCGGTCTCATATAGTTAAAAAAGATGCTTGCACATGCATACAAACCTTTAAGTGTCTGGACCATTATTCCTGCTTTTCACATAGTCATTTTGAGGAGCAAAATGTTAAGACACAAAATAAAAAGACATGCAAAAAGAAACCACAAAAAGAACTACAATAAAAATAAAAAGTTTTTGACAGGCTTTGCTCAGTGTTTTGTTCATATCTCAGTAAAACTGCTCCAGAGTTAGTTTGAAAATAGCTCAGAAAACTAGGTCTATTTTAAGCCATTGGCTGCCAATTCTGAGTATGTTCTCATAATATTGTCCATCTCTAAAACTACATTCTAGTTAAATGTGTGAAATGATATACGTAGAGATGACCCATTTGTTTCACCAGCAGTGCTACATTTTACTGGCGATTAAGTTATTAATAGGGGCTGAAAGACTTTAGATTTTTTAAAATCGACAAATTATTTGCAGAAAGAAATATACAAATATTCTGTCAGACAGCTCATAGTAGCTGTATTCAAAGGACAGCTAGCATTTTCTATTCCTTTTGTTTTAGTCCAATCGGCGCAATAAATTGCACTATGAAAATGCAAATGTGATGCGCGATTGATTCAATAGCATTGAGGTCGAAAGTGGGACATGTCTTTGCTGATTTTCCCACTTCTAATTGTGTCTGAAATGCAAAAAAATGGCCACTCACAGAGAAAGAGTCTTTACATTTAAAAACACAAGATGTAACGCAGGAATAGGTTTTTAAGTGCCTCCTACAGAATATCGGCATCAAATAAAACAGTCGTCATGTCCACTTGCTACTGTAAACAAAAGTTTAAAAATGCTTGCTCTTGTTCCTCTGATTGGCTCACTGCTTTGGGACTGACATTGATGCACAGCCTGTGTATTTAGAAGTGGAAATTCTTTTAACGTGTCTCAAAACGTGGCACTCATGTGCTTAAAAAGACATCAATCCATCTAGCCCGTTTACATTGAAAAACTATGCAAAAGTAGCGCATTGGAATGGAAAAATGCATTCTGAATGGCTATCTTCTGTATGAGTGGCTGACATGTTTTCATGTCAAAATCACATGATCTGTGCAGCACGACTAGTCTGTACAACCCTAGTTATTAGACATTTTGATTAAAATGACAAGGTCAAAAAAAATTAAACATAAGCATTGATGAATCAGTCATTCAACATTTCTTGCCAACTTTAACATAATGCTACCTTAAATAAATCTACCATACAGTGTTTGCAGCTCTCGACTATACTGTATGTGTCTTTGATCTGAAGAGTTTGTAATTCATCATCAGTGTATAGAATACATTCTCAAATACCACCTTGAAGTACCTCAGCACAGCTATTTTCTTTCAAGGTTACAGATGAACAGCTAAAGGACCAATCTACTTGAACGGTGGCATGATTGAAATCTCGAACTTTTTTCATGCTAAAAACTTTCAAAAAGGAAATCGCCCTTTCACCTTAAAAGCGGGCGAATTTCCATTTGTACATCTATCGCTCTGAACAATTTCTCCAGTTCATATTTCTACAAGTGCTTCATCTCCACCTCCATATAATGTGTCTGATGTTGGTTTCTAAGTGGATTTCTAAAGAATAAAAAGTTCTTTGTGGAAGTGAAACGTGAATTATGTGCTGTGGAAATGCAGCAAAAGTTTTAGTAGTTGTAAAAGTAAAGCTGTGCCCATCTAAAGAACATTGTACAAAGAAGCTTAACACCATGAGTGGATTTTTATAGATTTTGGGACTGAACTGAAAAATCCTAAAGGGTGCTATGAGCTGGATGCACAGTCAAGAAACCACTACAAAATATTTTCTCATGATTTAGCATTTAAAGGATCAGTTCACCCAACAATTAAAATTATGTTATATATCTCATGTCATATTTTACAATTAAAAAAAATGCTAAGACCTTTCTTCATCTTCTGAACACAAATTAAGATATTTTAGATGAAATCAGAGAGCTCTCTCATCCTCCAGCGACAGCAACAATCACGAGATATTCAATGTCCAAAAAAAGAACCAAAACCATTGTCAAAACATTCCATGTGACTTCAGTGGTTTAACTGTAATAAGATAAGATATAGGTGAACTCAGTTATAGTTACAGTTTGTTTATGACTCATGAAAGTGTTCATGGAGTTTTATATGGTTGCAGTTGAACCATTGAAGTTACATAGAATGTTTTGACCAACATAGGCTCATTCTGAAAACGTAGCCCTATATACATTTCTGGAGATTGTGAATTATGTAGCCAGAGGAATGTATGACTGCATTTCGTCTTTAAAACATTCGCTACAGGGCAGTATGACGCCGTTCCTTTTTGTGCTTAACAGCTGACCGCTTACCTCCGTATAAACGGCTTTTCCACTGTTACCAGTTTGTCCAATAGCTCGCCACTTACGTTGACGGACTTGAGATGCAAAGCGGAGTTGACCGCAACGAGGGGGTTCGAATCCAGCGAAGAACAGTTCCAGAAAGCAGGTAAGACAAAAACAAAAGTCAAAAAATAAAATAAACAAGTAAATAGCAGGATGAGAATGTGGTAAAAATTAGGCTGCCGCGAGGGCTTTTCTTTTTCTGGATTGCTTTTGAAAACACTGAATTTAGGGAAGTGGGTGGGCGCTGGTCAATCTGTGCTTTTTAAAACACTATCGGTTAAGTTTAGGGAAGATTAAATGATTAAAATAAACATTTCACTTTCTTACAAGGTCCTACTACTTATATATTTTAAGGAAGAAATGTAATTGGAATATAAAATGTAAATGAACCCATAAGAAATGTGCTATAACGTTATGTCAGGGTTGAACGTGAGTTCTTGAAAATCTTTAGTGGCAGCAAATCAATCCATTACCATAACAGTGGCATTGAGCTACAGTCAGTCAAACATTCACTGCCGCAACAAACTAGTCTAAGATTAAAGATAAAAAATAAAAGATAAGATAAAGATAAGAAAATGTTATTGCATCTATTGGTGTATTATAACCTCCTCTTTTTTTCATACATTTGTGTTCCTGTGTTTATAGCTGAAATGCCAGCAACACCATTAGACAAAAGCAAGTCACAAACTAACACTTTTTAGTTTTCTCAAGCACTTGGGTTCAAAATAATTTCCTATTTTTCATATTAATTTTACAAATGCCTGGTACAAGTGCAGTCTTGTTTTGACAGGGCACAACCTTTTTTCAGTGTCTTTCAACAAAAAAAAAATGTAAATGTGGGTATCAAAAATTCCCTTTTTAAACGTTTGTTTGGTCCTTCTTAAAATACAAGATGAGTGGGAAAAGAATAATGTCATTAAAAGCTACTATGTGTGAAACTGGACCCTTGCTGTGTTTTAATGAACTTGATCTTTCTTGACACATTGTTTCTTCTTTACACAGTGTTGATATAGCAACAAGTAAAAATACAGGCCTATGGCAACACATTTTTGCAAAGAGATAATAAGTTGCTGTTTTTTTGTACATCAAAGTGGCGCTAAGAAAGGTGTTATAGGTCTAAATTCCTCTGGTTGCTGAAACCACATACGTACAGTTTACTCCTGCCTAAAATATTTTACAAATGTGAATGCGCACGTGTTGTGGGCTATATGACCGTCAGACACAAGCACAAATGCAAAAGCAAAAAAATCCCACAGATGAAAGTTTGAGGGGTTTTTTTTGTTTAATTTTTTTTTACCATGAAATGATTAAATTAAGTTGTTACATTTATATCAGATGGCAGCATTACCTTCAGAGACGCAGCATATACCTGTAGTCTATAAATGAAATGGAGTGGTATATCTGACTCTTTAGTCAACATAACTAGTTAAATTTGCAACAGGATTTGAAGATCTGAATCATATTCGTTTAGTGAAGACACAGTTATGTGGGCAAATGTAAATAGTACGGATACACTGAATTTTAAGCCCTCGAAAATATATGCTAAAAAAAAAAAAGTTATGCTGTGCCTCTTGACTCGTTCACTATCAATAAGATGTGACCCTGGACCACAAAACCAGTCATATTTCTCAATTTTTTATGCATGGCATTAAATATGAATAAATAAGCTTTCCACTGATGTACGGATAGTCATGACCGGACAATATTTAAAACTAAAAGATAAAGGAGATAAAACTATATCTTTTCTAAATATTAAGAAAATGCCTTTAAAGCTGTCTAAACGAATTCTACATATTACTAATCTAAATTGAGTATATTTACAGCATAAAATATCTTGATGGAACATGACCTTCTTTACTTAATATTCGAATGATTTTGGCATAAAATAAAAATCTATACTTTCCACCATACGTAATTTTGGCTATTGACAGAAATATACTTGTGCAACATATGATTGATTTTGCAGTCCTGGGTGACAAATGTGGTTATTTTATTAGCTTGTGCTTTTTTTTAAATCAGCAGGCTATAATGTTATTGGCTTAAATTTAAAAAGCCTTTATTATAATTATTATTATTATTATTATTATTATTATTATTATTATTATTATTATTTCATCCTTTTTGGTTCGATTCAAAGTGAAGATGTTGTAAAGAGGAAAAAGGTCTTGGTGCTTCGAATGGAAGTGAAATGACAGAACACAGAGATCGTCTGGCCTTTCGGACAATATGAGGAGAGAGACAAGAGGGCAAATTGTCTGAGAAGTGACCAAGGGACCAGCTGTAACACAAACGGGTATTTGGCTGAAATGGCAGAAACTATCCAGACAACAACAATATTTATAATACTTTCTAACACAGATTTACCTCTGGGATTGTGGCTAAAAATAAAATTGGCATTAGGTCACATGGGGCTTTTGCTGGAAGCCATGCAACCATGCTGAAAACTAACTTTTGGATGAAAATATTGCAGTCTGAAGAAACAAAAGTCCAGGTCTTCAGCCAGAAAACAAATACATCCCAATACTTAGGTAATTCCAGCTCTTTCGATAAAACGTTTTGCAGCATTATGTTCAGACAATTCTGTTCAGCAGGAGAACATGGAAAGCTTATTGGCATAGACGTAAATAAATAAATAAATAAATAAATAAATAAATAAATAAATATTTAAGAAGAACATGTTTGAGCATGTTTGAATGAGTTTCAGATTGGTGTTTACAGTTTAGTTCAATAAGATATGGATTTTAATAAATAAATAAATAAATATTTATAATGACAATAATAATAATAAAATATTTGTATTTTAAAAACATTTCACTTGCATATATTTCCAAATCCTATATAAAATATCACTACAAACTTCAATCAAATGTATTATATTATTACTATTATTACTATTATTATTATTATTATTAATATTATCATTATTATCCTCATTGTTATTATTATGCATAACAATAATAATAATAATAGTAATAATAATAATAATAATAATAATAATGTTATTATTATTATCCATAATAATAATAATAATAATAATAATAATAATGTTGATATTGTTGTTATTGTTAATCATTGTAGTTATATATTAAATAAATATTATATTTGCACATTTATAAATATTATATTTTGTATTTATACAAACATTTTAAGCAAGGAACATTAATTTACAGAGTATTAAAATGCACTTATAATCATATGAACACACACACACACACCTCTTTGTTGGTAAGAAGCGATCATTGTTCTGCCACATAAACACGGCTTTGTCAACTAAATGGAGCTTTTCTTTTAGAGCTCTGAAGGGACTGACAGGATAATTGTTTTACAAAACAGCTTAAATACCAGATGATCCAATGGCCTTATGCTGGCAGAGTAGAGGACATGAACACTGCTCTGGTGAAGTGCTGGCACATGCAGCCTCTGTAAAACACCACAGTTTTTACCACAAGACTCAATCATTATGACTGTAGAGTTTTAGAGTGTGATACTTGTATAATAACAAAAACTGCATTTGTAAGCATGTCTGCGCGGAGACATATTTGACAGCATAATAGTTTTGCTTACCAAATTCCACAAACATATAAAAAAATGTTTTTTCTCTTAAAACAAACACCATTTTAACATTTTTTAAATATTAAATTGCTCACCATTTACTCAAGTAGTTCCAAACTTTTGGGAGTTAATTTTTTTCTGTTGAACTCTGTTGAATTTTGTACAATGTTGTAAACCTATAGTCATTAACATCCGTAGTAGAAAAAATACAATGTTAGTCAATGGCTGTGTCTGAAATCGCATACTTCCCTGCTATATAGTAAGTAAAAATCAGTTTGTGACCAGAGAAGTATGTCCGAATTCATAGTATTCGAAAAAAAAAAAAGTAGGCGACAAGTAAATTAGAAGTCAAAAGTATGGCTACTACTGGCGAGATTCTGAGGTGCGCATTTAATGGACGCTATGCTATCCCATGATGCCATGCAAGATAATTCATAAATGGGAGTGAAGCGTCGCAACTGACATGGATATACAGTAAAAAAAAGCTGGTTTCCACATAATCAAATTGTGTTGGGACAACATGAAGGAATTAGGTTAACTTATTCGTTTTTACAATTTTAAGTGGATTGAACATAAAACAATTAAGTTGTCCTCAAAAAAACTCAAGAATTGTGTTTTTCCAACGATATCTCATGGCAATTCATAACGTTTTGATTTAGTGGCTAATTTGTTCGTTTAGGGTGGGGTTGGGTGCCACGCCTCCTTGTAAAATTTGTACACTTTTGTACGACTGAATTTGTACTAATTAGCCACTAAACTGACAAAAGGCAAGATAGTTATTGTGCATTTCCTCTTGAGATCAAGCTGTTTTTTTCAGCTGATTTTAAATAAGTAGTTTGAACAAACAGCAAACATTGGTTTTTGAGTGTACACTGTAAAAAGTGATGGGTTCCACACAATTGCTTCATGTTGTCCTAACACAAATCACTTAAGCTAACATAATCATTTTTACAACTTTAAGTGGATTGAACATAAAACATTTATGTTGTCCCCCCGCAAAAAAATTTAAGAATTGTCTCATTTTGAATATGTAGTGTAGGCCATGTGATAATGACAAATGGTGGATGTAGTAGGTCCAATTTCCATTCATACTATTTACATTCATACTATATAAAACATATTTTTTAACAGTCGTGTAGTAAATCAAAATTCAGATGTAGCACACTCTAGTAGTAGGTGATTTCGGACGCAGCCTATGACTACCAATGCTACAGCATTTTTCAAAACGTCTTTTGTGTTCAAAGAAAAGAGGGAGTGTAAATGACGACAGAACTTCCTTTCGATATTTGTGAGAAATTAAACTATTGTATTTTATGCTAGGTGATACTTTAGTGCATTGTTTTATTAGAAAAGACGAAGTAATGATCTAACGTACCCTTTTAATTTAACCATCTGTTTGTTTATAGGGCTGACAGAAACAGATCTTTTTAAAGTGACGTAAGCGATGTTATTAAGAACTTAATCTCAGTAAAAGCAAGCATACAGTAACTAGCTTCATTGCAGTGTTTTTTCTCACTCTCTCTCTCTCTATCTCTCTCTCTCCTCCATGTCACTTGTAAATACTGCTAATCACTTTTTAACTGTCTTAAAGATGCTTATTTAATGCCCCTGGTAATTCCGTGACTTATGCGTTGTTAGATCAGGCCATGACTTTTTCATTAGCGGGAGATTAATTCAAAGGACAAATTCTGGAGCTTGCTATTAGAGACAATTAGAAAAGGCTTTATAGTTGCAACATTACAGAAGATTCATCAGCAGGAAGAACAAACTCAATCCAGTTTGTGTAATGCTCTTTGTGAGATCAGTTTCTCTAGGTGATGTTTTTTTTTGTTTTGTTTTTATGAAACACTGAAATCAAAATTAAAGTTTTCTTTTAATTAAATCAATTAATTAAAGGATTGTTTACCCCCAAAATGAAAATATGATGCTAAATTACTCTCCCTCAAAATCAGAAAGCACCCAAATGTCTAATAATCTTTTAGGCATCACTTTTTTGCTATTGTTATTGTATGGTCTTGCTTCGGATCAGTTCAGATTTCTTGTTTCAGTTTGGCCCATCCAAGTTTTTTCAGTAAAGCATTAAATAAGACTATTGGCTGAAGCAGTGGCCCATGCTGATTTATTTCAGATTAATATCAAGTGAGTAGTTAGCATGCTTTTTATAGTCCAAAAAAGCATATGCAAAACTAAATGAATATCCATGGCTCCTGACAACACATTGAGGTATTATGAAGTTACTGGTCTGTGCAACAAACTTAAAATTATTTGCTATACATTTATCCACAATTTCAGTAAACATGGGAGGGCAACTTTTTGCATGTGTTACAACCCCTGTGTAGTCTAGAGTAGTGGGGTTGCACACTTGGACTGAGGATTTGGTTTAAACAGAAACTCAAAAGAAAACTGTGCTCCAAAATAAAGACGGACAACAATAACTAGTGTACAAATAAAAGTGATTTATTTACAAGTGGTTATGGTGTAACAGTGAGTGAGTTATTTACAATATTTACAATTTTAGAAACAATAAACAACTAAAAATTTTTAGAAAGACTGGCTATGGGCGCTAAAGAAAAGAACTAATCAAAACCAAAACAGTCTTACTAATATCCAAATATAATCCCCTCTAATCTAATCTGGTAAACAAATGATATGAAAAATAAATCTTCAATGATAATGACGTCCTACCTAATCTAAACTAACAAACAAATTAACCAAAAATACAAGGGTTGACGCACACCCTCTTACCTAGAGTATCTAGACAGTTGTAAATGTGTTGAGATGCATGTCATGTGACTTACCTACCAGCCTTTCTAACCTCAATGACAAACATTAGGGTATAGGGAAGGAATGGTACGCAAGGGGAGAAAAAGACAGCAACAAAATTCAAACAACAACACAGTGTAAATTAAATAAGGACGAACAATATCCACAAACGGGGATAGCAAAACTATTGAAAATACTAGCAAAAAGCACAAATGCAAACAATCAAAGCCAAAAGACAGTCAAACTGGTGGGATGAAGAGTTTTAATTCAATTCAATTAAATGTTCAATTAAATGCATTAACACTCAATAAAATTATGTTGTAAGCATTTATTTTGCTCACAGCAGTTAAAGATTAACATTTTACTGATGTAATTATGTGCTCTTATTTGTGTTTTTTTTTGTTACTCTTACTCTTTGCTGCTTTTATTTGTTAATATAAACATTAAATGGTGGCTTTAGGAAAAACCTTTTTTTAATGACAGATTATTTCAGATACATTTAATAATGAGGACAATGTGGTTCCCCTTCATGGGAACTCCAACGTGTGTCTGATACCAGACATATAAGAGTACGCCAGACAACCAATCATGGATAAACACCCCCCTGTGATCCTCAGATCTGCCTGAGTTCTACCCGCTTTCATGGGGAGCAACGGGGGTGGCTTGGAGGCCGCGATCTCAGCTGTGCAACAGCCATGCCCTCACAGTGAGCGCATGAGCTGTGCGCGAGCACCGTATCGACATGCTGGACCCCCACACCTGTGATGCGATACCCGTGCCCATCATCCGGAGGAACCACCGCATCCAGAAACACACAGTCAAAACAGTGTCTTGAAAAAGGCATTTATTTGGCATTCATTGGCCCATTTTCTTACTCTTTAGAGTGATTGGTCATCTGGCATACACCCATATGTCTGGTATCAGACACACGTCTCCGTTCCCTATTGGTTACGCACGTAACCAGGACGTTACTTTAAAATATAAGCCTACTGTTTATGTGTGCTACACCATGTTAAAAAGCATCAAAACAACATATAGTTTCACAGAACTTTAAAACGTTGTCTTTGTTTCACAGTAAGTGACAAAACGCACATATTAAAAAAAGCTTAGTGTAATTTAGTTTCACACGTCAACTTTGAAACGTCAACGATTTATTAAAACGTTACATTTTACAAAAATCCTCCTAAATATTATATACATAACTCAAAATACATTGCAATAAATTTTGGTTTGTTAGTATGTTGAATCAATGAACCAAACTGGGACCATAGTTTGTTTGCAAGCAGGCCAAGACCACTTCTTCAGCTGATCTAGTACTGATTGTTATAGTACAGATCTGTCAGATAAGTTCACAACCTGATTGGTCAGCAGCATATTTTCCATTGAAACCCTAAATATCCCCCAAACAATGCTGAGATAGATTAAACAATCTCAATGTACAGTTGAATTCTGAATTATTAGCCCTGCTAAATTATTAGCCCCCTGTATATTTTTCCCCAATTTCTGTTTCTGTTTCAATTTCTGTTTCAACACATTTCTAAACATGATAGTTTTAATAACTCATTTCTAATAACTGATTTCTTTTATCTTTGCCATGATGACAGTACATAATATTTTACAAGAGATTTCAAGATGCAAGTATTTAGCTTAGTGCAATTTAAAGGCGTAACTAGGTATGTTAGAGTAAATAGGCAAATCATTGCTTAACTGTGGTTTGTTCTGTAGACAATCAGAAAAAAAACATTGCTTAAGGGGGCTAATAAAATTGACCTTAAAATAGTTTTAAAAAAATTTAAACTGCTTTTATCCCAGCCGAAAAAAACAAATAAAGACTTTCTCCAGAAGAAAAAAATATTATAGGAAATACTGTGAAAAAATTCCTTGCTCTGTTAAACATCATTTGGGAAATATTTTAAAAAGTTTCATATGGTTATGAAACAAATCTACAGAAATGATCTCCACTTCAGCTGGTAGCATTCACACTTCAAACATGAATGCAAATAAACTGCACTTACAGAGGAACTGCACCTGAGTTAGTTTTAATCAACACCTAGATGCCAATGTAAACACAGCCTTAAGACTGTTTTAAATATAGTGCTAAAGCAAAACAGCTTCTTGCCAAGATGCTATAACAAATCGGAAGTGTTGCAGGTAAGTGCAACTTCATCTATACGCGCAAGTGGTATAAACACACTTAAGTCAATTAACTTCAGTTTTCCTTTACAGTAGAGCAAACGGAAATGAACTCTAGTCTTGTTTGTTCATCAACACAGATTAAACATAAGGTTAAAAGAGGTCACTGCACTGAAGCCCAGTGACCCCACCTGCACATACACATGCTGTGAACCACAACAGGCTCCTCATGGGGAGTCGGTCTGCATTGTTTTACAAATGACTCAAATAACCATTGATGGAATCCTTAACGAATCATTATGTGGAACAATAAACTTCTGATTCCTACTGCTACTGTGCTAATTGAGGGATTTGGGGATTGTCTAGAGAAAAGATTGAACAAGTCAAAAGAAATGATTTAGGGGGGAGGGTTCTCAAAAGTGTTTTAATAACATTTTAAAACAAGAGTTAGAATGTGTTTTTCATAGATCAGTTTCAGAACTATATGTAAATGCTTACAATGAGAGTGTTACAATGAGAGTCTAGCTCACTGCATTGTTTTGGATGGTCGGTGAGTTTCAGCACAAAACATATCCAAGTAATTATTTTGAATTAATAAGCTTTCCATTGATGAATAGTTGAGATTTTATAATATTTGGCCGGGACGCAACTATTCAAAATCTTGAATCTGAGGGTTTAAAAAAATTCTAAATGAGAAAACTGCATTTAAAGTTGTCAAAAGAAGTTCTTAGCAATGTACATTAATAATCAGAAATTGAGTTTTAATATATTTTACAATAGGAAATTTACCAAATGTTTTCATTGAACATAATCTTTACTTAATATTTAATTACTTAATTTTGGCATGAAAGAAAAATGCATCATTTTGACCCATACAATGTATTTTTCGTTATTGCCATAGATATACCCGTGCAACATAAGACAATATCCAACACAATCTCATGGCAATTCGTAACTTTCTGATTCAGTGGCTAATTAGTATGAATTCGTACAATCTCATTCATACAATTTAGTATGATTTGCTCATCCCCCAATGATGGTTGGGTTTAGGGGCAGGGTTGGGTCCCAGGCCTCCTTTTTAAAATCATGCATTTTCATACAACTGAACTCATATGACGAATTCATATGAATTAGAAGCTACACTAACAAAATGTAAAATACTTATGTTTCCTCGTGAGATCAGGCAGCAATATCATACAAAAATATCACAGGTAAAAATAGTTTGTTTTCTGAGATCAAATTCATTTAAGAATGTACATATTAAATATTAATAAGTGAGACTGAAATTGGCAAAAATCACACTATTTATATTAAGTCATGTCTAGAAATCTTTTAGTGTTGATTATCAGGTTGACACACACACACACACACACACACACACGACGATAACCAGTTTCAAGAATTGAAACCGGTTATCAGTAAAGGAATTATACCATTCCTTCTGCTGTATATGCAAGTTCATTCATTCATTTTCTTTTCGGCTTAGTCCCTTTATTAATCTGGGGTCGCCACAGCGGAATGAACCACTAACTTATCCAGCATATGTTTTACGCAGCGGATGCCTTTCCAGCTGCAACCCATCACTGGGAAACACCCTTACACTCTCATTCACACACATACACTACGGACAATTTAGCTTACCCAATTCACCTATAGCGCATGTATTTGGCCTTGTGGGGGAAACCGGAGCACCCGGAAGAAAACACGCAAACACGGGGAGAACATGCAAACTCCACACAGAAATACCAACTGACCAACTGGCTCGAACCAGCGACCTTCTTGCTTTGAGAAAAGCAAGATATCCAAAGATGCCTTTTGTAAAGAAATCTGTTTTTGAAACTAATGAAGATAGCAAAATTCAATGATTTATTTATTTAGCCATGTTTACTGTTCCAAAATATTTTAAATGTTTATTAAAAAATATTTATATTGTGTTCAATGGGGAAAAAGTTACCCAGAAATTCATTCATTTACTTATTTTCCTTTGATTTATCAGGGGTTGCCACAGTGCAATGAACCGCCAACTATTCCAGCACATATGCTGCGGATGCCCTTTCAGCCGCAACCTAGTACAGGGAAACACCCATACATTCTCACATTCACACACATACATACACTACGATCAATTTAGTTTATTCAATTCACCTATAGCGCATGTCTTTGGACTGTGGGGAAAACCAGAGCACCCGGAGGAAACCCCTACGAACACGGGGAGAACATGCAAACTCCACACAGAAATGCCAACTGGCCCAGCCGGCACTCGAACCAGCGACCTTCTCGCTGTGAGGCGACAGTACTACCCACTGAGCCTCTGTGCCGCTCACCCAGACATTTAAAAAGAACATATTTTAGAGCAGTCATCACAATACTGTGATATTTTTATCCAAGGTTATCATACCATCAGAATCTTATCTTACACACATACACACACACACACACACACACACACACACACACACACACACGCTTTGAGATGCTCAGTAAGAAAACAGAAACGGACTCAAATGTATTCAAGGGTCTTTATGAACTCTTGACTTCTTCACCTCTGTGCTCTGTTTGTCGTCCTGTGGTCAGTTGTGTGAGAGCAAGGTCACTCCAGCGGTCACTGACTGTTTGTGCTGGGGCAGGAAGTAAGGTCAGATTACACCAGTTCACATAAGATCAATGTGTCAATATATGCTAAAGAGCTAAAGTCCGGTGCAGAGAGCTCAGTAGCTGAATTTCATTATTGACCGAAATACGCTCTCAGTTTTCGAGTACAAATGCTGGTTAATTCTTTTGTTGCGCGTCTTTCCGCAGCCTAAAGGTCTACCTGGAGTCTGCTTAAATCAAATGCATGTCCAAATCCAACAGTGCCGTTATGAAAGCTTGATGATGGTCGAATAGTAGCTGTTTAAAAACAGCATCATTTAAATCCAAACTAATTGTAGATTACCCATCATCTTCAGTGTTTTTCAAGTTTTCCAAGCTTTACCGTCAATGGTCAAGTCACTTGTGATCCTGGATGACAAAAGTTGCTTAAGTTGCATGGGTATATTTTTGGCAATAGGCGAGAATGCATTGTATCCGTCAAAATTATACTTTAAGTACAGATCATGTTCCATGAAGACATTTTGTACATTTCCTACTGTAAACTAATAAAAACTCAGTTTTTCAATAGTAATGCACATTGCTAAACACATTTGGACAAATGTAAAGGCAATTTTCTCAAAATTTAGATTTTCTTTTACCATCAGTGTCTAAGCCAAATATTGTAAAATCTCAAACCATACATCCATGTAAAGCTTATTAGGTCAGCTTACAGGTGATGTATAGATTTAAAAAAATGTACACTTATTATTGGTTTTGTGGTACAGAATCACATTTAATTAATATTAAATTGAAATTGAAAGGGATTGGAGCTAAAAATGTAAATGTAGAATGTAATATGAAGAAATTAAGGAAAAATGAAAAATTTGGAAAATCTGGATAATATCTTTAAAACTAGAACATAAATAAAACAAAGATTATTTAGATGTAAATCTTATTTGTACGTAAATATGAGAATCACTTAATGAGGACTGTTCGGTTTATGTATGGAAGCAATTTTTCATAAACCTCCATCTCTTAAAATGGTCTCAATATAATCAAATTAATAAACTGATTCAAATTTTTAAATCTCATTTTAAATATTTGAATATTTTTTCTCATTTTATGGAGATTATTTCCAATTATAATAATATAATATTTCTAGTTAATAACAGAAATTACCATTTAATTAAATATTTAACTAAAACAATAATATATAAGAATTAATGCTACTTAATTATTAATAAGGTAACACTCTACAGTAAGGTTGTATTAGTTAATGAATTTATTAACATGAACAAACAATAAAAACTACATTTATTACAGTATTTATTCATGTTTGTAAACATTAATGAACATACAGTTGCTCGTTGTTAATTCATGTTAACTCACAGTGCTTTAAGCATGATTTTGGATTTTAATAATGCATTAGTAAATGTTAAACTATGATTAATAAATGCTGTACAAGTATTGTTCACAATTAGTTCATGTTATTAAATACATTAAGATGCAACCTTATTATAAAGTGGGACCATTAATAATTCTTATTAAAGATTTTTAAATACAACTACAGATGTGTTGTTTTAGCTCATCTTTACTGCTCCTGGCCCATTTCCTAATGTTAATTCAATCTAACAGCACTTTCCAGTTGGTCTGTTATTTTAGCAACGGACTGACACTCTTATTGGAGGCTTATAGCATAACCTTTCCCATCCATTCCCTTTCCCAGAAACCTTTCCTCTCATGCAGTTCAGCCTCTGCATTGGTAACATTTAGTGGGTCATTTCAAATAAACATACAGTCAACAAAGACAACAGTGAGGTGTGTTTTTCAGTCCACTGTCATGTTTCTCATGTTTATCTTATCAGCAGAGGGAGGATTTGTGAGCACTCAAGCAGGTTGTAGAAATGTGTGATGAGGAGGAGTCTCTGGCCCCTGGACATTTGAGGCTGAAATGTTTTCTCCCAGCATGCAGTGCCAAAGTCAATCGCTTTATCTCCTGGCAAAAACACCCCCTGCCTACTGACTGACCCCCTGTCCTCTGTCTCCTAGGGGCATTCAGGATGACCTTCTGCCCCGCACTTTAGCCAATCACAAATCGGACGACAGATGAAACTCTCATCTCTAATTGGTGTATTCTTGGAAACCAAGAGGTTCTGACACAGACACACAGACACACAGACACACACACACACACACACGTCTTTTATCAAAGAATAAACTGATTTTAAGATGAAAAAAAAGTAATGTTCACTAAAGTTTGGTCCTGTATATTTGTGGATTTATGTATTTTGTGATTTTCTTTATTTGATTTATTCATTTATTTATTTTCTGAGCAAAACAAATAATGGCCATTCATACATCTCTACTACTTTATACAAGACAACCACACAAAAAAATTATTAAGAGTAGTTTTTGTCAGGTACATTAAGAACTAGAATCATTTGAGCTTATTTACACCTTGTCTCAAAAAAAACACGCAATAATATATCATACAAACATAAGACTGCTTGTCGTACTACAGGAATAAGAATGACTAGATTTCGTACAGGAATAACAGCGCAATCTGTGCATTAGAATTATCCTTTTATTTACTTTCCTTGGCGATGACATAATGATGGGGTAATGATGATGTATTTATTTTTAACTGCGTAAGGCTTAAATAAATTAGAGTTTTCAAATGAAGGTAAGAGTTTGATCAAAGGTTTATGAGAACTGAAATGCTACAGTGCTTCACGTTTTCTTTGTGAATTTCCGACTAAAAACTGGACAAAGGTGGATTGGATTAAATCAGGTGAGGTGGAAAATGTATACATATCCTAATTTCATCTATTTGCCATCTAATTACAAAATATAATCAAAGCTGGAGGTATTTTGACGAAATTCTGACAGAATTAATTTTGCTTGGATTTCTTTTAAGACACTGTGTGTATATATATATATTAAGACTATCTCTGCAGCCCTAAAATTCTCATTAATTGTCTTCATTTGTATTATCGTTCAAACCACTATAGTTTCTACCAATTTGTCAGCACTATGATTTCAAATATTTACAATAGAATACATTTAGTGTGAACACTCTGTCAAGTACTGCTCAGAAATGTATTTACTGCACTAAATGACAATGGAATATTATTTTAGTCATTTTTTTTTACTTTTTCTTCGCTAAAGTTATTTTAAATACTAACATATAGAATTAGCTTGTATATATGCTATGCTTGTAATATGCTTGCATATATTTAACACTATGTTTATATATACAGTATTTAACACTGTTGTACTTTTTTATATTTGATGCAGACAGCAAAATAGGTCATAATGACCCATAATCATAAATAAGAATAAAGGATTTTCACTTAATTACATATTAGAACAGTCAATAACATCCTGTCTTTTCGTTATGTGGGCAAATTATTCCTGAAAGTTTCTGCAAGAGGATATATTTTGAAGCTATTTTAAATCAAGCGGAGAAAATAAAATAGCATTTTTTTTTACAACTGCACAAATGATGTGCGCACTATTCGTTCTACCTAAATTCAGCTGTTGATATAAATACACGCTTGTAACCATAGCAACACAGTAGCGTATTAAATGATTTTTCCAGTGATGTTTGCTCTGCGGAGCCATAAAGTCTTTTGACACATCCGTAAGATCCTGTTCCTCTCTCCTGTCCCCTACTACCTGTGTCAGTCACCATTATCATTCCACTCAATGGCTCTACTAAAAGTTCAGCCTGAAAATAGAAATACATCATTTACTTACCCTCACGCCATTTCACCCTGTATGACTATACACGCAAGAGACAAAAGATTTTGCAGAATGACTAGGCTGATCGACTGCATATGATAAGTGAATGACTCCGATATATACCACCCAGGCTCACTGAAAACAACAAACAAACAAAAATACATTCACTAAAAACAACATTCCACACAAATAATGATTACAGAATAGGTTTTCAATTAATGTAGACATGTTTTGGCATGGTACCTTCCAGTTTCTGAACAGCTGCGATATATTTTGTGTAATAAACATTCACTTACAGTCGCTTTATTCATTTATGAAATAAACTGAACATTCATTTTAGTGCCACTCAAATTCATTTTACTTTGAAACGGCCACAAAATGCTTCATATTAAGATTTGTCACAACGCGTTTATTTTATGTGAGCCTGGGCTGCTTAACATAAAGGTGTTGTGACAAATCTGAATATCATTAGTATCATTAGAATCAAAATATAGCCAAAAAGAGTATGATATAATGATATAGACTTTGTGTTAATGCCAAATAATGAATTAAATAATTAAGTAAAGATCATGTGCCATGAAGATATTTTGTAAATTTCCTAGTGCAAATATTTCAAAATGTAATTTTTGTAAGTGGATCCAACAAAAATGTCCAGAAACACACTTACAACATTACTCGCTGCTGACAGTTCTTAATAATTTCTTACACAAGTCTGGCATCTATGAAAAACTTAGCTTTTCCCCTTTTAGGTCCATCTATTCTCCACTATGTCATTACAATGATAAGCCAATAGGGAGCATTAAAACAAACTTGTCTTGCTTCAACAAAACTGGTTTCCTCTTAGCAATGGCCTGCCTCTTATTGGATCGATCACATGCACCTCATAAACAATCATGCATGAGTTCTAAGATAGTGTGTTTGCTCAATTTAAACAATAACAATCATTTTTGTGAGCCTAGTAAATGAATTTTTCGCTTATTGTTGGGAATTCGATGAATGTTTGGACCATTATGAAAAGATGCTTACATGGAAGACGTGTAATAGTACACTCAAAAAAAAAAAGATTTTTGCTGCTTGTTCAAACTACTTATTTAAAATGAGCTGAAACGATTTCCTTGGGAAAACGTATTTGTTTGTTGCTCAAATTTGCTTAAATGAGTTAGGTTAACTTAATGGATTTGTGTTGGGACAACATTAATGAATTGTGTGGAACCCTGCATTTTTACAGTGTAAAAGACTTTGCATTTGACCAGGTTGAGTAGGGAAATGCCTAAACACTTGCTTTAGACTTGATTTGGACACATTTAAAAATGATTTTCCCAATATTATACATAGATAGCATACTTGCTCTGGACATCACTGATACCAATATTTTAACAATTGATAATTAGATCTAATTAGAATTAGATATTAGGCATATATATATATATATATATATAGATAGTGATTATGATTTTTGAAAGTAATACATCGCTTAGTAAATGTTTATTATTACCATTTGTTCAGTCTCCTCATACAGTTTGATAGAGCGCTTGAACGTCACCCTTAACAAGCATATACAATAAAGAAAAGCCTATTAATTGATCTTTCAGATTATGCATGAATTTCCAATTTCCCAAAAATTACACTTATGACTGGTTTCGTGGGGCCTCACAGTGGCGCAGTGGATAACACGTTCGCCTCACAGCAAGAAGGTCGCTGGTTCGAGCCAGACTAAATATCAAGACAGCCTAAATCATAACAAATTTTATTGTTTGGTGTGTGATCTTAATTCTGCATGCGCCAAACGCCCACAAAGCCCATCCTATTTATGTAAATCACTGAAAAACAGACTTAATATTGTACAGATTAAAGGATTCTTTATTGGTAAATTACCATTGCATTTTCTCTAAGTATCATTGAGTCATCAGGCAAGCGGTGGATTGCGGGTGTATATGAGTGAGTTTGATTGAACACTATCCGGGTGGCATTTTAAAGCTTTTCCTCTTAGACTGGCTATGGGATTACTGCCCTGCAGCTGTGGGACTATCAAATCACCTACACACACACACAGACACACACACTCTGAGAGACAGAATTTATGACAGTTACTTCTGACCTCTGCGCCGTCTTCTCTCAGCCTGAGGTGACGGAAGTGCTGTGCTTATTTACTTTTAAGACAGATCACTCACGCTCGCTGATGATGCATCACGTGTGTGTGTTTGTGTACGTGCACCAGAAAGACATTTAAAGGAAGAACGAGAGGAAGGCAGGCTGGGTGGTCGAGCACATTAATCTAACAGCAGCTCTTCTACATTTAAACACAGACTAACAAATGAAGGTCATGACAGTTGCATCTCTCCTTCTCTCTTCTGAATGTGATCAATGGTCTGATGTCTCTTGACTTTTCATGCTGATTCACTTGTGTAGAGGACAAAGATGCTCAGACTGTGAGATACAAAAAGGTATACAGAGGAGGAAGGTCGGGGATTATCTGTGGGATTATTGAAGCACAGGTACAGTTGAAGTCAAAATTATTAGCCCTCCTGTGAATTATTTTTTCTTTTTCAAATATTTCCCAAATGATGTTTAACAGAGCAAGGAATTTTTCACAGTATTTCCTATAATATTTTTTTCTTCTGGAGAAAGTCTTATGTGTTTTAATTCAGCTAGAATAAAAGCAATTTTTTTTTTAAACCATTTAAGGTCAATATTATTAGCATTTTTTTTTTACAGAACATACCACTGTTATACAATGATTTGCCTAATTAACCTAACTTGCCTAGTTAACCTAATTAACCTAGTAAAGCCTTTAAATTGCACATTAAGCTAAACACTAGTATCTTGAAAAATATCAAGTAAAATATTATGTACTGTCATCATGGCAAAGATAAAAGAAATCAGTTATTATAAATTATTTATTAAAAATATTATTCTTAGAAATGTGTTGAAAAAATCTTCTGTTTGAAATTGGCAAAGAAATATGCAGGGGGGCTCATAATTCTGACTTCAATTGTATGTCTGAGTGAGAACAGCAGGTCTGTGTGTATTCAGGGTGTATTAATGCGAATACTATATTTGGAAATAATGCGTCTGATGAAGAATATTGATCAAAATTAGACAAAACTGTCAAGATTTCTCCCAGTTATTGGTGTTAATCTGGCACCTGGTGGTAATGTCCTTATTTATCTGATAGACCCTATTTAACTGGCGGCCAAACTTTCCACTTTTCACTGATTTTAAGAGATGGCAAAACTGACGAAAAGCCTACAACAGTGGGTTGTTCAGATAAAGGTTACAGTGACCCTTTCTGAAATTGCAAGAAAAGTTGGCCATTTCAAATCTGTGATTTCTGGAATATCCCCTCTTTACAATGTCACTAACTCACTCAAGTTCCCCCCCAAAAAAGCTGGTCATCCATGATAAGCAAATGCACTAGAGGACAAGTTAATGCAGAGGATCTCAATGGACAATCAGCACAGAATTTATAACTAAAGTTAAAATCTTTCTTCATGCCACAATCTTGCTGTTCTCTAGTTTTGACTGCATGTGTAGTAAAAAATAATAATAATCTACTTGAATGGAGCCACAACTAAACTTTTTTAGTTGTTAAAATAATTTTTTTTATGATAAATACATTGTCAAAACATTCAATGTGACTTCAGTGCTTTAACTGTAATCGTAAAAAAGGTTTAAGAACTCGTTTGTGTGCCAAAATAAATGTAAAAATGACTTTTTTAGCCAATGTCTTCCATTTCAGACCAGGGTGAGTGATTACTACGGATGGGCATAATTTACTTAAAATTATACAATTATTCACAATATTGTATGGTATTTCTTGTGATAACAGTATTATTGATGATAATCCAAACGTCTCCATTGAGAGACAAAAAAGTCCTGTATCTTTAGAGAAAAGTATTCATTTTCACCTTTTTTATTTTATGCCCACTATCCTACAGAGCTCAACCACATTTAAACACACTGAAGCAGCTGGTAAAGCTTTACAGGATCATATAAAATACACAAGCAAAAGTGCTGAAGCAGGTCAGAACTTTGAGCAGGTTAGTATAAACTTTGACCTCTAAATCTTGTCCTCAAGCAACGTTCATTCATACTGGATGCTAGAGAACGCCCTCACGCATAATCTACACATACACGTTACTAAAGAAAAGACATCAGCTATGGTTTGCCATCACTGCAGGACAGCAAAGAGCATAAAGATGTCAGAAAATGGATAAATGGATCAAACATGAAGACAATAAACAAATGCTTGTGGCAACAACTTATGGGAAACTTACATGTTTGTATATGCACTGAAATTGATACAATATAGACATAATGACAATTTCTAAAATATAAATGTACTGCAAGATTACATTCTGGTTTTCAGTTCACAAGCCATTTCAAGTGAACATCAACTGTCAATAAACAAATAATATAAATAAATGCCGCAATGCATAATGGCGAGCGGCATCCCATTTTTGTAATCTAAACAAAAAGTTATTATATTAGGTTTATAAATAAACTAACTTTATTAATCTTTACCTACTCTTCCCAAGATCCACTTTCTACAATTTCTTCCTCAACATGTAATGCCTCTCTCAAAAAGTATGCATTGTGTTATGCGGTGTTTAGATTGCTTTAAATGAAGCACATCTGCTCTAAATCTATTATGAATTACTAATGTTTGGTGAAGCTACAAACCAAAACATGACCTAAAAGCTGAATTTACTTGGTATTGTTTGGAATTGAAATAATTATGCTTGTATATAAATAAACATACACTTTTTCCTCTTGGTTTTGACCTTTATCCCCCCAA
>CAIGQW010054471.1:2410747-2458675 GCA_903798125.1 Danio choprae
ATTTTTCTTTACTCTCCATAATGTGGTTTTAAATCTTTATGAATTTCTTTCTTTCTTATTTGAACACAAATGCAGATATTTTGAAGAATACTGGTTGCCAGCACCCATCTACTTCCGTAAAAAATTTTAAAAATACTATTGTTGTCCCCGCAACCATCTTCTTTTGTGTTCAACAGAAGAAAGAAACTCAAAAAGGTTTTGAACAAGTGAAGGACGAGATGACTGTATTTTTAATTTGGGTGAACTATACCTTTAATGGACTGTTCCTAAAGCCACTCCACATCAGCGTTCATTAATTTCTAACCTTGTGTGAAATCATAAAGATACAACGGCACTAAATTCCTTGTGATGGTGACATTGATTCTCATTTTCGATATTACAAGTCCTTTTGAACCCGTCCTTTAGTGACTCGTGCGGTCTGAGTGACCTTTTAAAACGTGTAAGTGATGGCCCATCATAAAGCAAGCAGCGGTTTGCTACGCTGTTGTGATGGAGCGGTATTGATTGAGCTCATTTGACAAGGGCACCGCACCGGAACATGGGAAACACTATAAAACCACTGAAGAGGATAGGTAGGATATTTTAATTTCACTCTCTTTCTCTCTTGCTCCCTTACTCACTCGTTCTCAATCACTCTTTTCTTATTGGTACCTTGCTATCCTTGTGTCTCGGACACAGTTCAATGTCAGAAATAACAGACCTCTTAACGCTCTTTGTGTGTTTTGTCCTTTATTCAAGCAAATAGCTTTTCTGTTCAGCTGTCAGTCAAGCTGCCATGAAGATCCTGAGAGGACACGCCATTTAAGTGTATCAAAATGGAGACAGATATCGAAATACAGAGTGAAAGAGAGAGGCGTTTTTCTTGTTTGTGGTCTTAAAGATAGCAATCTATCTTCTGAAGCGGATGTGCTGGAAACGAACACCTTTTAAAAATATAAAATGAGCATAGCCTACATTTGCCGTCAGGTATTTACTCATTTACAGCACCAAATTCACTAAAGGTATGAGTGTATCTAATTTAGGTTGAAAAACAAAATGTGTCTTTAAGTGATCTAAACCACGGACTGTATGTGCTCATAAATTGAAAACCACTATTTTAAAAACACATTCCAGAGGGAGAACATGGTAAATTACTCTTTCGGGTTGGCCTACAAATTGACAAAGTGATCCACCAGTGGTTGGAAAGTGCCTTATTATAGAATAGCACATAATGAAAGTGGCATTAACTTTTTTTCTCTTTCTAAAAATGTTTTTTTTTTTTCATTTATGATTAATCACAGATATTTAAAAGACAGTCCTTCATCATTGGTGCTTTATTTAAACTCCTCTCAATAAATAAAACTGTCCATGAGAGTACACTGTCTGAGTCAATTGCTATGGACTGTATTTTATCATTTTAGTAAGGGCCTAAAAAGCAATATATGCAAAAAAAAAATGCAAGCATAGTGAAATAGTGCAAATAGTTAGATATTTAAGCCTATTTTTTATATTCATCTGCAACATAGGCTCATTGTAAATACATGCTTTAGCCTACATTTTTATGAAATCACAAAAACCTACCTCAAAATGTGTTTGACTGTAATTTCTAGATAAAAGTAAAGCTATTGGCAGAATGACGCCAACAAATTTGTTATTTTTCACATTAATGATATTTACAGGCACATAATATCAACAAAGAAAGGATTATTTCCTTGCAGTTCTTTGCACAACACCAAATAAATACCATGAAACAACTTAACAGTGTCTATTATTTGCAATTCTATATGTTTGCCGCAACTGCTTATCTCCATATGGACATCTTTTCTGTGACTTATTACGGTGTTGTACTAATGAAGCAGAACGCTATAGGTTTTGAGACCGGTGAAGCATTGTTCCACAAAAGAGATAAAAGCAATGTAAATTCAAGGTAATACTTAGTGGTATACCAATGCACTTTTATCTAATATTTGCTTTTACAAACCACTCATGCTTCACTTTATTAATTTGCAGGCCAACCTGAAAAAGTAATTTAACATGTTCTTCCTCTGGAATTAATAAACAAATTAAAGATATAATATCAACTATTTTATATAACTTGCCAATGGCATAAAACACAATTTATTAGCTTGTATTGATACATGTAATACTTAATGTTAGTCGTTTTTCTATCAATTTTCTGTGAATGAGGCATTATAGTGAGAACTCTCAGTGATGTTTTTCCTCTCAACATTTCTGTCTATTACAGTATGTGGAAGCAGTATCTAAAGGTATGTTTACACAACAACAATACACTAAAAACAGAAAAGTTTTCTTTTTTGGTCATAGTCCAGCAATGTTGTTTTATCACAACAAATGTGTTTTATGCCAATACCAAGTTTACCAGTTTTATAATAAATAGTTGTTTATAAATCTTTCATTTTTGGTTAATTAAAAATTCATAAATCAAACAGATGCCTGTAGCATTTTATAATATTTAAAAACTTTAATAACTCCCTTTTATTTTTTACTTAATTTATTTCTTTTTTTAATCATAAAGAATGTTCCATTTAACAGATTCTAATGGCCTTGTCACTTATTTTATTACCTATATTGCAAAAACTATGTGTGATTTTAAAATTAATAAAAATCTCAGCACGTTGAGCAACAGACATTTTATGAAAGAAAAGAGTGTTTTACACCCAATAATGAGCATACATCCTTTGATGAGCTGTAGCAACTGCCTGGCTCTTAATTGGCTCTGTGCTCTGACATGGTAATGGCTGCACATTCACACCAATCCCAGAAATGTCCACAGCAGAAATACTCAAATTATGCAGCTCCAGGGCATTTTCAAAAAACCCAGGCTGACCAGAGGCTAGCGAATGAAATGACCTGGTCATACTGGTAATGACTTTGATTCGGCTCTTAAAATGTGCAGAAAGCAAGCTTTGAATTAACCGCTGTTCAGTTTTTAAAAGACCCTTTTAATTTGCCAGAACTAATGAACTGTAGAAATTAATTACAGTTAGATTTTTAGCTATAAGCATCACTGTGTTGTGATGCAGAGTAGAGACTTCAATTCTCGAGTGTTATTTATGGGTCTCTCAGAGTTCTCAATATGATATTTTATAATCTCAAAGTGATATCTTTATTAAAAAAAAATCAGAAAGAGCATGCGCAGATGTTTTGACAAGGTTAATTCACTGTTGACAATAATTATATTATCCATTCATCTTAAGAACAAACCCCTATAAATAATCAAGCATGTCCTACCTCCATATTCTCTCGACTTTCAGCATCCCTCCTCCACCCAAGCTCCACACGTTTAAACCTGATTCCAAGTTAAGTCTGAGCGGTAGGGAGCGTTGTGAGGCCAGGCTAGACACTGTGCTTAGACCCCTATCTCTCTCGCCCTCCTGACAAGAGGAATAACACAAGTCAGGGTGTCTTTCCGAGCTCAGAGCCCTCTCCTGAGACAGCATGACAAATATGCATATTCCGTTCATTCAAAATATCTGTAAGTGTGAACTCATAAAATACTGCGCTTCAACAGATAGGCTAAAATGTCGTGAGGTATAAAAAAAAAAATTTTTTCTATACTTCTTATACTTAGAAAATACAGTCTAAACTAGGGCTGAACAATATATCGTTTGAGCATCCATATCGCAATGTGTGTATCTGCAATAGTGACATCGCAGGATTAGATTATTTATTAAAGATTAAAAGTTAATATTAAATAGTATATTTTTTATTATTTATACAATGATGACCATGTTATTTTACATTTGATTGTTAATTTTCTGTACTTGAATACTGTTAGACTTCCCCCTAAAAAACCATACAGCACTGTTTATTTATTCATTTTCGCTTGCACTGTACAGAAAAAGTCACAGTCGATCTAAATGAATGAAATCTTTCCAAATAGAGCTATTCAAATAATCAGGTGAACTTACGGTCATAATCGCAATACATAATCGCAGCAAAGCAAAATATCGCAGTCATACTTTCCAATATCGTGCAGCTAGTCTGAACCGAAAGTAAACAGTTGAGAAAGTTATAGCAGTCATTAACACTATTCAATAACAAAATGCACAAAGAAAATCCCCATTAGACCATCACAAAAATGTTCAGCAGTGTTTCAAAAGGGATTTGTTTTCTGTATGTACTTGTTTTACTTCTGTGTTCACTTGAAAGTTTAAAGTTTTTTTTAAGAATTTAAGAATTGTGAAACGCTTTTAGAATTCCACATGGTTCAAAACAATGAATATTTAATTGTACTTATCACTTCAGAAAGTGAAAATCTGAAAAACTGGCCAGACTGGACTAATCGTAAAAAAATCTACTGGTCATGTAGAATCTATATTGAGTCATGCTTGAAGTTCTAACTCTGGCAATTGAAGAAATCAAGATATTCATAATTATTGTAAATATTTAATTGCTGCTGTGGCAATATTTCCCTGTGGTATTGAAATGGAATGGAGTATTGATTTTGTTTTATCAAATCAAAGTTAGAAATTACAGTATGGTGACAATACTATTCATTCATTCATTTTCATTTCGGCTTAGTCCCTTTATTAATCTGGGGTCGCCACAGCGGAATGAACCGCCAACTTATCCAGCATATGTTTTACGCAGCGGATGCCCTTCCAGCTGCAACCCATCTCTGGGAAACATCCATACACACCCATACACTACGGACAATTTAGTCTACCCAATTCACCAGTACCGCATGTCTTTGGACTTGTGGGGGAAACCGGTGCACCCGGAGGAAACCCATGCCAACACAGGGAGAACATGCAACTCCACACAGAAATGCCAACTGACCCAGCCGAGGCTCGAACCAGCGACCTTCTTGCTGTGAGGCGAACGTGCTACCCACTGCGCCACTGTGAGGCCCGTGACAATACTATTGCAGAGCAAAAACGCTAGAGTGGTGCGTGTGTACTAGACAGTGTTTTGGTGTGTGCGCGTGTACCGTTGAGCCCCGTGAGGAAATCAGCCCATAAATCACACAGAAGGAAGTATTTTTCTAAAGTAAAAATCAAATTGTTTCCTGTGAGGGTTGGGTTGGGTTTAGGAATAGTGTTGGGGTAGGGGGAGAAAATATTCAGTCTGTAAATTATAAAAATCATTATGCCAATGTGTGTGTGCTCTTCGGAAGGACAGGAGCTGTGGTGAGCTGTGTTGAATTATTTGAGGCACAATGGATGCTTCTAGAATAGCCGAGAAGCATTTTGTCTGAACAGATAAAGACTTTGGTCTCTTAAGTGTCCCTGTGTTTGTGCCCCTGAAGGTTGGAGAAAGGAAAAAGCGAGAGAAAGAAACAATAGCAAAAATGTTACATGTGGCTTGGTTACAGGGGAGTAAAAGTGGTGAACATTGTGAACTGTTTTTATACTTTACCACACAAATAAACAGTTGATAGGAATGCAAATGAGAGTGGTGTCAATGTGTGTATTCTTCAAAACGTTACCAGGAACCTCAATGTCAAACACTTAAAAGTGTCTTCGAGGTCCTCCATAGGGAAGCTGAATCATCCTTCTCTGTCTTTTGATCTGATGGCACATACATTAGCTGAATAACTAACAAGATTTTATGCTTTTGCCCAGCTAAAACAATACTTGTTCTTCATGCTGTTGTTTTAGTGTGGTTTTAGTTTGAATTGGTAGCAGATAAAATTATACATCCAAGAGTTATTCTAATCTCCTAAGTAATGCCACATTCAGGTAAAGATGCTTACTTTTAAATGCATGCAACAATAATTTAGTTTTAGATTATTTTTGTTATAAAGAAAATGCTATATTAAGGACAGTTCATGCACTGTTCTGTATTCTGAACTATGGAGATACAAATCTTAATATCTAATGTTTTATATTTATTAATTTAATAAAAGTGTTTTCAATATCATACTAGTTTTTGTTGTAGCATTTATTTATTTATTTATAGGCTCTCCATTAGAAACATCTAAGATGTATTTATTTATTTATTTATTTATTTATTTAGAGGCGCTGCATTAGATATATTCAGCATAAGCAGTAATTAGATTTTTGTATATTTTTGCAAAGATGATATAACACAAAGTATAAACTGTAAAAAATGCAGTGATAAAAATATTTTTATGTTGCTTTAACTTATTTTAATAAGTTTATCAGGTTTCAACTACATTTTTAAAGTTTTACAAAGTTTAACTTCATATTGTTAGTCAGTTTGATTGGTGTAAGTTGAGATGACTAGAAAAATTGATTTGATTCTAAAAAAAATTAAGGCAGCAAGAATGTTTTTACAGTGTAAATAAAGAAAAAAGTTATTTAACAGTTTATATCAAGATAATTAGCTATACTTTGTATTATATCATCTTCGCAACAAATTATGTGAGTTGTTTCTAATGCAGCACTAATGGGCTGCCATCTGTCATCATACCATTTTATTTATTTATTTTTTTTAAGATGTGAAAACAGTATTGTGGGGTTTTTCTTTTATTATTTGAGCAAATAAGAATACAAAAAAATCTGATGTGGTACTCTTCCATTCACTGCACTCTAAGTTTACCCAACCTCCCCAGCTGAAATACTTGGAAATGTGAAAAGACTCCATAGTAAAAGTAAACAGTGAAAAGAAATGGCTAGCAACCCCAATCAATCAGTGTTGAAACAAATACCAAAAGATTAAATAAAAATAGTCCATGCAACTTATGGTGCACCATATTCCATACATCAAGAGTTTGTCTTATACACTAAAAGGGATAGTTTACCCAAATCTGCTGACCCTCAAGTGGTTCCAAACCTTTTCAGTTGAACACAAAAGAAGTTAAAAAGTTAAAAACCTTTATCCCTGACCTCCATAGTAGGAAAAACAAATAGTAAAAGTCAATTGTTACAGGTTTTCAGCATCCTTTAGAATATCTTCTTCTGTGTAAGTTATTACAGAGTTTAAATTTTTGGGTGAACTGTGCCTTTAAGCATAGCATATTCAAACCTGCTGCTTCAAGACATGTTGCACCAGGTTTTACTTTACTGACGTCAGAAATAATTGAATCTCAGATATCTGCTGCTGATCTTCATGATCCAGGTTTGAATGCACTCGAGTGTGAATGAGATTTGAGAGCTTCTATGCTTTTTTTACAGCACAATAATAAAACAGTATCAGCCAAAGTTATCATATGAATACTTGGAATACAGCACGCTCTATGGACTATATGTTTGTAGGCTTTCTGAAGTGTAAAAAGCCACTGATCACCTGCTGTTTTTTGAAAGAGTAAAAAGCAAAAAAATAAGGGTAGTACGGAACGTACTATTTCCATCCGATGCAAATATCTGAAATGTGACAACTACCAGTTCTTTAAACAAGCCTTAGCAAGCCTCCATTTACAGGCCAAATGATGCAATGTTGTCCTACAGAGATCTGGAATCTGGATTTTCAAGCCCTTATTACCATGAGTTAGATTGAAAAGTTTGAGACTGTGTTTTAAATTAGCATAAAGAGAATAGCAGGGCTACAGTTGAGTGTGCTCAGTCTAGCTCTGGAGAACGGGGCTTATTTCAGTCAAAAGGCGGTATCACTGCTCAGAGATGAAGGATTAGAAACATGTAACCCAAGGGCATTCTGTAAGCCTTATAAATCTCATAGAATATATGATCTTTTTAAACAGGCCAAGGGTGCACACACAGGAGTTTGTTTTTCATGCGTGTTTTTGGCTCTGCATATTTGCACAGAGAAGTGGCCCCAAAGTATTTGGACAAAGCAAATAAATTTCTTTGCTTTTTAACAAAATATCAAGTGTTATTTACCTTTAAAAAGTACAGTACAGGCTTATTTTTCATTCAAGCTACAAGCACAAGCCTTTACGGGCTGTGCAATTTTCTAAGCGACCTTAATAAATAATTAAAAAGCACTACAACATGTTTGTTGGCTGTTCAATAATTACATTTACAGCAAGGCTCTTTCGATTAGTTATTGATTACTTTCAATTTACATTTTCTGTGTGATATGATTGGGAAAGGAGGCTATTATAGCAAATAACAGACTTATTGTATTGACAACTGTTATTGTAACAGACTTGGATATCTTTTGTCTTTTCTTTTTTTTAATTGGCATTAACAACATTATTGTGCAAAATAGACTATTTATTTACACAAATGCTCACATATCACAAATGCGTTTTTAAAAACAAAATCTTGTATGCTTTTCTGTAACTTAACTTGCATATTTTAATGTTATTATTATTCATTTTTGAACATAAAACCAAATATTACTGATACTTAAATATAACTTTGAATGAATGAAAGACTTACTGTTTGTCAAAAGTTAGGTGTTAGGACACGTGTGTCTGAGAGTATTAGTTTGAACCAACTTGGTGGGAAATTCGAAAATTGTTTCAAACCAGTCAACCAGGGAATCACAAACATCCAAAAAAAACGCCATGATCTTTTTTGAAAGAAAAAAACTATGCTAAAACACAACTACACCTTTTTTTACCGATCAAGTCCTCTTATGATCGAGTCCTCTTACTTCAACCATCTGGCCTGGCTGTAACACGCGAATTTTGTTCCAAAAACACAATTAAGCAAGCTACTCACCAAGGATGCAGTTCAGTGATGTCCATGTGTAACAGCCTTCACCATTTTATGATACCGTTTTGAGCTTAGTTGTGTTGAAGTGTCGATTTTTTTTTTAGCGCGGTTTCTTGTCGACCGTCAAGTAAACGTGGTTTTCAGCGACACAAAGGCGCACGCCTGAAGTCTCGTGAATTTATTTTATGCACGCTTCATTATTTTCCAACATTCGTGAATATTTAGACACTTAGGACTTTATGTAAATTTTCAACAGATAGCAAGAGTGTTCTGTCTGAGCAGCACACTGAAACGCGTTTGTGCAAAGTCAGTTAAAGGGATAGTTCACCCAAAAATGAAAATTCTGTCAAAATTGTCTTACCCTTTATTTGGTCCAAACCAGTTTGCGATTTTTTATCTATTGAACAAAAAAGAAGATATTTTGGAAAAAAAAATTCTATTGAACACAAAAGAAGATATTTTAAAGAATGTTGGAAACCTAGCTAACCATTGAATTCCATATTATTTGTTTTTTCCTACTATGTAGGTGGATTTTCAACATTCTTCAAAATATCTTTTCGACAGAACAAAACTAAATGGTTTGGACCATGTCAAGGGAGAGTTGATCAAGATAAATGTTCATTTTGGGGTGAACAATCCCTTTAAACCCTAATGAAAATGAATGAATGGTTTGTGTTGACAATTTAGAATAGTTAAATAATGCTTTCCCTCAACTACAGTTGTTGCTAAAAAAAAATTAGTCTGTGAAAGGGGGCAGCACGGTGGTTCAGTGGGTAGTACAATCGCCTCACAGCAAGAAGGTCGCTGGTTCGGCTGAGTCAGTTGGCGTTTGCATGTTCTCCCTGTGTTCACATGGGTTTCCTAAAACATGTCCAAAAACATGTGGTATAGGTGAATTGGGTAAGCTAAATTGTCTGTTGTGAATGAGTGTGTATGGATGGTTCAGGTGATGGGTTGCGGCTGGAAGGGCATCCACTGCGTAAAACATATGCTTGATAAGTTGGTGGTTCATTCTGCTGTGGCGACCTCAGATTAATAAGAGGACAAAGCTGAAAAGAAAATGAATAAATGAGTCAGTGAAAGGTCCAGCAGATGTCAGTTTTTATTTGTAAAGTTGAAATAAATACACAAATATAAATTTTAACGGAGCTTAAAACGTCTAAATTCTATTTGGGGCAATTGTATCTGTAAAATGCTGTGGGTTGGGGCCAGTGGTTAACAACGTAGGCTATAATCAAGATGAGTAAAACTATTACCATAAAATTATTAAATACTGCTTTTTTTATTTTACTTTAGTCAAAGTACAAATTCAATTCAATTCAATTCAAGTTTATTTATATAGCGCTTTTTACAATATAGATTGTGTCAAAGCAGCTTAACAAGTTCAAGTAAAGTCCAGGTTTTAGAGTTTAGTTCAGTTCAGTGTGGCTTAAGTTTCACTGCTGAAAGTTCAAACACTGAAGAGCAAATCCACCGAAGCGCAGCTCCACAAGTCCAAATGTGATTGATTTTGCTAAATAATTAGCCCAAATGTAAAAAGTAGCTTCTGAAAACATTTGATTTTATTTCTTGACATACACTCATAAGTGTTTAAGTCACACATTTATGATGTAGCCAACCGCACTTAATAGACCACCTCTCCCTCATTCTAGTATTTAATGCCAAGAAGAATTCTGGCCTTGAAGCCTTGGACTAGGATGCATCCTTCTGTCGGAGCATTTGAACAAGAGAAGAAAAGTTTCTCAAAGTAAAAATACAAAATAAAAATAAAGATAAAAGCCAGATACTTCAAAAAATATACTTAAGTACATTTATTAAGATACCACACTTTGAAGCTGTCCAACTCTGGTTGGGACTTCATCATTAAGTCAAAATAATACCACATTTATATTATAACAATAACCCTGCCTCTACACCTTGAATGATGACCATGTGTTTTAGGCCACACAAATGATCCTGCAATGCTTTGGGGAAACTTAACTCATGCAAAAGCCCAGAGAGGTCACAGGAACGATAAGGTCAATCATGAGTTCAATCCCAAAAACTCTGGGGCATGTTTTCCTCTGAAGCTGATCCATTTCCTGTTGCCTATAAAAGCTTTGATATCCTTCCATGACAGGAACACATGGGGATTCGGCTGTTTGAGAATGCATCAGAGAAAACAACAGCAACATACTTAAGGATAATTCAGATTGCCTTCTGAATGACAGACATAAAGACAGTGATGATGAGTTTACAAAGCATCTCCACATGGTATCAGTGTGTGTGTGTGTAAAGCATATGCCTCAAGTACATGACTGTACTAATCCAAGCTTGCAAATCCATGTAGGAAATGCTTATTTTGTGTGTAATCCAACGCTATTTGTATGAGATTATGATTTAGGGGCAATTCAGCTGATGGGGAATAGAAAAAATAAGGGGTAAAACCAGCATGACAAGCCCTTTCAAAATAAGATTCTGACTCAGACACTCTTCAGACATCTTAATCCAAGATTTCAAATGTATTTGAATGTACTTAAATGGATAGTTCACCCAAATGAAAATTTCTTCATTATTTACACATCATCATGTGGTTTTTAATCTATATGGGTTTCTTTTTTTTTTAACACAAAAGTTATTTTAAACCACATGAGGGAGAGTGTGGCTGCATTCCAGTCAAATGTTTTATGCCTTCAAACCAATAGTATCTGGATGCTGCATTGATGATGCAAGCTGAGACTGCATATCTCATTGATGCAATGTCAGACACAATGCACTCAATGGAGCTTGTGATGTCATTGTAAGGGGTAGGGCTAGGGGTGGGGTTAGGTGAGCGCATTGAAAAGCATTGGATGCAGCTCAGATTGCACTGCACCAGGTCTGCATCCAGACACTTCTCCTTTAATCGCTAACTTCCCTCCATCTCGTTTCCTCAGAATGTTACACAAGTGTCCACTACTGGTGGAACATCTGAATGGGTTTAAATGGAATGCCCTAAACCCTTGAGCATTTAGGAACTACACTGTTATGATGTCACAATCGCATTGCATTCTGTGACATATAGGTGTTGGAGTGGAAATATGAATGGATCGAATTCAAAGTCCATGTAAACTTCCCTCATTTACTTGATGAACTGGAACGCACTTTTAAATGGATTCCAGGAAAAGTGAAGGGAAGTTTGCCTGTCTAAAAGTGGAAAGGAATGCAGCATAAATAGTGAGGTAATATTCATTTTGATTGAACTATTTCTTTAATACTTTAGTGTGATTTAATGCAGCAGTTTTCAAACTGGACAATTGCTCACAGGATACAGTACATCCAAAATTAAAAAGTTTACAATTTAAACAGTAACATAATTTTAAAAAATGCTGGGATATGATAACAATGTTACCAATGTTACAATGTTCTGACAATATTTTAGGTTCTGTCATCATACTTATAAAATAATAAAGAAAATCATTGGTTTTCATTGAGAAATTCATAGCAAATTATACAATAATTACAAAGAAAATGCAACAAGTATTGATAAAATAAGTATTTAGTAAGTATTTTAAGTAATTAAGTATATAATTGAGACACATTTTTTAATTACAAAAACTAAATAGCATTTTACATAAAAAAAATATCAGTGTTATTTACAACTATGAACAATATACATATATGTTTGCCATGCTTCAAACTTACACACTTTCCCTGACTGTTTTCTCCTGCGCTGCAGTGTAAGATTATGTTTTCATTTTTTTCAGCAGAAATGCTTTCAAGCTTACATAAATAATTGTACCATGACAAGTTGATGTTACATTAAGCCAAATTACACTGATAGATTGGATGTTGACATCTAACTGCGTGGAAAATACATGACATTGATTTTATGAACAAACCAGCCTATTGAGATCATAGTTATTGTTTCTGTCATAAACAGCAAGGCAGAAATCACAATATCTCTAATAAGATCGTCAACCATGAAAACATGTCATTTTTGAATATGACATAATTGCAATCATAATTATAGCGTGTCAGCTATGGAGCCAGACATGCAGTGCAGTGAAAACCACTGAGATCTAAAGATAAATAAAATGCCCTCTCTCTCATGTTAAAGAATTGATGGGGTTGTTGCATGGTATTACATCAGTCACAGACCAGCCATTCAGTCACAAGAGGTCTTAAATCAAACTACAGAGATTAGATTAAAAAATCTCTTTTGTCTGTTTTATACTTCCTAAAACGATCCTTGTTTCCTAATCCCATACCTTGAAAATCTGACCTCAATAGACGTCTGCTAAAGTGCTCTGTATTAGACATTCAATCATCATAATGTGAGAGTGCATTCTGGGTAGTTTTTGAGTTTGTATCCTTTCATAATCCTTGCTGCAGCATTTATGTATTTTGACATGATCTATTGTCTCACTTTTCTTGCAGTTCTTCCTAAAAGCCTCTTGCACCATTACCCCTTCTCTACCAACAGGGTGCTGATGCTCTCAATCCAGGACCTGCAACCATGAGCAGCCTGAGGAACGGGATAATGTTCTCAGCAAGTCACTTTTTGTTTCAGAACAACAACAGCTTGAAAGAAAGCCACATAGATTCTGCTATAATCATCTAAACTGTCTAAATGTGTGATGTGGTGTATGGAGAGTGCAAGTCTATTTTGTCACTTGACTTTCTTTGTCTGTATTAGAATTTTGCATTCTAATAATTTACACATTTTTATTGTTAGGGAAGCTGAAAGTTGTTAATCAGTTGTTAATGTCAAACTACCCTCCAAAAAAGTATTTAATTAATCCTTAAGTTACTACCTAAAAGTAACTAGCTACATTAAAAGTATTTTTTCAACAATTATGTATATTACATATAAGTGAATAAACATTAATTGGGAATGTTTTAAGTAAAATAGGGGAGAAAGTAACGTGGGATGAAAGTAACAAAGCGATTTTCTCGAAGCCCTGACAACATTTGCTTTCCAGGCTATAACAGCACAGTCAGCATGCAACCCTTGAAGCCAGCAAATATCACCTGATTTTGGGACCGTGTTCCACAGTAAGGTCCGAATTTCAGTTTTTAAATGCAAAAAGTAAATTATTGTGGCGGTTCTTTTTTCCTTTTTACAAGTGTTTCTCTTTTCATGCATCATGATCAATCTACAGGTTATTTAGTGCAATAACACATCCTTAAGTTTGAAATGTCTGAGTTTTTCAGATTAAAAAGTAAATCAGGTTTAAATGGCAAGAGTTCCTGTGGGGACAAAAGTAACACTGTTATTCATGTCCCACTGCTAATAGCCATACGTTGTGTTTCACTTCCACATTAGAGTTTTTTTTTTTTAATCATGTGTTTTATAAAAATTAATGCATATTGCCAATAATAATAATAAACAAAATGTAAAAATTGTAGAAAATGTTATGCATCGTTGAATTGCTTTTAAAACATTTGATGGAACTAAAATTTTAGATGAAAATGCAGTTAAATATTTTATTGCAAAATATGTCTGCGGTTAACATTAACAAGGTCATAGTCAGATATATTTAAAATAAACAAGATTAAGCCAGTAAATCTAGCAAATATTGTTGTTACTTTTGACCCACCCGTGTCCCTACTGACGGAGTCAAAAGTGACAATGTGCAATTTATGTTTAAAGTGAAATTATTTTAAGTTGTTCTACGTTTGTTTGAATACCACCCAATATTGATAGACCACACTAATGAGTTAGTAACCACAGCAAAAATATAAATATATTTATGTCTAAAACATTGTGTTTTAAAAATAGGTTTATATGAAAAATGGTACTTTCGTCCCTGCTCTCCCCTATATAGTGCAATATAATTATTATATCAAAGCTTAATGTTTTATTACACCAAGTACAAAATTGTGTACAAAATTGCAAGACAATTTGCATTGAAATAACAAAATGGAAGTAACTTAAAATAAACACACTTTCTTAAAAAAAGTGTGACAGATAGCTTCATTTTAGTGAGAATTTATATTAACGCCTTTGCACAAAATTATCTATGTTAATTCTCAAATGTTAAAATTCTTTATGGACTGATTTTCAATCATTACTTGTAAATAATTCAATAAATAATTATCAAGAAACAACATTCATTTTGGTAGCTAGTTAGCTACGGAAAAAAGTTACATTGTTTTACTAGTAACTAAGCTATACAGTCAATCTTGGAAAAAATGTACGATTGGAAAAAAAGCATATGGTGGTATTTAACCATGGTTGTTGGTTTGAGCTGGTCTTAAACCAGCTCATCAACAGCACAGAATGCAGCTCTAACCAGCAACCATGGTTGAAAATATTTTTTTTACAGCACAGAACACTGCATATTTTATTTTGTATTTTTCTCTTTTCAGTCAATATTAATAATATTACATTCATTAACATATTCATAAGCAACATTTATGAGTAAAAAATCAATATAGAAACATATAAAATGCAAATGAGTTGGATCATGGAGCGTTGTATGCCAAAATGTAGGCAGACTAAATGTGAGGTAGCAAAAACACTGTGTAAATACAAAGACTGTGAAGCGTCATGTTTGTTTGTGGGCAGGTTATTTTGGGCCAAAAATGTCTCATGAGCACTGGCCAAACTAGCTCTGTAGGCTGTCGAATGTAAGATGATAGTATTTCATGCTGTACCACAGAGAATATTAGCACCCTGCAGCAATATATTAGAGATATATTGTACTGCCACCAGTGGCTAAAAAGTTCCTCTAATACTGAATGAGGAAAAAAAAAAGTTATCAATTTCTGTTGAAAACCATCTTTTCTCTGAAATGTAGCATGCTCAGTGCTATGGCAATGCAGCAAATAAAACCAAATGTTTTAAAGATCATCCGTGTTAATTTTCAATGACGTATTAAATATTAAGTGTGGGGTGTGATACCGGTAAGTGGCAATTATGTTGAGACTTTTAGCTAGAAGGATTTATAGAGATAATCTGCAATTCCCCAGCGAGTGATAAAGAGAGTGCTCAGACAGCCACATTCTTCATAAAATACCACATTCTCTAAACATGTTGGGATTGTAAATGCAGTTTAGTTTCTTTGGGAACAGAGCTTGTTCTTTGCTAAATTATAAAAAGCTTTTGATAAAATGTCTGTCAAATGTATATATTATGTATGAATTTGGCAGTCCCTTTTATCTTAGGCGACTTTGCATTCACACTTGGGAAGTGTAGCACGTGTCCACTTGTCTTTTAAGATGAACTTCAATTAGACTGTGTTTTATTGAGTCATTTAGATTTCATTTAGTGATCTAATATGTCTGTGATCATACTGGCTGTAACTTCATTAACTAAAGATATGAAAAAAGCAAAAGCCTAGTGTAATGCTGATTGGGGATTTTCTCACCAAAGGAACCTTTTCATAGTTGCTATAACTCTGCAGAACCACAATCTTCTGGTCAGTTCCCATATAAACACTAAGTGGTGTTGTTTATTCAACACCAGGGATTTTACTTTGCTCTCCAAAAGGAATTTTCTGTCATTGGTTGCTTGCACACTCATGTCATTACAAACCTGACTTTCATTCCTTGGCAGAGCATAAAAGAAGATACTTTGAAAAATGTTGTCAACCAAACCATTGACTTCCAATGTATGAACCAAAGTAGTTGTCAACTATTCTCAAAACATGTTCATTTGGTTTCTGCAAACATGTTTGGAATGTGTGGGCTCGTAAATGAAAACTGTATTTTTTGTGAACTATCCCTTTAATTCATTGTTTATTAACTGTTAAAGGAACACTTCACATTTTTTGTAAATATGCTCATTTTACATCAAATTTTTACATTAAACTGTTGAGTTTTTCCATTTTTTAATCCATTTAGTCGATCGTTTAAGTCTGGAGGTAGAACTTTTAGCTTAGCTTAGCAAAAATCATTAAATTGGATTAGACCATTAGCATCTTGCCCTATAATGAAAAAAGAGTTTAGTTAATTTTGCTATTTAAAACTTGACTAATCTGCAGTTATATTGTGTACTGAGACAAACAGAAAATGTATAGTCTCATTCTGGTGTGATAATCAAGTAACTTTGCTGACATACCATGACCCCTGCAGGTTAGTGTGATTTCACCAAGTAAGACATGTTTCTGGATCAACATCTTCCTGGATCAGAATTAAAGGGCACCAATTTTAACCATTTTTCAAGATTTAATAAAAATCCTTTGTGTCTTCAGAATGTGTCTCCAAAGTTTCAGCTCAAAATACCCATAAGATTATTTATTATACCTTTTTAAATCTGGGAAATGGGAGCTGTTTGGACATTGTAGCTGTTTTTGTTGCCCATGCCTTTAATGCTAATGAGCTGGTTCTCCCCGCCCACCGTTCCCATGTTCTTGTCACAACCATAGCCTTCACTTAAACAAACAGCTCAGTGACAGACAAGAATGAAGCAGTAAGACCTTACTACAGTAAGAACTTTCACAACGGTTATTTAATACATTTGTTGTGGAGGTTATTTAAGCCTTTCTGAAGCGATGAGTCACTCACAATGTTGTTATAATGTTCGCTCGCACACACCGACACACACACGTTAGCTTTGCACTGTTTTTGCACTGCAAATGTGACAGGGTACACGTAAATATCCACTGCTGTATGGACATTGTTATGTTAATGTACAAAATAAACCTGATTTAAGTCCACAAAACGGGATTGAAGCGTCTTCTTTCATAATTGTATTGCCGCTATGCGGATGTGGTGATGAATTACATAGCAATTTTACTGTCTTTATTACAAACATGCACTGTTTTAAAAACTATTTAAACTTGTAAAACTCATTCTTGATCACATTTGATGATGATTGATAAGCACAGCAAGCTGAACAAATCTTTTAATCCCGGTTGCTTTGACACGTCCTGTCCAGGTCTTGTCTTGTTGATATGATTATACACGTTACTATGGAGACATGTTAACATGCAGGTGTCAATCAATTCGGTGGGTGGGGAAATCTCACTCGTACGTCAAGTTGCGGTCGGCCTCAAAATGGGAGGGATTTGGATCCTATTTTAACGTCACGAAATTTAAAAAAAGAGACATCACCCCAATGATGGCCTTTTTCAATGGTGTTTCTATCACCCCAATATGATTGTATACTCACTATACCTACACACAGTTCTGTCCAAACAGCTTACAAATGAGAATTTTCATCATAGGTCCCCTTTAAGAGATGTTACTATCATTCCCCTATAATTTTAGGAACAATTTACTGTTAGGGTTGGATTTAGGAGTAGAGATTAGGTATGCATAATTTTTTTAAACAAAAAAGGCATTCCAGGATCAACATACATGGTAATCCAGGATCGCATTCTACTTGGCAAAATCACACCCACTGACTGCTACAGGCACAATGATATTACGCAGCACCTGAAAATGGTCCCCAGCAAGGTATCTTCTGCAGTCATGGTATGGCAGCAAGTTTACTTGATTATTAAACCAGAAGGAGTATAGTTCCTAGTCATATTGACATAGGAATTAGCAGCTTTTCATCTATTGGACATAACGTAAACATGATGTCAAGTCCGGCGCGGTGGTGTAGTGGTTAGCACTGTGCCTCAGAGCAAGAAGGTCGCTGGTTCAAGCCTTGGCTGGGTCAGTTGGCATTTCTGTGTGGAGTTTGCATGATCTCCCCGTGTTGACCTGGGCTTCTTCCGGGTGACATTCCTCCGGGTGACAGTCCAAAGACATGCGCTATAGGTGAATTGGGTACGCTAAATGTCTGTAGTGTATGTGTGTGAATGAGAGTGTGTGGGTGTTTCCCAGTGATGGGTTGCGGCTGGAATAGATAAGTTGGCGGTTCATTGCGCTGTGGTGACTTCTGATTAACAAAGCGACTAAGCCAAAAAGAAAATGAATGAATGATGTCAAGTCAAGCTTTAAATATAACAATTGTTGAAACTCTTTTTCTAATTTTTTGAGCGAGATGCTAATGGTCTAATCCGATTTAATGATCTATGCTAAGGCTAAAAATGCTCCCGCCAGACCCAGAGACTGGGTGAACCGATTAAAAAAAATGGTAAAACTGTTTAACTCTAGGAGAGTTGTAAAATGATCCTATTTTTAAAATAAAGTGGATTGTTTCTTTAAGAAACATCTGTTTTTATGTTTTTATCTCTCTCTTCATAGGCACTCTTCTGAGATGCTGAGGTAAAGAAAAAAAGTTACTCTCTACTAGTGCCAACACATCCAGAGGTTGTGAAGCTCTCATTGCTGCACACACACACTTGGATGCTCCTCCTCCATGCCGGCTGTTCTTTCTTTGGGCCAGCACTCCACAAACTCCAGACCAGCAACGGAATGTCTCAACACTTGCAGGATCAAAAGCATGGGCCGTCTCCCTCACGTCACCTGACCGGAATCCAATTAAACCTTTATGGGGGGATCAGACTGAAACAGTGTGTCTGTATGCAAGGACGTGCGGTGGTGGTGGGGGTGACTGAACAATCCTACATCAGGATAAATGGTCAGAAGAGAGGGGGAGTTAGGGGCACACAAACATGCACACAAGAGACCTGATGCCTCACATTTACAGAGCCCCTGGGGCAAAAGTTTATGACAGAGTCTAAATCTAATGAACATCAGGTGCAGTTATTTAAGCAACATGCCACAGTGCAGCTATAATAAAGCTTCAAACAAAAGGTCACTGCGCACTCACTTTATACAATCAAGATGTTTCACACTCTCAGATTTGATTATTAAACTGAAGAGTCTATCCGAGAGGCAGGATGCTCTATTTCATTGATCCTAATGGATCAGCGCTGACAGCTTAAGTCTAAAGTTGCAAAGTTCCATTACTGATAATTCAATAAACATCCTTCAAAGTCAGAGCAAAACGTCAACGCGTTCGGTAAAGGTGAGATCACTGAATCAAATGATCGAATCCACCGGGAGAGCGCTGACGTCACAGCGGCGGAAAGCCAGCCAGGCATCCCGGAGGATCCGCGCGCCTCCTCCACTGCCTGAGCGCACGAGCTCTGAGTGAGTGTTGTGGATGGTCTCTGCGCGCGTGGCCGCGTGGAATCCTGCTCACGAGGGTTTCGGATGTGTAAGGAAATGTAGGGGCTACTACATCACGAGCCGGATTTATTACGACATTTGACTGATTCTCCATGCGAAGATATGCTCACATACTCTTTTTGCCAATACGTCCTGGAGATCATTTAGACGCAACTTTGGAGCGGCGGCTCTCGCCCGCTGGATCTGGTGAGCCTCTTTCACGATAGCATTACAACTTTTGCCAAATGCAATTATTTTGTTTTTAGAACACAATGCAGTGAGGAGACATTTAAAATAGTAGCTTAGCTATTAATCTCTACAGTTGCAACAACTGTTACTGATTTACTAGTTCTACATAACCAGCAATGCATATAGTAATCGCTAACCTTCGGGCATTACGCATATTAATAACTGGTCAAGCAGTGGCAGTGGGCAATCGCAACTCAATGTAAGAGCATTATAAAGTGAGTTGCACAGATTGAGGTGTAGAGCGCACAGCCTCGTGGATCGCTCGCGCTCTGGCACAGCAGTGAGACAGCGCCATCATTCGCGAGCAACAGAGTGCATGTGCCGTGCTGGGGCCACGCTTTAAAAAGGTTTTCCGTTAGACAATACAACTTTTACTGGTTTCCATGTGGTTTGGAACGTTGCTTCGAATGTAGAAAATGTGTAAAAGGAATGTAACCTATAGAATCTCAGTAGGGAGTTTCTAACTATTTCTGTCTATACGGGGAATTCCGATAAGATTCACAACACCAAAAAGATTAAAGCCAACAACAACAACCTCCTAAATGAGCAAACATTGCTTACATTTTTAAGACACTTAAAAGGGACAGTTGACCAAAAAATTAAACTTTACTAATCATTTACTCGCTCTCAAGTGGTTCCCAAATATTTATGAGTTTTTTTCTCCGTTGTAAATATTTCAAAGAATGTTGGAGACCGGTAACCACCGATAACAATAGTAGGGAAAATATAATAGAAGTCAATGGTTACCAGTTTCCAACATTTTTCAAAATATCTTATTTTCTGTTCAACAGAAGAAAGAAACTCAAATAGCTAGATTTGAAGCGAGTGGGGGATGCGTAAATAATAGCAATATTTTTTCTGAACTTTCCCTTTAATTGAGATCTGATATGTTTATTTCATGATTCTTTTAAGAACTCTTAACTAAATGTTATTTTGGAAACCAAATTGTTATTTTCCCCGTGACATCACAGCGAAACCCCATTTTTCGAACCTTATTTTTAAAAAATGTGTATGAAATAAAAGCACCAATATAGTTGTATGACTTAATCAAGTGCATGTAACCGTTCGTTTGCAAAAGCACGTGTCAGTGCGCAAAAATCCAATAATGTTCTTTTTTTTACTGTCAACTTGGTACCGAGTTGCAATTACATAGTACCTAATAGGTAATGTCGAGTGGGGTTTATATTATAAGACTCACAGCCGTGGTGATCATCTGTCCTTTGTTTCAAAAAACGAGTGATGCAGCATATTTCTTCATTAGAGGCACAGGTTTGGCACATAAAATAAAACATCAAAGACTTCTTTCGTCCCACTGTGAGGCGAGAGCGACGGCTGTTTCATCTTCATGCCAATAGGAAGTAGATCCGTGCGCTGTGCGGAGAGATACAAACGATTCTTTGTGTGTGTGTGTGTGTGTGTGTGTGTGTGCGTGTGTGTGGATTGGAGAGTTCAGTGAGCAGAGAGAGCGGCTGAGAGTGTTGGTACCATGCAGAGATTTGGAACTTACAAACTTCATGAAAAGCCACCAAACAAAGGACGTTAATACTGGAATCGGTACGTACGACTTTAGAAGTCTTCAAATTGAGCGAGGACTTTGTAGAAGTGTTCTGGATTTGTGCTATTTTCAGAAATGCGTAAAACTTTCAGTCAGCTCGCGGTGTAAAGTTGCCGTTGGGAGTCCTTCACTGCTGCCCGTATATTGGTAATAGGGCAACTTTGAAGTTGACCGTAGCTTGGGAGAGCGTTGGCATACTCGAAGTGTATAGTTTAAGTTGAATTATTTAAGATAAGCGGTCCGAAATGGTCAGCTAATTGTTTTAAATGGGAACAGTACATACATCTGGCCAGCGCATGGGGCATCAGTGTGGCGACGTGAAATGAATAGGAACTGACGGACTGGGGGATGGGGATACACTTTAACAACGGAACTGAAACCCTTCTTTTGTTACTTTGGGATTTTGTTTCCTTTCCAGAAGCTAAATTCCCTAACATTGAAGAGAGGTTCCCGTGAAAGCATACAAATCTTATGTTTTTAATGTGTTTACAACAAAGAGTTTTTTTGGTGTCTCTGAAAAAGTTTGGACAGAGATATTTCATTTCTGTTCTAGACGTCAGCGATTGTGTTTATACATGCTCGAGGGCACGAAACGTCGTGAAGAAATGCGTGAAGTCATCTGCTGTATGAACGGTTTTACAGATAATTTAAGAGTTACATTAAAGCATTTCTACACTCATGTAATGTTCTGTAATGTACGTCTATCTGCGAACAGTAGTTAATTACAAAAAATTAACTTACGCTGAACGTTTCTTTATGTTTAACATGGTTAATGATGCAAACGGCAATTTCCTATCAGAAACAACATGGCAAATATTTCTGACCACAATAATAAAGATTGTTTTTACTACTTGTGCATAGCCTATAATTGGAATAAATAACAAGCTCTACTGTTTGCCATTCTATCACTGAGTACTGGTAGATCATAATGAGGAAAAAAAGTATTTTGTATTAAAGGGATAGTTCACCCCTAAAATGTATTTACTCAACCTCAAGTATTTCCAAATCTTTATACGTTTATTTATTCTGTACAATAAACTGTTTATTCTACACAAAATACATTTGAAAGAAAGTTGAAACTCATGTAACATTGACTTCCATGGTAGGAAGAACAAATAGGGAAATTGAAGGTTACATGTTTTCAGCTTTCTTCAAAATATCGTCCTTTGTGTTTAACAAAAGGAAGAAACATTTTATTTATATTTTTGGGTGAACTATCCCTTTAAATAAAGTTTTTAGTTTTCATTTTCCTTCTTATGAACATATCATTGAACACATCCCTCTTTATGCACATTGTGTTGTACATAGCTGAAGAAGATATATGACAGGAGGCAGTGAGAATAATATATAATTTTTTCAGGAAGCAGTGGAATGAGACTTTATATACACAAAAGGCGCTTCCATTCTCACAGTGTTCACAACAATTCATCATCTGGCTTATCATCTGTCATGGTGTCTATGGTGAAGTTGGAAACACAGACAAATAGTCAGTGCCAGTTGATGATGCTGCTGCACTAATCATATTTGTTTTTGTGTTACGATGTGCCATAAATATAAAAAAATTGTGTGTTTGTCATGTGTTGTCAAAACTGTATCTGATGAAGCCAATGAATAACTTCTAAAGTATAATTGTAAAGGTATTTAAATGTAAAAAGTTTTGATTAAAGGCACAAATAACGTGAAATTATCAAAAAATTAGATCTGTTTAAAATTAAGTTAATTTATAATCACATAACATTTTTCTTTTTATTCTTCACAGTTTCAGAGAGGAGTGCGCTGCAAACATGCAGAACCACATGACTTCATTGCTGGTGGTTCTGCTGCTCCTGTGCGGCTGCACTGGGAACCAAAGCCTCGACACTGCGCCCATCCCTCTGTTTACCCAGTCTGTTTACAATGCTACCATTTATGAGAACTCTGCTGCTAAGACCTATGTGGAAAGTCCTGTTAAAATGGGAATCTATATCACAGATCCGACCTGGGAAATACGGTACAAAATTGTGTCAGGAGACAATGAGAACCTCTTCAAAGCTGAGGACTATCACTTGGGAGACTTTAGTTTTTTGAGAATAAGGACCAAAGGAGGTAGCAGTGCAATTCTTAACCGGGAGGTCAGAGACCACTATATTCTCACCGTCAAAGCCATGGAAAAGAATTCAAATGCTGAGGCTCGAACACGAGTCAGAATTCAGGTACTGGACACAAATGACCTTCGACCACTGTTCTCCCCAACTGCTTATAGCATATCTATACCTGAAAACACAGCTATTCGCACAAGTGTAGCCAAGGTGATGGCGACAGATGCAGATATTGGTACAAATGGAGAGTACTACTACAGCTTTAGAGAATGGACAGACATGTTTTCTGTCCATCCCACAAGTGGTGTAGTTACTCTTACCGGAAAGCTAGACTACTCTGAGACAAAGCAGTATGAATTGGAGATTTTAGCTGTAGACCGAGGCATGAAGCTGTATGGTAGCAGTGGATTCAGCAGCATGGCAAAGTTAACGGTACGAGTGGACCAGGCCAACGAGCATGCACCAGTCATCACTGCTGTAACCCTAGCAGCCTCAGACACGGACAAGGACCCTACTTATGCTGTCGTAACTGTTGAAGACAATGACCAAGGTGCTAATGGTGAGATAGCATCTCTCAGTGTGGTTGCGGGCGACCCTCTTCAACAGTTTAAAGCTATGCGGACAAGTCCAGGAAGTAAGGAATATCAGATCAAAGCAGTTAAGCAGGTTGACTGGGACAGTCAGCCCTTTGGATACAACCTAACACTGCAAGCCAAAGACAAAGGAAATCCACCCCAGTTTTCATCCGCAAAGGTCATCCATGTCATGTCTCCCCACTTTATAGTAGGGCCCCCTAAATTCATTCAGGATATTTACAGAGTTAATGTGAGTGAATTCGCACCACTGCACACACCTGTTGTAATGGTAACAGCTGTGCCAAAGTATCCACAACTTAAATATGCATTTAGACACAGATTGGATAAAAATTATTTTGCCATTAATCCAGATTCAGGCTTGATCACAACAGCTGCGCCCCTTCACGCAGACTCTGTGAACAAGTATGAATTAGAAGTTGTGACCAGTGACAAAAAGGCAGTCACAAAAGTCATCATTGATGTGATTGATGTGAACAACAATGGTCCAGAATTCAAGCAGACATCATATAAAGCTAGTCTTGATGAAAATATGCCAACAGGTACAAGTGTACTAACCGTAAAAGCCACTGATTTAGACAGTGGGGAGAACGGATATGTTACTTACAGCATTGCAAATGTGAATTCCCAGCCATTTGTCATTGACTACTTTTCTGGTGTCATTAGTAGTTCTGAGACTCTGGATTATGAACTGATGCCGAGGATTTATACCTTGAAAGTGCGGGCATCAGACTGGGGTTCCCCTTATCGTCGTGAAGTGGAAACTCAGGTTACGGTCATGCTTAACAACTTGAATGACAACAAGCCACTTTTTGAGAATGTGGATTGTGATGCAACTGTGCCAAGAGACCATGGTGTGGGTGACCAGATCATAACAGTGTCTGCCATTGATGCTGATGAGTTGCAGTTGGTGAGGTACAGAATTAAATCGGGCAATGACTTGAATGTTTTTGAAATGAATCCCAGCTCAGGTGTACTGTCTTTGAAGCAGACTTTGAGTGAGGGAGAGGCAGCAAAAATGTCTTATTACAGCCTGCAGATCATAGCCAGTGATGGAGAACATGAAACTCAGCCCATGTTTATGAACATTACTGTCGTTACGGCACACAAAGCAGTCCAAGTGGAATGTGTTGATACTGGAGTTGCCAGCATGCTGGCAGAAAAACTCCTGCAAGGAAGCAAGCTCCATACCCAAAGCGAACCTGAAGACCACTTTCAAGACTTCCACTCTGTGAACCGCGTTGCACCCCAGTTTGCAGATACTTTTCCCAGTGTGATTGAGGTCAAAGAAGATCTACCTGTTGGGGCCAGGATTGTCCATCTTAGTGCCTCAGATTCTGACAGCGGTTTTAATGGAAAACTGGTTTACGTTATTTCTGGAGGTGATGCTGAGAGTCGTTTTATCATTGACATGGACAGTGGATGGCTCAAAGTGTTCGCACCTCTTGATCGAGAAACAACTGATCACTATACATTGAACATTACCGTGTATGACCTTGGAATACCCCAAAAGTCATCTTCACGTCTTCTTGATGTAAAGATACTGGATGCTAATGACAACAGCCCACAGTTTTTAAAGGAAACATACTCTGTGGAAATCAGTGAGAGCACCACTGTTGGAACAGAGGTCATTCAAGTTGAAGCAAAAGATAAAGATCTTGGGGACAATGGTGTGGTCAGATACTCAATATTGGCAGACACAGATCAATTTGCTATTGATACAGAAACTGGGATTGTTACAGTGAAGAAACCTCTAGATCGTGAGGTGCAACCTATTTTTGTGCTCAAAATTGCAGCTTGTGACCAGGCTGCTGCTGAGCCTCAACTTGTTTCAACAGTGTTGCTAAAAATCACACTAGAGGATGTAAATGACAACCCTCCAAAATTTATTCCACCCAACTATCATGTGAGAGTACGTGAGGATCTACCCATCGGTACTGTTATAATGTGGCTGGAGGCTCATGACCCTGATGTTGGGCCATCTAGCCAGGTACGATACAGCCTCATTGACAGTGGAGATGGAAAATTTGAAGTAGACAAATTGAGTGGTGCCGTACGGATCGTACAGAATCTGGATTACGAGAAAAAGCAAGTGTACAGTCTCACAGCAAGGGCAAAAGACAAAGGGAAACCAATATCTCTGTCCTCGAGTTGCCACATTGAGGTGGAGGTTGTGGATGTGAACGAGAATCTATACAGGCCATTGTTCCCATCATTTGTGGATAAGGGATTTATCAAAGAGGATGTGCCCATCGGAACGTCTGTGATGAAAATCACAGCACAGGATGAGGATAAAGGCAGAGATGGAGAAATCCGTTATTCCATTCGGGATGGATCAGGACTAGGGATCTTTACTATTGACGAAGAAACTGGTAAGTTCTCTTGCCTTCCCTTTAATCCATTCATGACTGGGGTGGGGTAGCGGGGGATGTTTTGTCTGGTCATGAATTATTCAAGAAACAAATATCTTATGCATGAAGGTGGCCGGTGATATGAATGGTGAAAATGTGGAACGACTTGCCATATTAGAGGCTTTTTTTTAGGGTGTCCAGAAGTAGGGATTCATAGTATTTTGTATGGCATCAGTAGAATGCTTGCACAGGTTGGTGGTAGCAGTTGGATGTCTTTGAGAGAGCTGATGAAGAGCATCCTGATTCTTTTCATTTTTCCGCCGGAGGAGAGAGAATTGATGACAGGAACAGATGGAGCAGCTGTCTCTCGGACCTGCTGTAGACATTCCACACTAGTTGCCGTGGTATTAAGAGGATTGCTCACCCTCCCCACCCCCTACTTCCGTGCACATATATATTTCTATGTGATTTTTTTTTTCTCTGTTTATGTTTTTTTTAAAATAAGCAAATCAAGCTATTTCTCTTTTGTAGATTATTATGTTATGTAGGCCACAGCATACTTAATGTGTATTAATATGAGCTAGTGAGAGTCAGAGAATGGTGCATTTTAAAGCAAACACATTTCTGTGGCAAAAGTCAACATCTGGCCTCATTATCTTTATACAAAGAATGTATTAATACCTCTCTCAGCTGCCCTGACCACTCAAAGCACCTGTGCCAAAAGCTTAAAATAAGCAGCCTGGAATTTCAACAGTCTTTAACACTGAGTGACCATTGGCCACCCACTAAAACAAATTAAGGCATAAAATATACCCAAAGCTTACAAAAATTGTGTTTTTTATTGATTGATGAGCTTTTACACTGAACAAAATTAAAAATGTCATACATAAAAAATGTTTGTTGCATTGTTGCATGGATGCAATGAAAATTAAGTTAGTCATCATCGTTGGTGGAAACCTGTTAATAGGTGTACTGTTAGTTATGTCAGGTAGCCAGGCATATCTGCCTAAGAAAGTAAATTAACATTATATCCTCTAAATCTCTTTTGGGAAATTTAGCTTTCTGGGGTGGTAATTTTAACATGACAGGATGTGCTGGCATAGGGTTGTCCCCCCAATAAGACCATCTGTTTGCCATTGTGCCTGCCCAGTCTTATGGAGATTGGGCTGTGCTACGGATCCAATAGATGGAAGCTTGCTTGAAGTTGTTTCCAAGTTGATTTGGGTATAGAAGGTAGTTAAATGGTGTCTTGAGAGGCAAATCAGAAATAAGGACCGGATTGAGTTTGACACTGGCATAGTCAACCATTCTCAATGTAAAATTCTTTGCAGGGTGAAGTATTGGTTCAACAATCTGAGAGAGATTTGCACTGGTTAAGAGAGCTGTCAGTTGCACATTAAAAGTTTAGATATTCATTGATATCCATACATTTCAGCAGAAATAAATAAAGAAAACCATTCTGTTGAGTTGTAATGTTGCGTAATCTAATATTTTGAAAATAATAAAATACTACCACATAACATTGTGGTAACTGAATATTGTCAATTGAAACTCCACCAGAGATGAGGGTCACCAGGAGTCTCTGACCTTCTCCCCCACTCTCTGACCCCCAATTTGATCTGTCTGCTCTGGCAGCTATGCCATTGTCTTTTTCAGTGTGCCATTGTTAAGAATCATAGCCAGGGCTGGTAGCAAAGCAAATATGCCTAAGGTAACAGCAGCTCTCATGGGAAAGGAAAGATTAGAAGAGGGATGGGTAGGAGGTGTTCAGGTTTGAGGTCAATACATGTGGGACGGATATCATGTTTCAAGCATGGAATCAATCTTTAAACTGAGGCTGGAGAGTTGTAATAAAGAGTCATTTGTTGTTCTGCACTAAATGGGTATTTTGAGAATGAGAGGTCACCGTTGCTGGAGGCCCTTTAGTCATGTTTTATGAGAATGAACACCAAAAGAAAATGAAGACTGCGACACATCTGGCCCAGATTTGGTGCTTTGAACTATATTTTCCATGTCTTTGTGTTATTTACCCATTTATTCTATACTTCTGCAGACCCCACAGGGGGGCGAGGAATGTGCAAATTAAATGTTTTCCATCTTTCATTTCTACCTCCCATTTTGTTTGCTTCAACTCAACATGTTTGACTCCAGTACTTTCGCCTTGTAGGAATGTCAGGCTTCAGTCATTTGCATCCTGTCTTCCCATGTATGTATTTTTGTTTGTCTGAGTGGAGTGAAAGCTACCCACAATAACCTCAGTTCTGGGAAATGTATGAATTATACTCTTACTGACACAATGAAACTTCACTGCTGCACTATTAGTTTGCCTTAAAGTTGGCTGAATTATTACTTGAGTTTGTCAATCTTTTATTTCCGTCTCAGCAGTCAATTGCAAAGCTAGATCTGTGTAGAGTATATCTGTAGAACCTCCTGCTGTGTTTACATATGCGATTTTCACAAACACGTCAAGAGTGGAGGGCTATGTTGGGCTCTGGTAAGACCTCAAACCAGACAGATTTTGCTGTGTGTTTGTCAAGATCATACACACACACATATATATACAAGCACAGATTCTTGAGTCACTGAGGTATGCCGCTGAATTGATTGATGTCATCAGAGCTGCGCAAAGAATCTAGTGCCTTTATTTAATAAACCTCCTGTGGTAAATGGGAATGCGAAAAAGTGGAGAGCAAAGTCACGGGTCAAGGATCTTAGACTGATATTTATAAAATGAAGCGCTAAGAACAAAGTCTTATAAATAGATGGTTGCTGATGGCAAATTTTCTCTAGGGTTACTTTCAGTGTCCTTCAAAGTCTGCATGAATTCAGCTATCAATAATTATTAAATAAGCTTTATTGTCCTCTGTTTATTTATTTAATTATTTTTGCTGTCTTTAAAGGCACAATATGTATAATTTTTTTCATTAAAATATCCAAAAACCAGTAGAAAAGTGTTATATATGTTAATGGCCTATATGATCCCAAATGTTTTGAAAGATGTTCCAAATTCAGAGAAATAAGCAATTTCCAGTAGACATCAAACACACCAGATTTCGTGACATTTCACTTGTCTCTAATAAGCAATTGCTTCAGTGGTCCCGCAAATGAGCTGAAATATTAAGGCCAATGACATTGTATGCACAATTACGTTAAACCTTTTATTTTAGTTTTATCACCTACTGCTTATTTTGCAGAACCATGTTTACCAGGCTTTTTTTTCTTACAATAGTCCCCAATAATCTTCAGTTTATTCATTTGCTCTGCTATGCATGAAGTTGGCTCAGATTCGTTGCCCAGTTGACCATCTAAGATCTGTTAAAGCAATTTACACCTCCTGTAAAAATTTGCGGGAGTCCACCTACATTCTGAGACTCATTCTGAGTGGCCACACAATTCAGATCATAAATTTAAGATGACATGACTGCTCATCTTTATTCATGTTCATGTAATTTGTTTCATAGTTAAAATATAACTTCCACATGTATAAGCCGAAAAAAACACCAAATAATTGGCTTTAAATTTCACAATTTGTGAACGCTATGAATAATAGTTGGATTTTTTAAAAATGTTCCCCCCACATCGGCTATGTTACCATCCAAAGATGCAAATTAAATTTACGTACAAAACTTTAATAGCAGGCCTCACAGTGGCGCAGTGGGTAGCACGTTCGCCTCACAGCAAGAAGTCGCTGGTTTGAGCCTCGGCTGGGTCAGTTGGTGTTTCTGTGTGGAGTTTGCATGTTCTCCCTGTGTTGGCGTGGGTTTCCTCCAGGTGCTCCGGTTTCCCCCACAAGTCCAAAGACATGCGGTATAGGTGAATTGGGTAGACTAAATTGCCTGTAGTGTATGAGTGTGAATGGTTGTGTATGGATGTTTCCCAGAGATGGGTTGCAGCTGGAAGGGCATCCGCTGCGTAAAACATATGCTGGATAAGTTGGCGGTTCATTCCGCTGTGGCAACCCCAGATTATTAAAGGGACTAAGCTGAAAAGAAAATGAATGAATGAATGAACTTTAATAGCATTAATCAATTAATTTAATTGCATAAATGATTTGCGCATAAAGCAGCATTCCATCCAATGAATCAAAGTGGACAAAGTCGTCACTTCCTGATAAACTGGTGCCTCTGAAGATGATGTAGACAAGCTATGGTTTTGGAGGCATGAGACCGCTCTTTGGGAGTGCAAAAACTCAAGAAAGTTGTGGAGGTAATGATACCGAACCACTTTAATGAAGGACTTTGGCTAAGTCATTTTAAGAATGACTAAAACAACATTTTAGGTGTTGTGAAATATAGTCAGACCACTTGTTTATTAATGCCATCCCATCCTTTTTTATCATCACATGATCTCTTAAAATAAAATTACATTTATTTTTTGACACGCATACTGGAATTTATTTGTTAAAAATGTTCCCATTGTAGTTTATGTGTATTTGTTCTTATTGTATAGAAAGTTTATTCTACTCAGTTGTGCACACACGTTTTTCATGCACATTTTCAAAATGTATGCACATCTGGGCATTTCATCAAGCATTTTTTTTTAATGTGATATTTCAAAATGTGCATACAAATAGGTGGACGGAAAACATAGCTGTTGATGCCAAGATCGTTATCTTTTTCTGTCCCAAACAACAGAGACTCGTTCTTTGTGTATAAAATGCATCATGGAGTTTTTTTGTGCAATTTGTTGGAGTTAGGGTTTATGGTTTCACTCTGAACCGACTGTGTGCATATTTACACACAGAATTGGGACAGATCTACTAGACATGGGCATACGGACATACCTGCTTTTGTTAGACACCATTAGGTCAGAGAGTGCCCCATAATGCTGAGCTTGCAACCAACTAATCTCCCTGACTCTCTGCTTAAACATATCTGTGCATGAAGCAATGTATAAAGCCTTTTTCTCCATTGCTGTTCCCCATGTGATTGATGATCGGAAAATGGAGACTGTCTTGTGATATAACAATACTTTCATAAGAAACAACATTTACAACTTCTACTTAAAATGTTTCAAAGATTGATTACTCACTAGCTGGCTAGGCCAAAAGCTTTAAACTGCAAGTCTAAATGAGTTTTCATTTATGTTCCTGTTCCTTTATTTTATTACCATATCTGTTAACATCTTCCACTCTTTCAAGTCCATATGCTCTGGCAAGAATTCTCTTTGAAGTTTCACAACCTCACTATCTTTAGTACGTTTCAAAATGCATTTTTGTAATTAGCAATACAATTTTTTGTTTTTAAATAATAAGTTCAATTGATGCTAGCTGACAGAAATAAAGTACTCCATCCCATTAACGACTTTTGAGAGAAAATATTTGGAGATTTGCACCCAGAATACAGTAGTTGAGCCATGTGTTTGTGATTCACTAAACAGAACTGGTAAGATTTACTGATGTGTAATCAAACTGCACAGGTCATGCTGTCTGTTTTTGATTCTACGAAGAAGTGGGTCAAAATTAATTGGTTTGGGACTTTTACCTTAATAGTCATGCTGTGTGTTTTATAGATTCAGTAGTGACTTGGTGACACCACTGAACTGTAATACAGAAAAATGGACGCACCAAAATGAAAATTCTTGGCGAAAGCTGAATAATAATGAAACACTTGGCCAAATATTGGACATGTTTTTTTCCCTAATTCTTTGTTTTTTCACTGTTGCATAAATTAAATAGTCAAAATGTGCTTTTGAGTATTTTGTATTGCTTTTCAACGAAAAATAATCAATTAAAAAATTACAATTTAATTATTTAAAGGAGATTTCTTTTAAATTTCCAGCAGACAGCATTAACAAAACAGAATAAAAAATAAATAAATCTGTAAAATTAAAGTATTTTTATTTATGTAATTGAATTAATATATTTACAAAATGCTGTTCTGTTTCTATTCCATGACATGTTTAATATTTTAGTCAACTTCTTAATGAATTGATAAATTCTGCCTATTTTCTATAAGAAGTCAGAAAGGGCATGAAATTTGATGAAGGCAGCTCCCTTCAAATTATTTATAAAAGTTTTTACATTTTTTTGTTCACAAAAAAATGAGCTTCAAACCTTCTCAGTAGGTTCTTGAATGTTTAATCAGTCTTTAAAAAGTTTTGAAGAAATGAATTAGTAAGATGTACAAAGCACCAGTAGAAAAGTGTACATATGCTGCTGTTTGTGCCATATCCCCCATATGCCCTTCCTGTTGGGAGAAAGGTTGGCTGATTCTTTTTGATGCCAGATAACAGTGGAATGTGCTGGCGGCTTTGTCTTCCCATTCGGTTGGCCCAGGCAGGGATAAGGGGAAAGGGGTCTTTTGAAAGAAAGCTATCATGAGCCAGTTTTCTCTCCTATCCTGACTCTCCTGGCATACCTGCTGCATTTCGCCCTGGCATTCTCTACACTTTGGCTTTTTGCTTTTCCTACAAAGTGTCAAAATATTGAGCCTGTTGTTTGACTACACTCTTGTCTATGACCTATCTTGCCATCTCACCATTTTTTTCCATCTCTCAGGAGTGTGACTACTTTTTTCTCCACACTTTTTATAAGAGAGTAGATGACTGACTGACTCCGTGTAGTCTCTGCTTGAGCCGTGTTGCTGGGGCAACCAGATTCTGGAATGCAGGATCAGGAGTTGATTGTAGGGTGCTAAATGAAAAGCACACTTTCCCTTGTTAAAGCGGACTGCTGTCTCCAACTATCAGGTCCCATTTTTGGGAACTTGCGCCGATGATAACTCTTGTTAGTTTAATGTTCCCTAAATAAAAGCCAGTTGAGCGAAAGCAAACTGCCTCTGCTAAAAGCAAACCGGCAACAGAGTGTTTTTGGTTTTTAGACGTGTGCACTGCAGAACCGATGGTTTGAAGTTAAGCCCGAAATTTCATACTTAGATTCTGTATTGCACAGTCCAGCCTTCAGCCATGCCAATTCCCATTACAGTGGGCACACTTACTGTTCCCCGGTGATGTCACAGAGTTTTATAACGAGAATGGAAGGCAAGTGACAGCAGATGTAAACACTGCGCTGGTGGATTCAGAGTGCGAAACCAAAGATGCTAACCACCAACGCGAGACAAACTGTATGATGAATCTTCTTCCAAACTGTATCTGACTGTGCGTCAAAGTTAACTGGCATTTTAGCATTGCACATCCTGGGACTATATGAATGTCACACCTACAGGTTTTCCACTCAGAGGTTAGAGATGATAAATGAAGATTCATTCATTCATTCATTCATTTTCTTTTCGGCTTAGTCACTTTATAAATGAAGATGAATGCTTTTATTTGACTGTTGGTCTTCTGTGTTTGACAGATAATCACAACAGCTTGCCATAAAGTGCGACAAATCATTGGATCATGGAGCAGTTAGCAAAACTGCATCGTTTTTGTTAAAAAACCTTTAAAGTCTATGCATCCATTTAGACAAATGTATTGTTTAGTGAGCATTAGGCACAACAAAACAAAAGCATTGTCCAATTACAAAGAGGGAGACTGGTAAAAAGTGCTACGCTGACTTGACAGAATTTATAAACTCTTGTATATGTTTCCCTCAACAAGTCACTGAAAGAGTCACACTATAAAAAATCTTGCTGCCTTATTTTTTAGTTGAATCAAATTAGCTTATCATATCAATTCATTCATTCATTCATTTTCATTTCAGCTTAGTCCCTTTATTAATCTGGGGTCGCCACAGCGGAATGAACCGCCAACTTATCCAGCATATGTTTTATGCAGCGGATGCCCTTCCAGCTGCAACCCATCTCTGGGAAACATCCATACACACCCATTCACACTCATACACTACGGACAATTTAGCTTACCCAATTCACCTATACCACCTGTCTTTGGACTTGTGGGGGAAACCGGAGCACCCGGAGGAAACCCACGCCAACACAGGGAGAACATGCAAACTCCACACAGAAACGCCAACTGACCCAGCCGAGGCTCGAACCAGCGATCAGCGACCTTCTTGCTGTGAGGCGAACGTGCTACCCACTGTGCCACTGTGAGGCCCATCATATCAATTAAACTGATAAAAAAATATTAAGTTCAAGTTTGCATAACTTGAAAAACATAGCTGAAACCTGATTAACTTATTAAAATAAGTTAAAAACATTTGCAGTCATTGTTTTTTTGCTATATAATTTTTTTACAGTGTTCATTCCCTTTATTAATCAGGGGTCGCCACAGCGGAATGAACCGCCAACTTATCCAGCATATGTTTTATGCAGCGGATGCCCTTTCAGCCTCAACCCAACACTTGGAAATACCCATACACTCTCATTCACACACATACACGACGGCCAATTTAGCTTACCCAATTCACCTGTACCGCATGTCTTTGGACTGTGGGGAAAACTGGAGCACCCAGAGGAAACCTACACCAACACTGGGAGAACATGCAAACTCCACACAGAAATGCCAACTGACCCAGCCAGAGCTCGAACCAGCGACCTTCTTGCTGTGAGGCGATTGTGCTACCCACTGCACCACCGTGCCGCCCCAGTGTGGCGTTCATGATCACATTTTAGCTTAGCTATTATTAGCACACATATAATTATTACATATTAGCTTAAAGAACTTGCCTTTATCTTCAGATGTTTGAATAGACTGTTTTGTTGTACACGTTTGTCTTGCAATTGACAATTCTATATACATATACTCACCCTTTACTTGTTCAAATAATATTTGACCTTTTGACTTCCATATGAATTGTTTTTCTACTATGGAAGTCGAAGGGTCCCAGCAACCAGCATTCTTCAAAATATCTTCTGTGTTCAGCGAAAGAAAGTATACCGTAAAGCTTTAAAACTACATGAGGGAGAATATGCAATGAGATCATTTTCAATTTTGGATGAACTATACCTTTTAGATAAATGATCATCCCTCAACTTGTTTTTAAGTGGTTTATCAGCATAGTATAGACTTATAAAATCCTTCAAATCATTAAAATGATGATACATTTCATTACATTTTTTTTGTGAATTCTGATTTCTCCATTTTTTTATTTTCATGGTTTCTTTCCTAACATCCATCTCTTCTGAAGTTTGTCTCTGTCTCTTGCCTAGATTTAAGGAATCCCACACATTTAGTTCTCCTCATAAGACTGTCCATGCAGACTCACTGAACTCAAACTGCAACATGCATCTTAATGTACACAGGTTCATTTGATTTTAACATGCATTCCAATATTACAGTCTTAGTTTGTTTCGGAACATCAGTTGCGCAGCTTTGCCCCTAGATAACGGTTAGGTATAAATTCGCGTTCGTAATGATATGTAAAGGCGTAATTAGGAGCCTAGTTAAGAGTCAAACATCTGGGGTTTGAACCAAATGACTTTTCTATTCCCTGTGTTTTACTGCCTCGCCAGACTCCTCCCTGCAATATTTTAAACGCCTTTGATCCTCGCCACACAGAAACACTCCAAGGAGCGTACGTTTATAAATAGAAAAGTGAGAGGAAAAAAGAAGGGAGGCTTTCAAAATGTCAAGGCAGCACTCCATATGAAACACACACTCTCACTTCATAGTCTTATCAGGCTTCCCAAAAGAGGAGAGAAAAGCTCTTCGGCGTGAACCGGGACGCTAATGCACAGGGCCTAGTGATAATGCCTGCCGACTGTGTGTCACTGGACAGCTATTTCATGCCTCGAAAAAATGTTGTTATAACAGAGGACAGACGCTCATTATCAGGAAGGGCTCAGAGATTGGAGTCAATTCAGAGGGGAAAGAGCATGCTTAAAGTACAAACATGATATTTAAACAAACAGGCTGCGCTCACTGCCAGGCCTCTGCAAAAACACAAGGTTTCCTGGACAATGGGATCTGTCTGGGCAAGTGTCAAAAGAAGCTTTCAGTTGGAATTAATAGGCTAAAGCGGTCAGGAAAAAAACCCTCTTCATTCATGGACGACTTTCTCTTTTTTCGCATGATCCTTTTTGTTTACCAGTTGTGAATTTGTCAGCATCTCTGTTTTTTTGTTTATATCTAACTGTCGTTGTTTTGCACATGTTGTGATTTTGTTCACTGTCTGCTTTTTAGATGATAAGATTAGTGCGATATGTAGAGTAGAGTATTATGTCGGTCAAATCATTCTGTTCCTCCTAAGTATGATTTTTCCCTCCAGCCAGATGTTGTAAGTGGTTTTTTTAGTGCTCGTCAGGTTGATAGTTGCTTTGTTAGTCCGGACGATATAGTACAGATGCAATGATGCATGATACGGAAATAGAGGATTGACTCAAGAGGCTTCGTAAGGCCGTAATCACTTGTCCAGGATGCCCTGAAGATAAGATGGCTTTTGTGTGCCACAGTGTTTGTTAAAGTCATCAGGCGCTCATTCTTTAATTGCTTCCTCAATCCGCTGTAGAGGCTGATAACCTTGGCTGTGGCAGTCTCTTTTTTCCAACCTAGATTTTTGAATTTGAGTATTGAACGGACTATTTCCACATAGATTTTTGTCAGTGCTTATACAATACACCACAATATTCAGAATTTCAATTAAAAAAAACAACAACAACTGTAGTTTGTATTGAAAATGATGGCTGGGCAAACAGAAATCTGAACTTTTAACCCAAATGGGGAACAAAACAAAAATTCTGCTATTGAGCCCAGATATAATTCATGAGTTTATGATGTAATAATAAAGATTCATTTGTAGCACAAGTATTTTTCATGGCTTGCGTCACACCATCAGGCAAATCTGCATCCCTGAAGTTAAAGTGAAGTGGGGTAGAGCCCTTTCAAAACCACTGGAAAAAAAAAACTCTGGGAACCGAGAGCATGATATGATTAAAGTTGGGAAAGAGGAGAGGGAGGGTGTGATGGGAGCTTAGCCGAGGGTTCCCTTATAATACTCTTGGTTCTGACACCGGAATCTCAACTATTTCTCTGGAGTCTCGGGAAAGAAAAAAGAGCGGAAAAAAAAGTGAGGTGAAGAGAAAAATCGCTGAGAAAGTTTATGTAAGCATGTGAGCAGGAGGCCTAAGAAGGTAGAGGAATGCAGGAGCTCGGCAAACAGAATTAACCAAGTAAGTTCAAAGAGAAACGGGCCGTTTTTTAAAGTGCAGACCAGGGGAATACACGTCCCAAGCTGCCCTAGCTTATCCCTCTGCTTGCACCACCTCCACTGCATATGTGAGGCCTTGTAGAGTCACTCTCTGAAGGTCAGAGAATTGCTCACAGTTAGTCAGGCTTTGCTTTGGTGATTTGTGCATCAGTTCTGTGAACGTCAAGTGCGTTTTCAGGAGCTGAAGTCTTCTGGCTTACGCATTCTGACCCAAAAAAGATGGCATTGACTGTTGTTTGAAGGCAACTTGTCTCTTTCTGAAAATGAGCACTAGGGATAAACAGGGTTTTACATTTCATAATCCTCTATTTGACAACCACGGTAATCTGTTTCTGGCTTTCTAATTTGGTGCAATTGCCAGCTTTTTGTATGCAGTTTGCAGTTTCCTACTAAAGTTGTGCCATGTTTGTGTATGTTTGTAAAAGAAAGGAGTAAGTATGACTTGTTGATGCATACAAGTGTTTCTTTAGCTATAATCTGGGGTCGCCACAGCGGAATGAACCGCCAACTTATCCAGCATATGTTTTACGCAGCAGATGCCCTTCCAGCTGCAACCCATCACTGGGAAACATCCATGCACACTCATACACTACGGACAATTTAGCTTACCCAATTCACCTATATCACATGTCTTTGGACTTGTGGGGAAACCGGAGCACCAGGAGGAAACCCACGCCAACACAGGGAGAACATGCAAACTCCACACAATAATGTGGACAAACTGACCCAGCCGAGGCTCGAACCAGCGACCTTCTTGCTGTGAGGCGATCGTGCTACCCACTGGGTCACCGTGAGACATGATAATATTATTTAATAAATATTAAAACATGTCTAAAAACAAAACCCATATATAGGGATATCCTTTTTGCTTTTAAAAATTGGAATTCAAGGTGTTGTCTGACTGCATTCTAATAGACATTTAAACTATTTTTGTTCACTTTTCTCAAAGTGAGTGACTTTTTTACAACAACACTTGTTATATTATGCTAGATTATGATTATGTAGCGCCATCACCAATTCATGTAATATTAATAATAATAATAATATTATTATATTATATTATATTATATTATATTATATTATGAATTTGGTCGAGGTGGCCCGGTGGCGCAGTGGGTAGCGATGTCGCCTCACAGCAAGAAGGTCGCTGGTTTGAGCCTGGGCTGGGTCAGTTGGCATTTCTGTGTGGAGTTTGCATGTTCTCCCCGGGCATCCAATGTGTAAAACATATGCTGGATAAGTTGGCGGTTCATTCAGCTGTGACGACCCCTGATTAATAAAGAGACTTAGCTGAAAAGAAAATTAATGAATGAATGAATGAATTTGGTCACATGTCAACCAGTACAGAGCCTGAACAGTTGCAGAAACAACTTAGACTAGTCTTCAAGTTATGCCTGATTTATACTTCTGCATCAAGTAATTGCTGTACCACACAGTGCATACCTTGCATGTAGCTCACGCCATTTATGCTTCTGTGTTCTGTCTGTGCTGCTCTGGCAATAACACACTTGGAAATGCATGCAATGCTACTATAGAAGTAGCACAAAGTCATACTCATTCAGGAGAGATAGAGGCAGGAACTAGCGAAACGTTCAACAAATTTAACCATAAAGTAAACAGCAACCGTTGCTACTCCACAGAACTTGACTCATGTTAAACACTTGCGTCACCAGCCTTGCACTGCTCCCACAGCTCTCGACGCAGCCCACACTTGCCAACCAATCACAGATCTTTCTCTCTGTGTCATCGCGATGTGTAGCTACATTTTTTGAGAGTTGCTTAAAAGATTTCGCTTCAGATTACAGCAAAGAGTATGTGACCTATCACATGCACTTGACGCAGATGTATAAATTGGCCTCAAGTTTTTTTTTCTGGATACTGGAGTTTCGATACCAATCGATGCTGAAATTTTAAATTCATTCATTACCTGCTAACATTTAAGAGCTGTTGAGCGCATTCTTAAACCCTGTTGATTTGCCATTGTGTTCATGTGCTCAACAAAATGACTGTGATTGGCTGTGAAGGTCATCAGTTCACCACACTTCACCGCTGTTCACCGAGTGCAAATACAGATACAGGGACACTGGAGCACTTTAAAGCCGCACATGTCACTCGTATGTTAGCTCATAGGTAGACCAGACCAAGGTTTTATTTTTTGCCAATTTTGCCTTTATAGTGATAGTAAAGTAGATACTGGGAGGAAGTGAAATTGGAGAGATAGAGGGGGATGGGATCTGGAAATTCGGGACTCAAATGTTGCGCTAAATGTCAGCACACTGACCACTAGGCTATTGGCACAGATGGACAAACATTATAAAGTCAGTTATAAAAAGGTTGATTGCTTCAATTTGAGTCAAAATAGGAAGACAGATTACCCCTTAGATAACTAATAGTCGTTCAGTAGTGCTTAAGACAAATTCATAACATGGTGGCTATGTTTATGGAACTGGTGGCCACAGAACTCACACTGCACAGAGACATTCTCTCTGACCCTCATTTTTGGGGAGAAAACATTATAAGAGACAATGGAGCATAGAGGCTGTGCTATTCCCCAATCCACTTAACATTCCCATCATTATGGCCCTTGATGCTCTCAACCAGGACCAACTTTAACATGTCAAGTCAAGATCAGAAACCCTTCATGCTTGTTAACTCATCGTTGGGAGTGTAGTCATGGCCATCTCATGATCTAATCAGTCACCGGGGATGTCGAACCAGTCTGAGAATGAAATGAGCTTCCTTTCTGTCTGTGTTTGCACATTCGGATATGCACACACACACCTATGTGCAAGGTCAGCCATGTTGAGCCAGTGCGAGCACTTCTCATTGTTCGTCGAGGCATTCAGGTAGCTGTGAAAGATCTCGCTTCAGGGTGAAGAAATGAACAGACAGAGAAAAAGACCCGCTGTATTTCTGTCATCATATTCTGTAGCTTCAGGGCAGGTTTCACAACTCCCTCAACCACAGTTGATTTAAAGGTGTGGCAGAATACCCGTGAAGCAACAGTAATACACTGAGTGGATCATTACATTTACAGACTTTAGGAGCTGTGCTTAGATATGGAGTTTCCAAAATCTTCTGTTAAATGTAAGCGCTTTTTGTTAGTTGTGTAGATAAAGGACTCGGCTTTGGGTATATATGTGCAAACTTCTTGTTGTTCTTATGCTGAGGATTATACCAGCAATTGTGCTACATTGATGAAGATTGCCTGAAGCTTTTTTCCCCCTTTTTCCCTTTTTTTTTTTAAACAATAGCTTCTTCTCAGTCAGGGTTGGCTGGTAATGGGAAGGACTCGTGTTTATGAATCAGAATCCTGTTGGGAATGTTTATTGTTAGGTAAATGTTCTTGCATGTAATTCAGCTCTAATCCAGTCAAGCAGCTCCTAGAAGATTGTGGGCAGCTGAGTTCAACTGCTAAATCCATACTGTTGGATTAAAACTCTAATTAGACTAAGTAAAAGTTCCATTATGTTATTATATAAATTATACAGTTATTTAGTCTACAATTAAAATAATGTAATTTGAATGATTGTAAATAGGGTAATATAGTTACTAATATTGTAACTTTTAGTTCATTCATTCATTCATTCATTCATTCATTTTCTTTTCGGCTTAGTCTCTTTATTAACCTGGGGTCGCCACAGCGGAATGAATCGCCAACTTATCCAGCATATGTTTTATGCAGTGGATGCTCTTCCAGCTGCAACCCATTACTGGGAAACACCCATACACTCATTCACATACATACACTATGGACAATTTAGCTTACCCAATTCACCTATACCACATGTTTTTGGACTTGTGGGGGAAACCGGAGCACCCGGAGAAAACCCACGCAAACACGGGGAGAACATGCAAACTCCACACAGGAATGCCAACTGACCCAGCTGAGGCTCGAACCAGCGACCTTTTTGCTGTGAGGTGTGCGCCACTGTGCTGCCTAACTTTTAGTTATTTATACAAAAAATATATTTTTTATAAATTATTATTTCAGCAAATTTCCCCAGAAATATTTATTATTTTACTTTTAGTTTAACTTCAAACTAAAACAGTTAAAAAGAATAATAAATAATATTAAGAAAATACCAAAATACAAAAAAGGCGTTGAAATAAAAATGAAAAAATAAAAAAATGGGCAAACTGTAAAATTGAAATGAAAACAGAAACTCTGAATTTGTACGGGTATGTGTGTGTGTGCTTTTATTGTTCATTTTCAGTGGTCTGACCTAAGTTTAAAAGTCCTGAGCATTAACCTGCACCTACCGGAAATGCCTAGCAGTGGGTTCACAGTCTCTGACATGTTAAGACATGGCACTCATGGCAGTGCAAACTCAAATATGGAAATCTGTCAAGCTTCTTTATCAGTTTAATTTCCAAATAAGGCTGTGTTCACACTTGGCAGGTTTGATTAAAACAAACTCTGCTGCAATTGCTGCGTTAGGATGATTCATTTGAATGAGTGTAAACGCTGCCATCTAAACCTTGAGCGTACCAAACAAGTGGAAAAGATGGGTCTCTGTCCCATTTCAGATAACTCCAGTGCATTCTGACACTGTCCAAAGACAACTAAATGGCCTAAAATATGATGTCACAAGTTATGACCATTAAAATGATAGAAGTGTACTTGGTTTTGTTGTCAAAGTGATGTTGTTGTCCATTACTGTTTAATACAGACATCGGAAATGCATTTTTTTCCTGCAAAATATACATCATAAAACATTTTTTTTTCTTCTATCTTTAATTTCAGTCTTAAAATGTCAGTTTGAACACTAAGTGAACCAGGACCAAATGCATCTACAGGTATAAATGCATCCTGAGTGTCAGAAATGCCAAACGTATACAAGAAACATGGTATTGGTATGGTCATTCTAGTGGGAATGGTCATGTGTGTGTGTGTGTTAAAGTCATCATTCTGGTCACTGCTTTTTAAGCATTGGCCTTTTGAGCTTGAAGGAGCAGCTTTCTTCTGTGTGTTTGCCCTGGTCATCCAAATGAGCACTCAACCATGGACAGTCGCTTGGCAGAGACAAAGCTCATTTTCTGTCTCAGCCGCTCTCTCTTCTCCTGCCATCTCTTTCTCGTCCACATCTATCGTTAGGCTCCTCTGACTCCATTTGACACATTCCTATACCCCTTCTAGCCGCTTGCACAAAAACTCATTTGTCTTTGTCATTCTTTTTTCTCTGCCAGCCATCTACAAATAAAGCATGTTTTATATAAACATTCAGTCTTGCACAAACATTCTCTTCACTCACCTTCAGTTCAGTACACTTAAACCTCTACACGTGTACACATTAATCTGGTGGTAAAACGAATCCTTTGCGAAGTTTAGTTCAACAATCATACTGTTAAAGATGATTTATTATGTTGCCATTGCAAGAATTGCAATTACTATTGCTCGCACTTGAGGTTGGGGATTTGAACAAATCCCTGCCCTGAGCATTACAATTAGGTATGTAACTCATCCCACATTATTTGTGCTATGACATGTACGATGCCTAATCATGTGGCTTATTTGACTGTGCCGCTGTGTAAAAAAAGTTAAAAATTTATAATGTTGTGTGGTCAAACTAATGTCCTGGAAATAACTGCATTTTCTGTTACATATTCAGATATTTCAAACTTTAAAACCCAACCCAATGCATTGCACATCAAAACATTGGTAACATAGCCATAACAACAAACAACCAATTTGTTTTTAATATTCTTCATATAAATAAGTTCCCAGCTTAAAGTGTATGAGCTTTAAAAGCAATACGTTTTATTGCATGGTGGACAGGAAAGTAAGAGTAATATTGGAAAATTTCATGCTAATAATTAGTTGGCTAAGTTTAGCTAGGACACCCCTTGAAGCAGGTCTATTATAACAATTTAATTCTTCTAAATACATTTTATATGATGCAATCTCACTGCAATTCGTAACTCTAAGATTTAGTGGGTAATTTTAAATTAATTTGTGCAATCTAATTCATTAATTTTAGTCAGATTTGCTCCCCCAATGACGTATAGAGGTGGAGTTTGGGACACACACCTCCTTTTCAAAATTTTACATATTGTATGTATGAAACAGTTGTATGTATGCTATCTGAATTTAATCCAATGTTACACACTCCTTGTGAAAATATCACAATATACAGATTTGTTCCTTAGGAAACATTTCTTATGGTTGTCAATGTTTAAAATCACTGGGCTGCTTAACATTTTAATTAAGGGTGCTTTCACACCTAGACGTTTGTTTTGGAACCTGGCACGTTTGTCCCCTTAGCTCGGATTGATTGGGCATATGTGAAACCCGCAATCGCACTCTTCGCGCCAAATCAATCAGTCCGAGACTGCCTGAATGAGGGGGTCTCGGCTCGATTGAAACAAACTCTGGAGCGGTTTGGTTGTAATGAGAAAGCAATACGATCCAATGAACTAACAAACTACATCACAGTGGCTATACCACAGTGTATTATGGATATGTAATAGCCATATATATGGCTATAAGAAAAGAGAATGATGATTAGGGGGATATCATTCCTACGAGTAAAACTGCGTTTTATGTTGAATACAAAAGTGAAAGCTTGCTGTCTAACTGAATTAAAAATATATATAATATCATTAACTTTTTGGATGACTCGACTTCTGATATATAATCGATATATTTTTTACAACACTTGACAATTGAAATTATGCTATGTATGAGAAATTCTTACCTCAGATTTATATTTGGTAATGATTATGTCTGTGGATGTCATCATTTAAAATAATAATATCTAATTTCTCATCGTCATAAATTAAATTAACGACCATACTCTGACCAGTGTAAGGAGAGTTTACTCGTACTTTGACTTTTTTGACCATTTAGAAACTTTGCAGTGTGAAAGCGAACTGCACCAAGAACAAAAAGCCGCTTTTTACCAAAAAGCCGATCTACAAAGCACCCTAAAACTGTGGTAGATTTTTCTAGATTCTGAATAAAGGTTTAACATTATTTTATTTTGTAATGTTTGATGCTACTGTAACTTCAGAGCAATTTGATGTGTCCTTGCTAGATAAAAGTATTGACTTCTTCCAAACAAAAAAAAGACTTTGAATGGCAAAGTACCACTCACATTTTCTTCTGCAAACTTAAGTGTATTTAAACAAACTGATGAATGCTTGCTCAATTTCCATTCATCTCATTTTTAATGCATGTTCCTCCTTTAAGAATGAACTCTACAGAGTTCATTCTTACATTGAGTGTATAGCAGTCTGATCTATGGGCCACCCTACGCCAATAGCTATGGGCAAGATGAACTGAGCTATCCATTTCCTTTCTCTCACCTCCTATATTAGAGCCTAAAGCTATCCAGCTAATGTCAGGTGTTACGGATCAATGATGAATGAAAAATCGGGCCAACAAGGTCACATAAAACAGTCTGAGAATTGGAAAGCGGCAATTTTTCCTTGTCTGTTTTTAAAGAAGTAAGCTCTTCACAGTTAACCCCCTTGAGGCTCCATCTAGTCCTCAGAGTCTCTAAAGCCCAGCAGAGCAAGTTAAAGAGAGAAAGAACCAGAACTTGTACCAAACACCATGCAAAAGATTGCCCTGTAACAAACAGGATAAAGTTGGCGCTTCTTTATTTCCTTGAGAGAAACGCTTATACTTTGTGACCGACTAAAAAATGCTGAGCCTGCTTAAATAAAGTTGGGGAATGAGTGAATGAAGTTTTTCTTGCAACAGTTTCAACCCGAATAAACACTGGATCTCAAGATTTCTTAACAAGCTAAGCAATGAGCCGCACAGAGGACAAAAAGACATTTGATTATACTCTTGCATATGATAAACAATAACAGTGCTCTGGTCGTCCTCTATTAGAGTTAGAGATAGTTTTGCTACATATGTTATTCACCAGCAAAACAAGTGTGCATTCATCTTTAGAATTTTGTCTTTGAACTGTTGTTATTGTGGTCATCGGACAGGTTTCCTAGAAAGTGAATAGTGTCTTCACCAGTTGCAGATGGAATAGCTGGATGGAATAGAGACAACTCAAATGCCAAGACATGTAAAATAGTCTTAGACAATGGACAATGTTGAGATATCATGATGTTGAGCCAGCATCGTGATTCATGCCCCTCCCCACAGCAGCACCAACAGTCTGCCCCCCCAAAACACAGCATAGACGTGCGTGTGGTTAAATGCGTTCGAACAGCTGTTAAAGTACACCTGTTCTCCGTCTACTGAACTCCTTCATAAACAGAGCAAGATAGGCTGTTGAAGTATAGACCTGCATTCCCGCCGGAGTCTGATGAAACTGAATTACCTTCATTGCACCTGAAGCCCTGATGTCAGCGCCTATTGCGATGTTTCACATTAGACATCGTATGATGACTTATTAATTGACTTTGACCAACCCTAATGTGAAATAGACAAACAGAACATGTGAAGAATAGTTGCTTGGTTAAATAGTGGAAATAACAGAATATAAACGCAGTATGGTAACAAAACTATATTTTCATAAATTACTTTGATCCTGGATCACAAAAAAAGTTGTATGTTGCACGGGTATATGTTTAACAATATCCAAAATACATTGTATGGATAAAAAATCATTAGAATATTAAATAAAGAGAATGTTTCATTTGGACATTTAGTAAATTTCCAATTGTAAATATATCAAAACTCTATCTTTGATCATTGCTAAGGTGATTTCTCTCAATATTTACATTTATTTTAACCCTCAGATTTCAGATTTTAAAATACTGTTCTAACAAAATACAGTATACATCAATGGATAGCTTATTTATTCAGTATTCAGTACATGTATAAGATTAAATTTGTCACATTGTTTTGATATTCTAGCTTTATTAATCTCACAAGAGGATTGTTTAGGGCTTCTTGCCTTTAAAAAAAAATGAAAACCCCTGATATAAATAATTGTTGGAAACCACTGAATTTGAGTTTTTTCCACTATGGTGACCCCTGATAAATAAGGGACTAAGCTGAAGGAAAATAAATGAATGAATGATTATGGAATTGTCCGACATGACATTTGTTTAAATTATTTTTTAAATAAGATTTAATTTGACAAAGATAGCTTTCTTCAAGAGACAAATCGCATAGAAATAGAACATTCAAATTAAGTTGCAACTTTTTTCTATAATCATTGTCTAATCTCTATACGCTGTACGTGTCTGGTAGAAAGAATACTTTTGCTTAAGGAGCCAAAATGTCTGCCCAAATAAAGAAAAGTTTTGCTCTGCTAGAAGAAAAAAAACATTATAGAGAACATTGCAGCAAGGTATAATCTCAAAGTTCAGCGGCTCATGTTTAATCGGATCGAGTTTTTCGACGACAGTATCCTCACTGTTCTGGCAGTGGTAAACTTTGGCCAGGGAGTGTCTATCTAGCTCTCTCAATGTTTTTTTTTTTCTTTTGACACAAACCTCACCTGCCCGATGAGATCACTGGGATACTGATAACATTACAGGTCTTTTCAGGCAAGTCAAGTCTTTATTGCCCTTCAGCAAGCCCATGCTTTATTCAGCGTGATACAATAAAATATCAGTAATATACCAATAAATCACAATGAATCATACTGCAGCAAAATTACACCACACCTGGCTAAATGTAGAGATCACAAGTCCACTTTCTGTTCGTGTGTGATGGATTCGACCTCTCTTTTGTATGCAGGCCTGCTGTTTGCTCTCTGACGTGCCTCCACCTTCTCTTCCTCCCCCATTTCATTCCTTTATGGCGGTCAAAGAGAGAGAGAGCCCTCTGAATAGGCAGACTATTGACACAGCTGAGTGCAATGCAGCGCACATGTGAAATGTCTCTAATGTTTAGAAATTGCAAGGTAGTGAGCCGAACAGGTGACTTTTGCTCTAAGTAGGCAAGTTTAACAAAAGCATTGTACACTTAGAGAACCGGAAGGCGGTCTATAGGAGGTATCAGGTTCCCACTTAAACCTATCAGAGCCACTTATCCGCTTCCAAGGCTACCATTATCATAGGCAAAGCATTATGGGTAGAGGCTGTTGTGGCTGTGGCAAGTAGAAATGCTATTTGAAGGCCTGCTTTAGATTTTACACCTCGAGAAAGAAACATATAATGTGTGTGAAGTGATTTGCACTCATTTGCGATGAAGAGAAGCCAAATACTGCGTCTTGGTGGTAGGTTGATGTGAAGTTATATGAATCATTGGTGACAAATGATTGTGAAGAATTGCAGAAATGTTTGCTGTATGTTGCATCCTTTATGGGGGATTTGAAGTGCCACTAGAAAACCAAATTAAATAATTTTTTATATATTAGTCCATTTTAAATTGTATAAAACGAAGAGACATTTAAAACATTTTATTCTGTTCATGTTTTATAATGTAGTTAAAGTGCAGCAAACTGTTCACCTTTATAATATTGTTTTTAATGCATTTAAAATGTTAAATGTAATGTAAATTAGCTTTTTTAAATGCATGTATATATTAATAATTAATATTAATCTTAAAATGTTGTCATTTATTATACTATATATAATATAATAATAATAATAATAATAATAATAATAATAATAATAATAATAATAAT
>CAIGQW010054471.1:2477456-2498069 GCA_903798125.1 Danio choprae
ACACACAGTATGTGTTGGAATGGGAAGGAGGGTTAGGGAGGGTGTGTTTGGGAACGTTGCCCATGTCTGCCCACTTTGTGTATACTCTCATTTATCTGTGTAGCCGTGGCATGGACTGTTTTGTGCTTGTTAGTGGGCCTCAAGAGCATTTTGCATGTACATTCATCTGTTCAAGAGCAGTGCATGTGTGTTTTTAAGTGTGTGTGCTTTAACATGTGTTCGAGAGCCTTAATGAGGAATGTGGTGCCTCGGTCTCTTATACGAGGTGTTGCATTCTTGCCTGCTAAACGATACCTCTTCTAAAGTCCATCAATGGGCCTCGGTCTAAGCGAGGGAGAGTTCAAGAGAGCTAGAAAGAGAAAATAGCCCTTCTTTTTTCCCCCTCCCAAGCAGAAGTGTTTTAGAGAAAAGGCCAGTGTCATTTACCCAGGCATTTCGATGCTCTTTTTTTTCTGTTTTCTTTCTGATTTTTATCCATTTCTGTTCTCCAGAGGCAGTCTGGCGGCACTATCATTATATGTGAGATTTCACTATGTGTTTACTGAAGGAGTTGAGCGGTTAGCGGAGAGGATTTTTAGCCGAGGGTCACATGCTTGCGCTCAGCGAAACAAACGCAGCTGTTAGTAGCTCAGACTACACAGACAGATCAAATAATGAAATCTCTCGGCAAAATTAATTTTCTTTCATAGAAATAATGAGGGTGAACAACACCATCTGATAGCTTGTAGAATGACTTGTGCCAGTTTTCTGGTGTCCTCGGTAGGCTTTATAACTATAAAGCTGTTTGGTCAACTATAACTATGTAAACGCAATGTTGGCTGATGTATCTCCAATGACCATAAAATAGAACGAACCAGCTTTGCAATACACAAAAGTTTGTTTGTTACATTTTTTATGTGTGGTCAGTTGAAATGAATTGAATTGAAATACACAAAGGTTTGTTTGTTAGTTTGTTGGATAAATTTGTTTGTGTGGTCAGTTGAATTGAATCGAATTACACAAAAGTTTCTTACATTTTTTGTGTGTGGTCAGTTGAAATGAATTGAATTGAAATACACAAAAGTTTGTTTGTAAGTTTGGTGAATTTGTTTGTGTGGTCAGTTGAATTGGATTGAAATACACAAAGGTTTTTGTTTGTTTGTTAATTTTTTTATGTGTGGTCATTTGAAATTAACTTAATTGAAATACACAAAATATGTTTGTTTGTTTGTTAAATTAGCTTGCTGGGTCAGTTAAATTAAATTAAAATACACAAAGTTTGTTTATAACAATTTTTTAATGTGTGGTCAGTTGAAATGAATTAAATTGAAATGCACAAAGGTTTGTTGTTAGTTTGTCTGTTAAATTTGTTTGTTTGGTCAGTTGAATTGAATTGAAATACACAAAATGTGTTTGTTTGCTTGTTAAATTTATTTGTGTGGTCAGTTGAATTGAAATGCACAAAAGTTTGTTTGTTAGTTTGTTTGTTACATTTGTTTGTGTGGTCAATTGAATTGAAATGAAATACACAAAAGCTTTTTTTTAATATTTTATGTGTGGTCAGTTGAAATGAATTGAAATAAAATGCACAAAGGTTTGTTTGTTAGTTTGTTGGATAAATTTGTTTGTGTGGTCAGTTGAATTTAATCAAATTACACAAAAGTTTGTTACATTTTTTATGCGTGGTCAGTTAATATTAATTGAATTAAAATACACAAAAGTGTGTTTGTTTGTTTGTTTGTTTGTTAAATTTGTTTGTGTGCTCAGTTGAATTGATTTGAAATACACAAAAGATTGTGTGTTTGTTTGTTAAATTTGTTTTGTGTGGTCAGTTGGTCATTTGTCAGGTTATTTTGTTTGATTCTTTTGTACTTTCTTACTCGCTTTCTCTTCACGTTTCAGCTTCAACTTTCTTGTTTTTCTTTTTCCAAAAATGTCTGAACTGTAATTTTCTTTGGCCATGCTTAGTTTGCCATGCAGGAGACCACTGCTTTTTTGGCTGGGGAAGAAATGGATTGTGGGTACCAACATGGGCGTCTTTTTAGCAGCGTGTTCTTAAGGTCCATCCAGCAGCAGTGCACATATACGCTCACGTGGAACGATATCTGGAGTAAAGTTGTTCATTTCAGCTGAAAAATGGGGTTTAGTTCAATATGCATCCATATGCAACATATATATATATATATATATATATATATGTGGATTCATGAAATAGTATTCACTAGAAAAAAATATATAATATTTGCATAATATGAATAGTTTCACAGTTAAATATACTGAGAAACTGTTGAATCTATAAAATCAGGTAAATATACCTTATTACCTGAGTAATGAAAGTAAAAATATGTGACATATTTTATTCCCTTTCCTTTGTTCGATGAGTTCCAAAGGCAGCATTTATAGTTTTAAGATGTATATACATTGTCTAAATTTTAATTCTATAATATATTGTCTACATTTAACTTTGGATCAACATTACATTAACTTTATTCAATATTTTAGAACATCAAAAATAATTAGAATGAGTGCCATTATGGATAAAAACATCAATTTTATCCAAGGGATTATGCGTTTTCATTAAATGAAAATACTAATTATGCGACACTTGTTTTGCTACCTGCATGTAGTTTTGTATAAAGTGAAATGACTAACAGTCTTTATAGATTTCATTAACACTCAGAAAACTGTTTTAAAACAAAGAAATGTCTTAAAACTAAGCTGAACACTGTGTCCTTTTATTATTAGGACTGGGAAGAGAACATTCCCTTATTATTATTTTTTTTTTCTTACCAAACATAGGATTGTTGACAGAAAGTTAAAATCCCATCTGGTCAGCACTCTTTAATAACGTTCTGTAATGTTTAAGAATGAGGTCAGTAAGCAGAGAGTAAGTGGGCGTTTGTGGCAGTTTAAACACCTTGAGCCACATCTACACACATAACCGAAGTGGATAAGCTTAAAGGAACACTCAATTATCAAGATTCTTTTGATTTTTTTAACAAAATGCTACTGGTCAAATTCGATTCAAATCATTATGCTAAGCTAAGCTAAAAGTGACCCCGTCAAAACAAGAAATCAGCTGTGAATGGATTCAAAAATGGTTCAAGTCAACTGTTTAAGTCTAGGAGACTTGTAAAAATCTGTAGTGTTCCTTTAAAATATTTTAGACCTGTTCACACCTGTTTTGGCATTGTCTGCTTGTGATCATATTGACAAAAACGCGTCTTAATACCATGTGAAAAAACATTAGCCTTAGATTAGTCTCATGCTATTACTTTAAAAAGCCTAAGAGTGTAAAAATATATTGGATGTACAATAAATTCCTTCCTATTTAATGTCCTTTTCCATTCCAGTCAAGTTCTTGGTCTATAAATGTACCGTTGCCTTTAATATACCGTTTTACCGTGCAGAGATTTTGATGACTGCCCACATTCAGTTTATTTTCATTTTCCGTGTACGACTGCGAGAGCAAAGGAGAAGGAGACGGTTAGCAGCCTTACACAGTTTTGAGCAGGAGCAGGAGGCGTGTTGCGGCCAGGCTATTTTCTGCTGCCTGCATGTGCGCCATTGATGGCTTCTGGTTTCGGAAATCCTTTTTCTGCACTAATCAGACGTGGTGCGGTCGGCAGGCGTCTCTCGTGTGGCCGGGCCTGGCAACGTCCGGCGTGCTCTCTGCCCCATCTAATGTACAATTATCTTGACGGAGAAACACAAGTCTGCTTATTATCTGCAATCGAACCGCTCTTTACAGAAGCCTGTGCTCATTTGCATTGTTGTTCGATCTCTGTCTGCCTGTTTATACACTCTTCTCTGGGTTCGGCACTCAAATTCACTGGATTTCCATTCAGCTCAAATTCTGTTTTGCAGTAATATAAAGAAAAGCCCTTGAGAGTAATCTTTAAAAGCCCACCGCAGAAAAACACACAACTACTAAAAGATTCACACATAGAGTAAACTCAGTGATGGTTGCATTGACATTTCACTCATCCTCTCAGAACTTGAAGCTGTTTATAATGAGTGTTGTGTGTTTGGTTGAAGGTAGTGTGTGAGTGTGTGTTTAAAGCGCGCCTGTTTGTTCAGCTTTAAAACAGTCCTGACAGTGCCCTTTTTTGCAGCTCTGTGCAGCTGAATCTCTGGTATTTAATGTATGTTTCTGTGTGTGTGTGTGTTTGTGTGTGTGTTTGTGTATGGGGGTTATTTTACCATATTGCAACCAGACGTTAAATAAATCTGACAAAAGCCTCCCTTTTAGAAAGACTGTGCGGTCTCATTGATTTATTAGAATTATTGTTATTGAAAAAAAATGCAAGTTTTATTTTAGGTAACTGCTTGCACTAAAATTTATTTGGTTTTTATATGGATGGTTTAATAAGGTTGTTAAAATGTGCTCATGTGTTTGCAGGTCTGGTCACCACCACATCTCGGAAGCTGGACAGAGAACAACAGGATGAGCACATTCTGGAGGTAAAAACACCTGGATTCCATTTACAGTACTCTGTTTTACAGCAAGCAATCACTCTAGAAACGTATATTTAAAAGCTCCCTCTATAGGTTTTCTTCTATACGAATATACTGGGTTAAAGTTAAGCTATTATGTGCTGAATACGAGATGTTGTATTTGTTATTTGTTTTATATATACATAAAAGCATATACAGAAATGCATTGGCATTCACAAATAATCAAACTTTTATTATTTGTTTGTTTATTTAACAGGCACAATACACTTGACATTGTTATACAAAGACAACCGATGCCGCGTACACAGGGCTTATAGCATGAAGCTAATTTGCAGCCCTCGTCTCTGGTTAGGCTTTACATTAAAAAAAAAAATCAACAAATAAAAACAATAAAGGGGCGACGCGGTGGCGCAGTGGGTAGCCCAATCGCCTCACAGCAAGAAGGTCACTGGTTCAAGCCTCGGCTGGGTCAGTTGGCATATCTGTGTGGAGTTTGCATGTTCTCCCCGTGTTCGCGTTTCCTCCAAGTGCTCCGGTTTCCCCATCAAGTCCAAAGACATGTGGTATAGGTGAATTAGGTAAGCTAAATTATCCGTAGTGTATGTGTGTAAATGATTGTGTATGGAGGTTTCCCAGTGTTGGGTTGCGGCTGGAATGGCATCCTCTGCATAAAACAGATGCTGGATAAATTGGCAGTTTATTTCACTGTGGCGACCCCAGATTAATAAAGGGACTAAGCCGAAAAGAAAATGAATGAATGAATAAAAACAATAAAACAAACATGTACAGTATATACAGAGCCACAAACATAAAATGTAAGTCAATCTGCATACTAATAAAAAATGCAAACCTGACCAACCATGAGATGATAAAGCTGAATTTTTAGTAAGCATTACACCAGAATATTTTTTATTTTAATGCAGGAGTCACCAAGCTCTGTTCTGGAGGGCTAGTGTCCTGGTGACACCCGTTGTGATGTAAAGAAAGTTATCATGAACAAAATTTGTTTGAAATACTTTTTTGGTAACATTACAAGTAGGACTGCCCAATTCATTGAAATGACATTGAAATCATGTCAGGGAACAACGGGTCTGTGATCACTAGTAAATCTCAGACAAAGACCGGAGGTCACTCTCACGTTAATACACCACAAAAGAGACACAGGAAATGAAACAGAGTAGTGGATTTCACTGCATTTAATGACTAATAAACACACATCTACAGACTCATCTCACTGAATGATTTACTTCAAACACTCAACTGAAGTTATGAGGTGAGTTAGGAGAAAAGACATGTCATTAAATGTGGTAGTTTCATGTGTGAAAGCCATAGTTCACTAAGAAGTGACACAATCGGCTGTCAAATCACAGAATATTATCTTTGATTTCAGAATCATGCCAATTAAATTGTCTGTGATTATTGATTTGCATAGCTTATCACTGAACTATGGCTTTGTGCAGTAAATGCTGCTACATCTGAAAGCAGGTGCTGGAGATTTACTACTGATACAACCGGCTTCACTGACAAAATGCTCATGAAAATTTCCTTTGATTAATTGTACAGCGCAAATGTCTTTACTCACATTTAGTCAATTCAGAACATCCTTACTAAATCAAAATGATTACTTTCTTGAATTAAAATAAATGAAGGCTTTTTCAAATTTCTGTTTATGGAATATTATGTAATTTCTTTAAGGAGTTTTTTCTTTAAAAAAGGTTTTATGGTTTTGTACTTTAAACTGGAATTTTTAAGGGGAAAAAGTATAAACAGATGAGTTAAAAACTTGAACTGTTTAGACCCAAGGCACAAACCACCAAACTAAACTGCACACGCGAGCGGCCCGAATTCTTCCCCCTCCTTTCCTTCCAACATGCTTCTGAGGGGATTTAGATATCCGGTGTGTGTGGAGGGTAGGTGTATGTGTGTGTGTGTGTGCGCATGCATGTGGGGTTTGCCTTTGTTCTCTCTCAGTGTACCGTCTCGGGATTAGGCAGGCCAGAACAGGAAGCGTCACCCTGCCCAGCCAAAGTTTATACTTGTGGATTTTAATTGAGCTGCAAGCATCTCTCTCTCTCTCTCTCCATCTCTTACACAATAACACTTACCCACCCGCTCCCTTTCTTCCCCAAAAACTAACCGCAGTTTGCTGATACTTCAAGTTGTGCACAGAAGACTTCACAGATTGATGCTCCTTTAATTATCATTATAAATTGTGCAATTCACGGCCTGTGGCATGTCGTTTAATTTGGCAAATTTGCAGCAGCCATTCCCGGCTCTTCCATGCCTATTTCTGCGACTCTAATTGCATTTGTAAATGACAGGAGGGATGCGGACAGGAAATCAAATCAGGGAGGATGGTACACCCTGCAGCCTGCGCTCATCCAGTGCCTGTCCTCCCTTCTTCTCTCCACGCATCAGTGACGTGAAGAGCTCCACTTGACTTCAAAGCAAAACCCGCTGACCGTTAGACAGTAGGCTTGTAATTAGCTAATGCCAATAATTCAGCTAAATATTAGTAGTGCCAAGATCCCCTCAAGGTTAAATCTGTTCCTCTAGTTTTTAATTAACTAAGCTTTTTTGTTTTAACCATCAAGATTAGAGTTTGGTGGTGCGTGTAGTTTTATTGGATTCGGATGCCGTATCTTAACCATAAGGAATGCTTTTTCACCTGACATTGTCTTTTACCCTTTTAATTGCACTTTGTAATGGAGTAGTGGAACTGCATAAATTGGTGGCAAGCCCTGACTTTAAATCACATTTGAAGTTTCCATGGGCTTATCAAGTACATACACATATAAGCAGTCAAGGAGAAGCAAACTTTCTAAAGACATCTGAAAATTTGATGCAGAGTAAAGAGACAAGTCAAGCATACTTTTGGCTTTAACACAAGCCATGATTCTAAAAGTTATGTGATGTCATTGAGCAGTTTAGTCCTCCTGTTAAGTCAACCTAGGATCCAAGGAGGAAGCTTGTTTACAGTTCAATGGAAGTCAAAAAATGTTAGTTTCCAGCATTTTTTCAACAAAACCTGCACTAAGTTTTCAGCATTGCCACTTTAAGTAAAATGAAAATAAAATATTAAAACAAATAACTACTAGAATAAATAAAACTAGACAGGCTGACTAATCGGTTACATATATAGTCCATGGAATCAGAGTTTAAAGGCACAAGATGTAATTTAAAAAATTTAAATATCCAAAAACAGAACATTGTTATATATTTTGCTGACTTGTGTACTTACATTATCCAAAATCTTTGTAACAGTGTTCAAATCCAGAAAAATAATTTTAACTAGTGACTAGTGATGTGTCATGCTAATAACACCCTTGATTTCCGTTTTTTTGTATTTTTTTTTATAGAAAACGGAAACACTAAAGACGCTTTAATATGTCGTGCTTCTCAACAGAGTCTGAACAGAGCAGCATTATAACAGGATCTTAAAATGTATTTAGTATGATAAAACCAACGTGATCACGGAAGAGCCAGAAGTGGTCAACTGTGGCATAATAAAAGCTCCGCTGTTTTAGTGTAGCGTCTTGCTTGTCTATCATCAGCATTTCCTTTAGTGGTAACTCTGCTTTATACTACCAAGATAAAAGGTTTTGAATATTTTAGCTCATTAATGAACATGACTTTTGGATGTGGCCTGTAGGATGTAACGAAGCCAACAACTCCCATGATTCCACACCCAATCTCAGCATCAACAAACTGTGCCTTTATTTGTTGTGAATATGTGCTCTCTAGCGGCAAAAATTACATAATGTCGCTTTAATGGGATCTGTCTTCTCTTTCAAAACACCTTCTGGCACTGTTATGATCTCACGCTTAATTTGATTACCACACTGCTTTAGACCAGCTGAGGGAAAGACTAATAAACAAATGACCATCAGTCCAGTCCCTGTTCACACACATTCTTCTAGATCTTGTTCCTACTTTTTTTTTCTATTCTCGCACTTCTCCGGTGGCCCACTGCAGTAGTCATGACAACCCTGGCAATTTGGGTTTTTGGCCGGTGTTTAGTCAGGGGTCCAGCAACAGGAAGCTTTTTATTGACATCGTCCCTCCAGGGGTCTTGTCTCCCCCAGCCTCCCGCCCATGAGTCTGGCTGTTTCTCTCCCAGGGGCAGTGCTGTCCTGCTGGGCACAACACCGTAGGGGACGGGGGAATGAGCTGGTGCTTGGGGCTCATGGAGGTTAGTTAGAGGCAGCAGATGCCTGAGGGGGAGGGAGAGGCAGTATTACGGGGCCAGGGTGAGGGCATTTCTGTGTCTGTGTGTGTGTAAGATATATGGGAGAGAGCCCTGCAAACTTTCACACACACTTAAGAGCTGGGAAAGAAGGTGTAAGGTGCAAATGCTCCTGGAGGGGGAGGGGAGGGAAATTCAAGAAAATAAAGAACAGAGAGAGAACTGCTCCGGAGCATGTTGAGGCATGCATCGCATGTCTGAGAGTCTGTCCCATTGCTCTTTGAACTTCCATAGCCAAACAGGAAAATATGCCCACGATTCACTTAAGTTGATTCGCAAAGAAATGAAATTTATTTCTGGGAATGCACTCTGGGCATCTGAAGATGCTGGGCGTTGCTTTGCCTGTTTTCCAGGCATGTGAAATGTGTTACTGGCTCGAAAGCTCAAAGCGCATTTTATAATGTTCAGGGTGCTTTCACCTATTAGTGGTGGTTCATTCAACTCACTTTTTTTACCTCAAGTATTTCTTATTTTATTCACAGTCAGTTACACCAGTATGTGTCTTGTGAGTAGGGATGTGCAAGACTTGTCTGCTGCTAGTTCACACTGCAAATACTAGTCATTTATTTATTTTGCACATTTATTATTTTTTTGCTTTAGAGTTTACATGAAACACCGCTGTGTTTACACTTGAGGGATTTGTAACATATTAAGGGATTTGTTAAATAGAGGTGTTCTGTAACCTCAAGCGTTCAAACTTGATGTTTTATTTACCCTGTGGACCATTTTACTTTTCGAAAATGTTGAAATCTAGTTATATAATTGATGTTCCGAGCAGACATGGAATAATATATTGTCAACTGGAAATTTAATTTCAACTGTCTGAATTCTTTCCAACTTACTGGAAAGGGTTTTCAAAAGCACTGCATTGCAGGCATTCAAACGTGCTCGGCTCAGGAGAGTAGTCTGTTGGAGCTGACGGAGTCCCTTGTCTTGCTGTTCAATTAAATCTGTTTGGCCAAAACACATGGACAGCTTTGAAAACAAATACACATTAAAGGTCTACTCGCTGTTCGCACCAGAAGCTGGACCGCTTTTACGGAGCGCTGAACAGATGCTACTAAATGTCTACGCTGCCCTGTTATTCATCTGCTTCCTACGTAGACTGCGGTAGCTTGTTGTATTTCGCACTCAAAGCTACATAAGTCTGCTGAGTTCATTAGCAGGAAATAGTGTGTATGTCTGCATCTCTTTGTGTGTTTGCATTCATCAGCTTATGCGCCAGTGTGCCATTAAGCCGCCTCAAATGGGCATTTTCCGAGATTAACTGAAGATATCCAGAGGAAATTAATGAGCTGGTTAACGGATACCAGCTGAGATTGGCCACGGCACTCTGAGCATGAGTATATGCTCAACAAACCACCAGCGTCTGCTTAATGCCGTCGTCTCTGCTCGTTTGGAACAGCTCCTGTACCTATTATTGCTCATATTGTCGAAAAAAGTGCTTTGCTGTTAGATCTTCTTTTTTGTCACAGTAGTGTGCTTGCAAAACAATTGAACTAAACCGATCTACCACCGCTTTGACTAATACACAATGTACTAGGTCTTCAAAAAACACAATCGAATTGAACGAAAAATGAAAAGCACACTCAAAAACCCATATCCCTGCCTGCCTATCACATTCATAATGGTATTTTTCATCAGTTGTCATAAAAGAGAAATTATCTTAGAAGAACGTCATTCTGCAGTCACACAGAGAAATGCATAACCGTCTGTTCTCACCCCCAGAAACCCTTCCCCACCTTTCTGCGCATCTCTGAAAAGATTGCTTGACAGCTAAGCACACGGGGAATTACTTCAATTTTGTCAGCCAATTGACTTAGATAGGAACACTTGCCCAGGTGTTCCGAACAGGAGATTTTTCTTTACCTCTGAACGGCGATTGATTGAAGCACTCGGTATAATGAAGGTTTTCAATCACTCGTGTCAGATATTCTTGAGCGTGTTCTATTATTGTCCTGTGCAGCTCTCTTAGTACCGCTCGTTTTGTCACTCTAATTGAAAATGTTCATTATGACACCGACTCTCTCGGGTTTTGGGGTTATTTGACATGAAAGGGAGGAAGAAAACTAGAACTGAGTGAATGAATCTTTCCGCCCCCTCGATTACAGGGTTTTCTTGCAGTCCCCTGAAGCTTTCTTTCCAAACAAATCAAACTTTGAAGAAGGAATGTGCAAAAGTGCATACTTTTTGAAAAACACAGCTACTCATTGAGTTGCCAGAACAACTAGTCACCTAAGTGGGTTTAAGATTATACACAAATCATCTCATCCGTATATATGACTGTTTGTATATGATATATAAACCACACTGAACTAAACTGAACTAAACTCTGAAATCTGGACTTTACTAGAACATGTTACACAATCTATATTGTAAAAAGCGCTATATAAATAAACTTGAATTTAATTGAATTGAATTTGTCCAGACATCTTGTAATCCTCCTATACTGAGGATTGCAAGATGTATTTATTTTGGGGGTACAATTTTAATATAGGAAATGTCTCTAGCCATCTTATTTGTTTTTTGTCTGATAAAATTTTTAAACGTAGTCATAATGATAGTATGAAGTTACTAGATATGTAAGGTTATGAAGATTTCATATAACAATTATAGAATTATCAAAAATTATTATGGTTATCATTATTGTTAAGGTTTTGTTAAGGCTTAGCGGAAATGTTCAGAAATATGTGTCACACACCATTCCATCAAGTTTTGTATCTGAAATAAACAAACAACAAATATTTTGTGACAAACAACATTTACATGGATCCCTGCATTATGGATTTGTTTGCTTACGTTTGTATTATTTGATGTACATTGTTTTTTGTGTGTGTGTTTTCATAGGTACATTTGCTTTTCTTATTAAACACTTGAATATTATCTCACATATATACTTATTTATATTATTTGTCACAAAATTGCATAAAGCTCTTTTATAAAAGCCAAAACCGGTTGTGCGATTTGATGAAAGTATCTAATTGTTAATTTTCTGACAGGAGATTGCAATTTGATTTGCAATAATTTCAATAGTGTGCAGCACACACTTTAAATGAAAGAAATACCATATACTTTAACTGTTTCTAATAAATATTCATTCATTCATTCATTTATTTTCTTTTCGGCTTAGTCCTTTTATTAATCAGGGGTCGCCACAGCGGAATGAAGCACCAACTTATCCAGCATATATTTTACGCAGTGGATACCCTTCCAGCTGCAACCCATAACTGGGAAACACCCATACACACTCATTCACACACATACACTACAGACAATTTAGCTTACCCAATTCACCTATAGCGCATGTCTTTGGAGTTGTGGGGGAAACCGGAGCACCCAGAGGAAACCCATGCGAACACGGGGAGAACATGCAAACTCCACACAGAAATGCCAACTAACCCAGCCAAGGCTCGAACCAGCGACCTTCTTGCTGTGAGGCGACAGCGCTACCCACTGCGCCACTTCGCTGCCCATATAAAATATATATTTTTATAAACTGTCTAAACATGCATTTACATTGCGGCCTTTAGCAATTAGCTAATTACAATGTTATTGGGTTTTAACATGAGTTTTCAAAATTGGAAATTAATCAGAATTCTTCCTTTTTTTGGGACGTAACTTAAAGGTTTTCAAAAGGTTTTCATGATAAGGAAAATTTGAAATGGTAGTGCTCCATCAAACCATCAATAAATTTACCGATGTTTACCCTGAAACCAATAATCCTGACAACACTAGAAGTTACACTTACAGTCTTGCATTCTTCAATCTTACAGATCACAGTTTCTGATCAAGGCGTTCCTGCGAAGTCCACCACAGTCCGAGTCATCGTGAAGGTCTTGGACGAGAACGACAACAGTCCACAGTTTATGGAGAAAGTCTACAAAATTAAACTTCCTGTACGGGAGAAAGAGCGCACTCTCAAAAGAGATCCCGTGTATCGCGTCATCGCCTCAGATAAAGACGAGGGGCCTAATGCTGAGATCTCCTACAGCATCGAGGAAGGAGACGAACAGGGAAAGTTCTTCATCGAGCCTAAAACTGGCATGGTTTACTCCAAGAAGATTTCTTCTGCTGTAGATTATGACATCCTAACGGTAAGCACGCACACATGTATCACATATACATAGTTGTTTGTGATTGTGCTTGATTCTTGGAAAGATTAGAAAGTAGATATTAGTTTATAATTTTTATTGCACTTTTTTTGCTTACTACATTGAGTTACAGCATTTAAGGTGTCTTGGAATGTAGAAACCTGAGATCTCAAATTTGACGCGCTCGACATTTTTCTTGAATGGCCGTCTGATTGATGTTTTATGACTGGAAAGTGATCTTCCTGCCGCCCATGTGGCTGGTGACATTTTTTTTGCCAGACCTCCCATTCTTTCATTATCTAACATCTGTCGCTTTCCAAACGCCACACAGACAGGTGTTCTGCTGCCGGTGTTTCTCTAGCACATTTAATAGTGTTTATAGAGCTCTATGCATTCTGTGATGCAGAATTGGGTTTTATTCTCAGAATCCAATAATATCATCAAAGTTGTATAATGTGGAATGTCACAGATTTTTCAAGTTTTGGATTAATAAATTCACCTAATTGAATGGTGATATGGACTGTTGTCTGTGAATATTAAGCCAAATGAGAATATTATATAAATAAAATAATAATATAAATTTTGCACGGTGGTATTGCCAGCCTCTGCCGTCTTATTATTTGAGGACTTGAACAGATTTACTTTTATCCCAGAGCTAATCTGATGGTGGGTTCACACCAAATGCAGAGCACCACATCACTCACTTTAGATCAGTCACAATATTTGAGCAAAACTTTCTCAAAAGACTCGATTGAGGTGAATTCTGTATATTTGCAGCAAAAGCATCGCACATTCCACATAATTTGTGCCTCCTGGTGGTAATTTGACTCTTTTTGTGCATCTGCATTCACTTTGTATATAATTAACTCACCTGAATACCAAATTCCACATTTGGTGTGGAGTTACCTCACCAAATTACCAACTACCAACTACCTCATTTGACTTTTTTGTAAGAAAAACTGTTGTGATTTCATGTAAACTTAATAGAATTTCTTAGTGTCTTTCCAACAACAAATCTAGATAAATGGATTGTTTAATTTGATTAATTAATTAATTAATTCATTCATTTATTAAAGTCCAGTTGCATTAAAACAAAACAAACAAAAGAATTTGAGTGAAAAAACTATTTAATTTCCCTATATTCAGATTAAGTTCTAAATTGTTATTAAACTTAAGGTGTGTGTATTCCACTAATAACACCAAACTAAATTATTAACAAACAAATGAAATGTTTTGTTAATTCTTGACACAAACCCACATTATTGAGCCTCTATTTAGTTCCATATATTTAAAAGCATTATTGCTTGTTTATTTTACATTAACAGATCATTCATTTTAAGCAATAGTTTTATTGGTTTTACATTTTATTCAACATTTACCCCCCAGATTAAAGCTGTGGATAATGGCCGACCCCAGAAATCGGCCACCTGCCGTCTACACATCGAATGGATCCCCAAGCCGAAGCCGAGCACAGTCCCTCTGGTATTCGATGAGCCCTTTTACACCTTTTCCATCATGGAGAGTGACACCGTGTCCCACATGCTCGGGGTCATCAGCCTGGAGCCTGTAGACACACCGGTCTGGTTTGAAATAACAGGTACGCCGTTTGTTTGACAGTCTTCACATGCTCAAACTTGCATTCTAACAAGCTTAATTGATGAAATCTTCTAATCAAACTCTTTAGATGAAATGTCTTTGCATGACATAACCTCTATCTTTGTGTTTATCTTCTCAGTAGAACTGCCGTAATAATAAAACTACAGTAGCTTGCATCCTCTTCCTGTCCCTTTATCTTTTAACCAATCTGTCACTGACAAATTTTACTTTTCTCTCTCTCTTTTCCTCCTGTTCTCCTTTTATTCTGGAATGGTTTGGGTTTTGTTTTCTTTCTGTTGTTTGATTCTTTTTGGCTTTGGAAGAAGACACAGCGGCTAAAGAGCTGTTTTACATCGTTCAGATGGCTTGCGACCTGAACTGCACTGCAGAAGGTATCTGCCGCAGATCTCCTAATACTGCCATTATGAGATCTGTCATGTGCTTTTGTACTTGTGCTGTGTTGTGACTGTTTCACATTGGTTGCACCATGTCCTGAGTTTTGATTCCATCTTGCTGAGGGCACAGAAGCTGGCATTGAAAGAGTTACATTTATGCTATTACATCAAATTGATTTATGTATGTCCACCTAGTGCATACAAAAAGAATGACTTTTTTTCATTGCCAGCCTATGCACTTAGTGTTGTTCACTTTGAAGACCAGTGCTCTCATTTTGTTTCATGTGTGTGTTTTATAGTTTCTTCTTATTATTGTTATATTTATGTTTGGTCATGTAATCAAGTTGAGGATTCAGGGCTTGCTGGCAAGATCATAAGTGCAGGGTGACTGGTACATTGGTGTAATACGGATTATTTAAATGAGCATAAAATTGCTGAAATCAAGTGAAGAATGTGTACTCAACATTCACATCAAAATATAAATAATTAACCATTGGCAAATATGTTTGTTTTTTAATACTTACTGGTTTCTGCCAGCAATCTCAAAATGTTAAATGCCCAAAAAGTTGAAATACTGATTAAGTCTTATAGCTTTTCTTTGTGCCAATTCCAAAATCTACTAATGAACTGCTCTTCTCCTTATACAGTGCTCAGCATATATGATTATACCTCATTTTGATAATGAATATTTTTATCAATTTCTCAGTGAATGTGGGTAATATATATTGGTGCTTTTAAACAAACAGATTTATTAAACAGATATATTTATTAAAATAATAGTTTAGTCACAGAACATCTTTAGAAATGGAAAGGTAATACATTTAAATTCATGCAAAATATTGCAAAAAAAAAAAAAAAAATTACAAACTACAACCTTTCAACAAAATGTTATATATTTTTTGTTTCTCTTGATTTTTGCTATTTTTCAGAATATTATTTAATATTTTTCCCTAACATATACATTTGGGCTACAAAGGTTTTAACCATTATTGTAAATATTTTTTTTAGATTAGCACCAGATTTGGCTTCAGTACTGACTAAACTAATGTATATGCACAAATATAATATTTTAAAGCATCCTATAGAAAATATTAATTTAAATGAGAGATTTGTGGGGGGTGGACTCATATATGCTGAGCAGTGTAGGTGCATAGTTATCATTATAACTATAATCTAAAATGGTCATAATCAAAAATGTTGCTCATTTATTTGTATAGTTTACTTTAAACTGTAATGCATAAAAAAACTTTTGTTATGAACATTGTTTTTATTATTATTATTATTTCTAAAATTAATTAGCTTTTCAAAAATATTTTTTTAATAGAGATTAACTATTAAAAAATAAAAGATCAAAAAAGCTTTAGATATAAGGTTAAAGCCTCTCTTAAGGAAAGCAATACACTTTTGTAAGTGTTTGTAAGTATTTGTTGTTTGTTTTTATGTTTATATACAGATTTATTTTGTAAACCTGGGGTTCGTTCTTCATACGTGGATTACTCAATTAGTTGGATTTGGGAAAATATAACTGATCACTTGGGAAAATAATAAATAGTTAAAAAAATTATATATAAAAGGTTAAACAAATATATAAATAAAACTTATGCAATCTGCACTCCGAAATAAAAGTACAAAGACTGTCACGGGGTGGTTCTCCTTACGTGTTTCAAAGAGAACATTTATTAATATGGACTTTTTAGACACAAACGCATACTATTTTAAGGTACCAGCTTTAGTACAATTTGTTCATGATAATAGACATGCACAATATTCAACTTTATTTTTAAAGGAATAATAATTTATGCAGTCATGCACATGTTTTGACAGCTAATATGATGGTGATTTGATGCTTCGCAAAAGTTACAGACACCTTTACCGATATCAAAATGCTTTTTTGATGCAAAACTAATTTAAACAGCCAGTTATTCCTTACACCGATAAAAAACCTTCAATAGGCCTAGGCTACTATAATAAAATAAATCCTCTCTAAACGTAAAACTAAATAAATTGCTAAATACTTATGACACATGAACATGTAAAGCCTGTAGCCCACATCAAATGTGGAGAGTAACAAACCGTTAACTGCAAATTTTATGTAATTTTGCTCACATGAATAATTGAATATTAATCAGATGATGTCATTACGCTGCTGTGCCATCAGCCAATCGTTGCATTGCTGATCATGATTTCGAGGATCAATACATCTGCCCTTCACAACACACGCAGCGATCTTAGATCAGTTCATCCCGAAATTTTTATTTAATTTGCGAACTTGTTTGCAGAACCATATTAGCCAGAGATCAGTTATCAAGATTAAAAGATCCAGGATCTGTCAAATCATCTTAGATTAGTGAAGTACGAAGAACAGACCCCTGATTTGCTACTTATTAATAACGTCAAAAATCTGCAGAAAATAAAATAATGTCAATCAAATTTTGTAAAAAAGTAAAATAAATGCTTTGGTTGTCATTAATCTGGACAGTCATTGGTCATTGACTTTTATTTTTTTTAGCAAACCTACTTCACCTCCCATTAATATTATTGTAAATTATCTGAAAAAAAGTAATCACAATTAAATTAATAAAATATAATATATTAATTTAATATAACAATATTTGCTTTTCTTTATTTATTGTGGACACTATTAGTTGTTATCGATTTATAATATTGCGCAATAAATGAAACATATATGTTAATCACTAATGCAATAAGGTAGCCTGCATGTCTGTCAGCCATTTTTGTGGTCACACACACAAAGTGTCAAACAGTTGCTGCAAAACCACACACGTGACACTGGTTTTTGCCACCTGTGCAGTTCTTTTTCTCTCTCTCCTGTCTTCAACTGCCTAACTTGTGATGATGGCCGTCTAATTTCCTGTCCATTTTGCTTGTGCTGAAAACCTCCTCTCAACAGGTGGTAATTCTGACAGTCGATTTGAGGTGGGGAAGGCGAGCGGGACAATGATTGTGGCCCAAGCGCTGGACGCAGAGCAGAAATCCCATTACAACCTGACGGTGAATGCAACAGATGGCACCAGATCTGTCAACACGCAGGTAATTGAATTGCTAATGAAGTGTTTATGGAAGCAGAGCATTGTGCGCTCACCATAGAGGCCTGGACTTCTTTTTTTTTTTTGGAGATCACTATGATCTCCATGAGGAGCAGAAATGACTCACTTTTTTTGTGCATGTGTATTATGCTGGTGGCAAGGAAGGAACAGCAACCCAAGCATTTCTAACTTTCCAAATTGAGTTTCCTCATTCCTGCATTGGCACTGTATGTCCCAAAGGTCGTTCCTGCTTGTGCTCATATCAGCCTTTAGGATGAAAAAAAAAAGGAGCACAGCATCTTGCTATTGAAAGTCCTTTTAGATGAGATAGGGAAAGCACAAAATGCAGTTATTAAACCTTATCAAATACATGCTTTACAGAGATGTACAGGTTCTGTGTCATTCGGGTTATGAACTGCACTGTACACTCAAAAAAATGACGTTTGTTGTTTATTCAAACTACTTGTTTAAAATTAGCAGAAACAACCCAATTCTTGAGTTGTTTTGGGGACAACTTAATTGTTTTATGTTCAATCCACTTAAAGGGACCCTATAATGAAAATCTGGCTATACCAAGGCATAGTAGAATAATAAAAGATCAGTATATGGAAGTGGACATAATGTGAGCCTCAGACACCACTGTTTCCTCATTCTCATAAAAACTTCCACGAGTGTAAAACCTCGGTGAACAACGCGCCAATCAGAAGACAAAACAAACTGTGACAACACTCACAAGCCACGCATGGGTTCCACACAATTCCTTCATGTTGACTCAACACAAATTGAAGTTAACGTAATCATTTTTATAAATTGATGTGGATTAAACATAAAACAATTAAGTTGTCTCTAAAAAAAACGTTAAGAATTGTGTTGTTTTAACTAATTTATTTTGAAGTATCAAAAGTCATTCTAGGAAAACTGAAAATACCACAATTTGCACAATTTCTGTGGTTAGATTCAGCTCCGCTATTGTAGACATTTTTTTGGATGTCTGAAGGTTCCCCCGAATGTTCTTCAAATACCTCACGTCACAACATGCTGGCAGACATTCTTTGGCCTGGCGGACGGATAGTTTTTGGCCAGGGTTCCTGGAATCTTCCATTGTCTCATTCCTGGAGCGTGTGAGGAGGATGAAGCCGTCTGGCTCCTTGCTCTTTCATTTCGCTTCCTCTGACAGTCTCGCTGTCTTGCTTTAATTTGGTTATATGTTTATCTTATGAGAACAGTGTGATTGATCATGCCTTTCAATCATGTTGGTTTTGCAAATGGGTCAAAGATGAAAAGGGGACTTCTCATCAAAAAATAAATGTATTACAGCTTTACTTTGGAATTTTCCTACACTAGAATATGCCCTTTTGACTACATCTTTACCATGCTTTACAGAAAACAAATATCCGTATTTGTGAGTACATTTTATCATATTTGAAATGATAAAAAAATAGTATGAATGCTAATTTCATACTACTATGATAATAGTAATAATAATATGATAAAAGTAAAAATAAATTCAATTTTATAAATTTTTAAATACATTTTTTTACTGTTTATAGTGAATGCTAATATAATTCCTGTTATATTAAATTATACTTAGTTTTTCTTTTTTTTTTCTTCTAAAAATAGTTTAAAAGATTTGTTGTGGAGTAAGGTGAACAAATGCAGGTTTATAAGGTTTTTCAACTAAAAGATAGTAGTTGTAGTAGTTCGCAAGTAGATTTGTAGTGTTCAAGTGAGTTATGGCAGAAATTATAAAACCCATTTCCCCTGATCTTCCCTTCATTTATATCAGCTCTAAACTGGCTGCGTAGCTTATGTGCTGATTTCCTCTCGGAGCATGAGTAAATCTTTGCATATGGTCCTAAAGAGGTCAGTGAAGTGCGGGCTTTCTGGTTGAGGGCCATGTTTGTGGCCTCTCTCTCTGAAACAGAGCCTGCTTTGTGAGCGGCTCCCCAACCCCCTCCTGGGAGATGTTTAGGCAACACTGTCGGATCTCTCTTGTGATCAAGCGGACCACTAAGGCCAACGATACCAGCGCACACATACATTCCTGCACGCAAAATGAACTGCCACCAATATCCTGAACCGAATCCCCCCCACCCCACCCAATCCAACTTGCTCTTTTTTGGTATTGATGAAATTTCCAAACACAAAAGCAGTGACATGACACTGTGAGTCCTTGCGCTGGTGCTCTTCAAAGCGTCTCTCCATCGGCCCTGCTTAATCTGAAGCCATTGTTGGACCCTCGAAACCTTTCAAGTCGAATCAGTTACAGTTGTCAGATTCAGAGGGCACAGAGTGCAGACTTCAGCGCCCTGCGTCCGGCTTTTACTGGATCTGCTTATGCACAGATTTTTTGCATTTTTGTTTTGTGTTTATCATGTTGGTATGGTGATAATGCTTGGGGTTTGGTTGTATTTGTTGACATGTGAGTTGATGGAAAGCATTAAACTGGCTCTAGATCAGTGATTGCGTGTCTAATGTCAGTTTTGTCGGCTGAACTGCTCCGTTTAGTTCTGTGTAATAAAAACAACTATTAAAATCTTATGTCTGAAAATCAGAAACAGAGAACAGCTTTTGAGCGACTGTCACAACATGTGCAGATCTCATTTCAACACAAAATCAACAAGAAAACTAAGTATATTTTGCTAAATGTAGGGGAAAAAAAGGCTTATTTTACATTATTAAAACGTGCATTGTTTTCTGCCCAAATTTAAATTACTGCAATATGTCGGCAATAGATACTTTAGATATATGAAAAAAGGATGTAGATATATTAAAACATTTTTTTATTATATATATATATA
>CAIGQW010054471.1:2498469-2517202 GCA_903798125.1 Danio choprae
ACTTTTATATTCATATTTATATTATTTTATGTTTCTAATTTTATATATTTATTTATTTACATTTTTGGACTAAACCATAATATAAATAACAATATAGTTAGTAATAATATAATAAAAATTACCTTGGCCTATTCTGCGAAGTGATACAAAAAAATAAATCAACTAGAAAATTTTAAGTGTTAACTTTGCCAGCTGTTTCTATACTGGTTTAAAATCTATACTTAATTGTTCATCCAAGCTCCACTGAAATGCACAGCCTTTTGAAGTATGCTCTTATATTCAATAGCTTTACATTATGCACAAACACTATATGCTAAAAAAAAGTATTTTTGTCCAGTGTCTGTTCTTATTCTCTTAAAGTTAAAAAAGTGACAGTTAAAAAGATAGCTGCATCTGTTGCTTTTGCTGTTTTCGGAAGTTGTTGTGGTTCTGACTCTTTTCCCATTGTGAAACAATGGCTGGGTTAAGCACTGACACCTTCTGGACCAAGTATTGCAGAATATTTCAATATGCATGTGTCCACAATATGTGCTCAGTCACAGAAAACGAACTGTGTGTGTGTGTGTGTGTGTGTGTGTGTGTGTGTGTGTGTGTGTGTGTGTGTGTGTGTGTGTGTGTAGTTCTCGCATGCTGTTCAGATGACAAATTCCGCATCGCACACTGTACACAGACCTTTGAATACATACAAAAACTGAAGTGTACTTTATGCTTACCTTCGGCAGACCGGGAAAGACTGTTTGTTTTTCCTTTGCAGGCGTCCTTGGTACGTTAGACCACCCTGACAGGAGTTTTCCGCTTGCTGGCTAATTAGCAATGACAAAAGTCAGTTTATACTCAACACTTTCAAATACCTCAGTAAATGCTCAGGCAGGTGCTGGAAACTAGGCCAAAGGAACAAATCAAGCAAATATTTACACTTAAAATATTAGAGGCGATATTGAAGGCACGCCTGCATGCTTTCATCTCACCTTACAAAGCAAAAGAAGGATGGATGGCTAATATAACCCACTTTAATTTCTTCACTGACCAGCTAATGAGTTTGGAAGCCTCTTGTGTTTGGATGCAGCTGTTCCAAAACAAGTGCTTCTCTCAGCCAAAGTCAATTTTAGCGTGCGACCCATGGAGTATATCCGCAACTATAATGCGCTGCTTACGTTTTGAAGAAAACAGCATCTTTAACGGATTACAGCTGACGAGGAGCGGATTTTATTTATTTGTTTGATTTATTTGTATGAATTTTTTTACCCTTTCAACCCACCAAGCGCACGTTTTTAATCACAAATCTGCATTCAGGCTCTGCTTTTGCCTTTTGTGCGTCTAGTGACCCTCTCCTGAAGCGATTAGCTCTCCTCAGCAAGCCGCATATCTTTGTTGAAATCAAAGTCATGTGTATTCCACATGGGCTTGCCAGACCTTCTCCATGCTCTATTTTCATTGTTTTTACCATTTATCTCCACAAGTTTTTTTCTTTTTTTTATCTCTTTTTCACCCCAATCTCAACAAAAGCGCCACATTTCAGACAGGCAATGAGGGATTATGATTATTTTGGAAGGGAAGAAAAGAATGCAGAGGGGGAGGAAAATGTATGCTGGGTGTAATCCTATTTTAGGCCTTCGGAGAGAATGTGTAGCAAGTCTATGTGTTTGCGCCTGTGCCAAAGTCATTTTCCCTAAGACATGTCACATACAATGAAATATGGGGATCTGGGTGAACAGTGCCCATTTTTGCCTGTGATTTCTTACTCTTGTTTTGAGGGAACCGTCGGATGAAAAATAACCATCAGTGAGTTTTTCCACTGATGAAAATTGCACGATAACTCAAGGCTCTAGTCACATTTGCATGTGTAAATTACTGTGCGAATGCGAGCACTTTTTGACACCCGATCAAAACTTTAGAATTTATGTACAATAATAAGTACTTTTTTCAATAGTTTTTTAAAAATCGAAATAAATACAATTTCTAATGTATAAGTATTATGCAATTATTACAAGATACATTAACAGTTTTAATCCAGTATATTATACTGTATATGTAAATGAAAAAATCATCTTTTTAATCTGTGTAAAATATACAGTTGAAGACAAAATTATTAGCCTCGTTAGAAATTAAAATTATTTTAAGTGGGTTTTTTTCAGCATTCATTCATTCATTTATTCATTTTCCTTCGGCTTAGTCCCTTTATTCATCAGGGGTTGCCACAGCGGAATGAACCCACATCAACACGGGGAGAACATGCAAACTCCACACAGAAATGCCAACTGACCCATTCGGGACTCGAACCAGCAGCTTTCTTCAGCCTTTTTTACCATCTCAGTCTGCACTTTAGGAACAGACAGTAAATAAATATCCTGTGTCTGTGTCAATATAACTGTCTTGACCGAAGGCCATAGCTAAGGACAGGTTTTTTACAAATGTAATTCTGGAGATATGATGGGAGTAAACCCAATATAGATTTGTAAAGATATGCCAATGCTTGAGCCTACGAATGGACAAAGCAGACCAACCTACCCTCGTATACAACACACAATGATGAGTAAGGGATTTAAAATTAGTTAGAAATCTTAGTGCACCATGGTAAACAGTATCCAATACATGCAGACTCTGAGACGAAGCATGCCTATAGATAACATCACTGTAGTCAAATATCGACATAAATGTTGCATCAACCAGCTTCTTTTTAGCATCAAAAGAAAGGCAGTTTTTTAATTCTAAAATAAAAGCCTAAAATCACTTTTAAACTAAAAAACATTAGTTGAAAAAAACATTTTGTCTCATTTTTAAGAATATCAGTGTCTTGTGATCAATTTAATGCATCCTTGCTAAATAAACCTACCAATTTTTCTGATTGACCTCAAACATTTGAACGGTAGTTTAATATAGTAATTGCGTCTGTCACAATACGGATGTCAAAAAGAATGCATGTAATTGGGAGAGAGCTTTTAAGGTATGTGCGTGTCTATGATTCGGTAACATTCATATTAAGACAAGCGAGCCATTGAGGCAACTAATGAAGGTCAAGCATAAGAGATCAACTGAACAAATTGGATTACGGCTGCAAAACAGAACAATTTTCAGACGACTAAAATGTGACCAAATATAAAATGCAATTTAGTCCGAAGTTTAAAATTACATCTGTTGCTAAAAGCGGTGCTGGTATGTTTCATGTTATAAACGTCAGTGTGTGTGTGTGTGTGTGTGTACATATATATTGCATCTGAGAGATTTTAGCCCTGTCTGTATGGTGTCAGTGTGTGGGAGGTAATGCATGTATAAGTGTAACAGGAATTTCTCTTCAATAGTAGGCTGCTGGCTTCTGGAATAGTCCACCCTCAGGGATCATCTGCTGTATATATGCAGTATATATTACATTCACACCATCCAGATCTTCATTTTCATATAGTGTTACATTCCTCTCTGCTTCTCTTCCTCTCTCTCTTGCTCTAATTTTTCATTGTGTCTCTCTTCTGTTCCTCGTCTTTCCTCTTTTCTGTCTTTCACACTCGCGTCCTTCTTCATCTGTCATTCACACTCTCTGATCTTTTCCTTTAATCACTCCCTCACTCGCCACTTCCTCTCCAATCCCTCCATCTGTCCTTCTTTCTCTGTGTGTGTGTGTGTGTGTGTGTGTTAGACATTAGTGAAGCTCCTTTGAGTTTTTTCCTTTTCCTCTTTTACATTTACATCACAAGTCTCGAAGCCTGTCGTGCTGCTTCTGAAGCCTCATGGAAAGCAGGCAAACAAATGCAAGCTACAAGCTTCATCTATTTACTTCAATGCTTTCAGTTAACTGTCTGTGCTGGCGACAAAAAAGTGCCAGGCTGCCAGGGCCAGGTGGCACATCTCCAGGGTAAGGTGTGAAAAAGAAGGCAAGAGAAAAAAAAGAGTAAAAAGATTTCCCTTCTTTGACCTTTGGCATTCGATAAAACCAAACATGTTCTTCTGGGACGGGACGTGCTGATGCTGTCAGGACAAGTGTGAGCACTGCCTACACTCACACCCACACAGGCTAATCTGAAGCTGAGAGCAAGTGGCAGCTAACAGTTATGCATTTTGTATTGCCATTTTTGGCAATGTTGTTGTGGAATAAATGCTATGAAGTGACATAAAAAACTAGTTTAATGTTGCCTTATGAAGTGTTATGCTTTTAATTAGAAGTTTTGAATGATATAACGTCTTATGTTATTGTGAATTGTTTTAATTATATGTTTGGGCTCATTAAGAGTTTAATCAAATAAATTTTTTTTTTAATTAACAAGGATACATTAAATTGATATATATGTATTTTTTTCAACTATAATACTTTTATTGAATGTTTTTTAGCGCAAAAACATAGCAGAAATTTACATTTCTGCATCATATTCAAAAAGACTTGAGGCTGTAATTTCTGCCAAAGGTGCATCAACAAAGTATTGAGCAAAGACTGTGAATACTTATGTACATGTGATTTTTCAGGTTTTTTATTTTTAATAAATTTGTAGAATTATGAGGAAATAAATGAATTTTATCCATTTTGGAGTAAGACTGTAACATAATAAAATGTGAAAAAAGTAAAGCGCTGAATACTTTCCGGATGCACTGTATTTCAAAACAGTTCTATTAAATACTAATAGATGCTTTTTCTGGATCGTGTAACACTAAAGACTTTAATGATTGCATTACAATAAAAATTGCATATCCGTTCACATAATCAGAGCCTATATTATTATTCTTTACATAAAAAGATGAATTTTCAGCAATGTCACTGTTTTAGCACAGCCACTCAACCCAACGTGTAAAGTATATGAGAATCTACTTTTTAAATATCTTTATTTTTAATTATTTTTTAAATTGCAGATTTAATTTCTATGAATATAGCTTCAGGCGTTCAAGTCATAACTTTTAGATTTTCTTTGGATAAAAGCGTCTGTCAAATGCATACATTTTCCACAGTTTCCAACTTTCACTCCCGACCAGTTACTTGAAAACATATGCACTACAGGGACACATATGTGGCCAATCCATTTGTGAGGATCCTGGTTTGAATAAGTGTATCCACTGAGCTGTAACCTTTGTTTTTTGTTTTTGTTTTTGTGTTAAACAGTGCCCCCTTATGGCTGGCATGCATGTAAACTCTAACAATACAATACATTTAAAACTGTTATTGTATGAACAGAGCTCATTTTCATACACCCCCACACGCACACTTTGTTTTTGAAAAATCATTGATTTATAAGCCTTTTAAAATATAAAGATATGGGCAATGTCCTCAAAAGCCATCTTCTCCTCGTAATACCTGTCATACCCATGCCATTATACAAATATATGTCCTGATATGTCACAAAAACAAGCACACACACATGCTCATGTCCGATTGTGTTGAGTATGGAGCTCCATGTCTACTCACAAATCTTACTCAGAAGGTTAATGGATGATGCACTTTGATTTAAAAATAAAAAAGATAATAAATGTCTGTTTTTGTCTGTCAGAATGACAGCTTATAAATGATCTGGATGCAATAGCCTGCATATAAGAAGTGTGCGTACTGGGAATTGCTAAAAAGTCAAAATGCTCATAAGTATGCAGTGATATAACCTTGGCATTTCACTCGTTGTAGAACTTTTAACCGTTAATGAAACATCCTTCTGCATTCCCGATACAATCATTCCTCACCAAAGAAAATGTCAACATGCAGTGCTATCACAACCAGCCACAACTCATTTGGATTCATGTCGGTTTGCTAACATTTTGATTGTAAGCCTTAAGTAAGCATGCATTTCAATGATTGCCTGATTTGTTTTAAGTATTGATTGGTTAAATATCAAAGCACACATGATCTGAGTTCTGATCCCCTGAGGGTTGCATGGCACAGCAAACATAAATTAGGAATAAAGTAAGAACTCTAATATTATAATCGCTTAAACAACTAGTATACTTATACTATAAAAATGCTGTATGTATCTAGTGAAAAATGGCAGATAAACAGTGATTATATTCAGATATTTGAAGTCTTGCATCATGCACCACTATATAAAAGGCTCTATCAGATCCTAAAAGCAAACAACAAACTAATAAACACTCATTAAAAAAAATACAAAAAAAAATCATGAGATGAACCTTATCTGTTTAATGTAATCTCATCTGGCTAAAGCTTATCTTAAAGATGTGCTAGAAATTAATTATGCTCATGAAGAGTGTTTGAGGATTCTCACTTAAATCGGAGTAGCAACAGTATTCATTTATCACAACTTAGCAAGCAGATCATTTTTATTCAAGTTTGCACATAGCTCTCATAGTACATCCAAACAAACCAAGACCTACAGATTATGCATAACCTTGCTGCCAGCAGATGATTTGAGATCTAGTAGTAATTGTCGAAATATATTGTTAAAAGCAATTCATTTGTTAGAAAAACAATGCTTTGATGACAGACGGCAGTGCTTTAAAGGGGATGAATTAGACACAACTTCCTTTTAAGAGGGTAACAGCTTGCCTAAGCTGACAGGCACAAAGAAATAAGTTTTTGTCTTTTAATTGATCCTTTTGAAAGCATCTGCAGTACAAATATAAACATTTAGAAAAAATTAACAGTCATCCCTATTAAAAATCTACTTTAATTTGATTGTTAGATTTTCTACTGATTTTCCTGCTTTTTGCTTTTTTTCCTGCTGTTTTGTTCTAAAGTAAACATATTTCAATGTAGGTGAATTTATTAATATTTTAACAGTTATTATTGCTTTAATACATTAAGTCAGGCTCTCATACACATGTTGTTTTTTTTCCAGGCAGTCCTGTATTTCATGGTCATTTATAATGTCATGACTTATGAAATAAATCATGTTTACCCTGTATCTTACTTTTAGCGCTATTAGTAGCTTTATGTAATGAGAAAATAGCTTATTAAATTGTAACCAATCATGTCAAAGTATCTTTTTAAAGAATACAATTTTCATCCAATCAAGGTTTCCATATTGTTAGTGAAGCTAACATTAGTTAGCTTCACTGTGACATCTGGCATTAGTCAGAGTGCATGAAGACGGACAAAAAAAGCAATGTACTGTAGTTATAGCTAGATGAAAATATGAATACACTTTTAATAGTATGTTGAAAAACTTCTGTTCACCATATTTCTGTTCCCTTTCTTACAGTGATCTCAGTAGTCTCGACGTCTTACTTGTTACAAGCTATTCTTAATAAAATTTAAACAATTTGATCATTGTAATATAACTCAGATGTAACATGAAATGGACTTGATATCATTATTAATATCATTATAAATTCAAATATGAACTTTTTATTGTTTGTTTTTACAGGTTCTTATTAAAGTGATCGACACCAACAACCATCGTCCCCAGTTTTCTAAATCAAAGTATGAAGTCGACGTCTCTGAAGATGCCCCACCCGAGACTGAAGTGTTACGGATTACTGCTACAGACCAGGATGAGAAAAACAAGCTAACATACACCCTCCTCAGCAGCACTGACCCATTCAGTCTACGCAAGTTCAGACTCGATCCTGGAACAGGGGTGTTGTACACTGCGGAGAGACTAGACCATGAAACCATGCAGCAGCATACACTAACTGTCATGGTAAGATCATGTGGTCTGCGACCTTCTTTACAGCTTCATCTGTACAATTGATTTTTCTGTCTGAGCTAGAAATGTTCAGCCAGTCAGCCATCCATCACTGTAAACTATCCTGGCAGTTTGTTTTCCCTTTAATTCAATCGACATTGGAGGCAGAACTCCTAAGGGCTTGCATGTAAAGTGTTTGATGTGTTTCACATATGCTAATAATTAAAGTCTTGAAATAACGAGAATTGCTTATTCCCCCCCACTGCAGGTACGAGATCAAGATATCCCTGTGAAGAGGAACCTGGTGCGTGTGATTGTAAATGTGCAAGACACCAATGACAACGCACCTTGGTTCTCTGGTGCACCGTATGTGGGTCGAGTGTTTGAGTCTGCTGCCACCGGCTCTGCAGTGCTTCAGGTCTCTGCTCTTGACAAGGACAAAGGCCAGAATGCTGAGATCATCTACAGCATTGAGTCAGGTAGTCCATCTGATTGATTTGATTGCTTTTGACTTTTATCCAGTTTGTCCAGGAGACTACATATTGCGTATATTTATGGAATGTATAAAATGTCTGAACATGAAGCATTCAGAAACAGGCCGTAAGTTTGAAAGCCTGTCAGGTCATCTTTGTTCAAACTTGGGATATCGGTGAGCTATGCAGCCACTTAGAGTTAAAAATGTGGGAGATATTGAAAATGGCAGCCAAGGGTCCTGCAGTTCACCAAACTGTGAGAGTTTTGAAAGAAAGGCATAGCACAGAACGACGCTGAGTGGCCTTTTAAGAATGCACATATTTGAAATGTCTGAGATTACAGAAGCTATTTGAAATGTGTTGTGAGTGTGAGAGAGATGGCAAACATCGTTCAGATCACATACTGAGTGGCTGATGCTCAGGCTGCTGATTAGTCTATGACAATATAGCCACGTTCTTTTTTTTTCAGCTAACTGCAAACTCAAATATTCATTATAAATGAAGTAAACAGATTTGTACTAAAAAAGGATCTTGTCTAGTTGAATCAATGTATACAGGATTTTTGTTTACTTTAGTCTTTGAAAAGCCAAGTTTGACACCAAAGATATAAAATAATGAGTTCTAAAGAGGAAAATCGAAACCGTTTTGCCTGTGTGATGCATCTTTGTCATATTTCCTCCTTAGGAAACGTAGCCAATTCATTTGCCATTGATCCTGTCCTGGGAACCATCACTGTGGCAAAGGAGCTGGACCGTAACAACAAGAACAGATTTGAACTAACTGTGAAAGCCTCTGACAAAGGAACACCGCCACTTAGTGGTACAGCTGCTGTCGACATAACTGTCACTATTTCTGACAATGCCATCCCTAAATTTGCAGAGAAGGAGTTTTCTGCTGAAGTCAGCGAAACTGTTCTGCCTGGAGCCTTCGTAAGTTTGGTCACTGCCAACAGCCAATCATCGGTTTTCTATCAGATCAAAGATGGAAATGTGAATGGAGCATTTGACATCAACCCTAACTCTGGAGTCGTTGTGACCCATTCAGTTCTGGATTATGAGACCATTCCATCATACAAACTAACCATTCAGGGAACCAACATGGCCGGGCTGGCTAGTAACACTACTCTACTGATTCACTTAAAAGATGAGAATGATAATGCGCCTGTATTTATTCAAGATCAGTTCTCTGGAATGGTCAGTGAGTCTTCTCCAGTCAACAGTGTAGTCCTCACCAAAGACAACACACCTCTTGTCATCCGTGCTTTAGACACTGACCGTGATGCTAACTCAAGGCTTGTCTATCAGATTGTTGAGCCATTTGCCCATAATTACTTTGCCATTGACTCTAGCACTGGTGCAATCAGAACCATCAGTGAATTGGATTATGAGCAGAGATCAGTGTTTCGCTTTTCAGTTCAAGTCCATGACATGGGAATTCCCCGTCATTTTGCAGAGAAGGCTGCTAATGTGACTATTGATATTCTGGACGTTAATGATTGCCCACCTCAGTTCAGCCAAGATCTATATGAAACCACAGTCTTAGTGCCAACTTATAAAGGAGTTGAAGTAATCACAGTCAATGCCTCAGATGCAGACTCTGGTCCAAATTCAAGGCTTTTTTACTCTATTGTTGAAGGCAATATTGGAGAGAAGTTTAAAATGGACCCGGTCACAGGGGTTATCACTATTCAAAATGTCACTCAGCTCAGAAGCAGGTATGAGCTCAGAGTGAGGGTGTCTGATGGCAGGTTTTCTAAAACATCTTTAGTGAAAATAAATGTCAGAGAGAATAAGGAGAGTACTCTTCGGTTCACCCAAGAATCATACAAGGCATTCGTGCCTGAAAATTCCTCAGAGAAGAAGACTTTAGCTGTAATTGCAGCAGTGGGAAACCAAGTCAATGAACCTTTGTTTTATACCATTCTAAATCCTGATAAGAGATTTACAATAAGCCGCACATCAGGAGTACTCTCCTCTACAGGCACACCTTTTGATAGAGAAGAGCAAGGTGTATTTGATGTTGTGGTGGAGGTGACCAGAGATGACAAGTCACCTGATGTAGCCCATGTCCTTGTCACTGTGATAATTGAGGATGTCAATGACAACACACCTGTGTTTGTCAATTTACCGTATCAGGCACTAGTGCAAGTTGATGCGGAGGTGGGTCACATTATCACCAAGGTGACTGCTGTTGATGCTGATATTAATGGAAATGCTGAGATCAACTACCACCTTCAGGAGATGAATGAGTTTGTTCAGATCAGCACAGATGGTGAAATCTCACTTACAAAGAAGCTTGACAAGGACTCAGTTAACACTGAATTTATAATCACCGTTGTAGCCAGAGATGGAGGTGAACCAGCACTTTCCTCATCTGTTGAAGTGCCAATAATGGTTGTTAACAAAGCTATGCCTGTGTTTGAAAAAGCCTTCTACAGTCTGGAAATTCCGGAGAACATACAGTTACTAACGCCTATTGTACACATCCAGGCTAATGACTCTGAAGGGCCTAGAATTGTCTACATGATCACAGAAGGGGACCCTCTCAATCAGTTCTCTATCAACTTCAATACTGGTGTGATCCAGGTTGTAAAAACTTTGGACTTTGAGACCCACCCAGCCTATAAACTTAGTGTGAGGGCCACTGACTCTCTAACTGGTGCCAAAGCTGAAGTTTTTGTTGACATAATCTTGGAAGACGTTAATGACAACCCACCTGTGTTCCATACCAAACTGTACAATGCAAGTCTTTCGGAAGCATTGGTGATTGGGACATCCATATTAGAAGTCTCAGCTACAGATGCTGACACTGGTAACAACAAAGTGCTCTTTTACCAGATTGTTGAAGATAAAGATAAAAGCTCTGATTACTTTAGCATCGACCGTGACACAGGCACAATCTGGACAACTCGGATGCTTGACCATGAAGAAAAACCTTCACATAAGCTGTTAATTAGAGCAGTGGATGGTGGTGTGCCTGCCCTTTCCAGTGAGGTTATAGTGTTAATTGATGTAATGGACCTTAACGACAACACTCCAGTGTTTTCCCAGAATGTCTATGAAGCTACTGTGAGTGAACTAGCACCCCGTGGCCACTTTGTCACCCAGGTTCAGGCTTCTGACGCAGACATCTCTGATAGTGGAAGACTTGAATTCTCAATTCTGTCAGGAAATGAAGGACAAAACTTTGCAATAGATCCAAACACTGGGGCTTTAGTCATATCAAATCATCGTAAACCCCACATGGAATCTCTCTACAATATTAATGTGTCTGTATCAGATGGTGTATTTAGAAGTTCAGCCATTGTGAAAGTCAATGTTATTAGTGCCAACTTCCACAATCCTACCTTCAACCAGGTGGATTATGTGGTCGAGCTGCTTGAAAACTCACCTGTTGGAACACTGGTGGCTGAAGCCCAAGCGACAGATGACGACTCAGGAACATATGGAAGACTTACCTACCATATAGTCAATGACATTGCTAAAGACAAGTTCTCAATCTCTGAGAATGGAGAGATTTTTACTTTGGAAAATCTTGACCGCGAGAACGCATTGGAGAAAGTGATTCCGATCTCTTTGATCGCTAAAGACGGCGGTGGCAAAGTTGGCTTCTGTACTGTGAATGTAATTTTAACAGATATTAATGATAATGCCCCACAGTTCAGAGCTGCTGATTACAGAGTTAATGTTGCTTCTGATGTGACAAGAGGAACAACCATACTTAAGATTTCAGCATCAGACATGGATGAAGGAAGTAATGCAGATATCACCTATTCTATTGAAACTGATGCAGACAATGTTGAGGAGAATTTTGAAATCCACCAGTTCAGTGGTGTCATTGTAACAAAGGAAAGCCTCATTGGATTGGAAAACCAACTGTACACATTTCTTGTACGAGCAAAAGATGGTGGAAATCCCACAAAGTCCTCTGTTGTTCCTGTCTACGTCAAAATTCTTGCTCCTGAGGTCCCAGTGCCAAAGTTCATAGAGTCCCACTACAGATTTGCCATAGAAGAAGATCTTTCTCTTGGTTCAGAAATAGATGTTATTCAGACCGAAAGTGATCAGCCACTCTTTTACAGCCTGGTGAAAGGGAATACTCCTGAGAGCAACCAGGATGAGGTATTTGTTGTTGACCCCAGCTCAGGATCTTTGAAGCTGGACAAGAAGCTTGACCATGAGAGCACCAAATGGTATCAGCTAACTCTACAAGCCCAAAGTGAATATGATGGAAGCAAAGTTGTCTCCGCTGTGGACATTAGCATTCAGGTCAAGGATGTCAATGATAATCGACCACTCTTTGAGTCAAACCCTTATGAAGCCTTTGTTGTGGAGAACCTCCCAGGAGGTACCTCTGTTATACAGGTAAAGGCCACAGACCTGGACTCGGGCACTAATGGTCACGTGGTTTACAATTTGGATCCCAATCAAGGGACAAGGGACATTGCAGAGTTGTTTGCCATAAACAGTGAAACTGGATGGATTACCACATTAAAGGAACTTGACCGTGAGACGAGAAATAAATACACTGTTTCAGTCTTGGCTACCGATCGAGGAGACAAAGTACAGCTGATGGCTAGTACCAGGGTGGATGTCACAGTGGTAGATGTGAATGACAATCCACCGAGGTTCACAGCAGAGATCTACAAGGGCACAGTAAGCGAAGATGACCCACCTGGTGGAGTCATTGCCATCCTTAGCACTACAGACCTCGACACAGAGGAGAATAACAAGCAAATCAGCTACTTCATTACAGGTATTACACTTCTTGTTTAATTTTAGCCATTATTATTTAATGTGAATTGAAAGTGATGGTTTAAATTCAGTTTTATCATGGAATAATTTAGTCAAGTTTTAGAAATGAGCAATTTGTGGGGATTTAATTCTAAACAATTTTTTGATGTGTGATTAACAATAATTTTTGTTTAAAGAATGTATAGACATTCTAAATAGGAAATGTTATTATTTTCCCAATGACACTTCTTAAACCAAGTGGGAATATTTCAGCTCTGGTGATAATTAATTAGCATGAACGTTGATGCCAAGCAGGAGATGGGATGAGCACTTCTTGGCACAGAAAACAGTCTAATTACATCCAGTCGTCTTCACATGATTGTAGAGTGATGACAGAAATTGGCATTGCAAGTCACACTGCCACTTATTTACATAGATGCTTTGTGTTAATAAGGTGAAGTCCAACCAAACAAGAATCAAAGCTTCTGGAGTACTCATTGCACAGATATGTAACCTGTGAATTATGAACGGGTATAGATTGATCTTTTACTATAGCTTCTAAGCACACAACAGGACACAAATACATAGGCATTTTAACAGCCATTTATGCTCATTAGTTTGACTGGCATTTCTCATGTTTGCTCTCTAAAGGTGGAGACCCCTTGGGACAGTTTGCCATTGAGCATACTCAAGGCGAGTGGAAGGTTTCAGTGCGGAAACCACTCGATAGGGAGGAGAAGGACAATTACTTGCTGAACATTACAGCCACTGATGGGACCTTCACAGCCAAGGCCGTGGTTGAAGTCAAGGTCTTGGATGCCAATGACAACAGCCCAATTTGTGAGAAGGTATGAATGTTAGTTTTGTAGGTATGTGTGTGTGGGAAGTGCATTGCAGCAAAATGTCATGTAGTCTGATTCTGTCTGTTAAGGGGAGGGCTCTGCCTACCCGCTGTGCATGCTAAATGGGACGAGACTTAGAGAGAAAGAGAGAATGTCAGGAGGGATTTGAAAAGGTCCTTATGTGAAATGCAGCATTTAAGAAACAAAGAGGGTGATTTTGTTCTGTGAGAGGGTTTTGTGAGGGCTAATGTGCTTCTGTTACTTATTGTGTTTCATTTTGAATAATGTTAATTTAATAGAACTCCTGTGGTGCAAATCTTTTAGCCAGTTTCGCTTCAGAATTGCCACCAAACTCTTCCTTTATGCTTTCATTTCATTCTCTTTTGGCCCTGTCACTCCATTTGTGAAGTTGTTTCTGCGTATCACATGTTTCTCTGTCTGTTCTTTCCAGTCATTCTATATGGAAAGCGTCCCAGAGGATTCCCCTGCCGGCAGGCTGATACTGCAAGTCTCCGCCACAGATGCTGACATCCGTTCCAACGCTCAGATCTCCTACGAGCTGCTGGGGCCTGGTTCAGAGCACTTTAGCATCGACTCGGAGACAGGTATATATTAAAGTTCACATGTTATCCATATTACAATATTTTTTAAATTGCATATGGGTATTTGATTGTGGTCCCATGTCTGCTTGTGTTCCCTATTGCAATATCTGTATTATGAGCTGTGTCAATCCTACAGTATTTTGTGAATTATAAAATGGCTTAAATAATATATCATTACAATTTTGTATATATGTATACACACACACACACACACACACACACACACACACACACACACACACACATATAAAGTGAGTTTTTTTAAGAAATGAATACTGCTGTTTAAATTAAAATTGATCCAAATTACAAGTAACTGTTTATAATGTGAATATTATACAATGCCTGCCAAAAAGGAGCTTTCCTTTCACAGTATTACTTTTTTATTGCATTTTTGATCAAATAAATGCAGCCTAGATGCGCATAAGAGACTTCTTTCTGGAACATTTCTGAAACATCTTATCAACCCTGAAACATTTGATTTGTAGTTTTAAACTGTTGTATGAAAAGCCAGATCAAATACACCACATACACACAGAACATTTTCAACATCATTTGCTTTTGCCTACAGTCAAACACCCATCCCATTTAAAACTATAATTTCTAATTTAATTACTTAAATAATTCCAGGGAAGGATGTACACCCTTGGGCTTATATTACAATTTTATAGTGAACACCACTGAATTCTTTCACTGATATTTTTCTATTCATTTTTTTATTCGCCTGTTTTATTCACACAAATGTAGTCGTACAAAAGATTTTAATAAATCATTTCAGCAAGTGTTGGCCCATTTCAGTTATTAATTCTAGTCAGCTGTCTTTCATCTGTGTGAATGAAACATTGGTTCCAGGCGGAAAGAGAGCAGAAATCAACAGTGGGTTGGTGACAACGTCACACTGCTACAACACAAAAGCTATTGTAAAGGCGCTACTCACTGGCTCTTTGATAACACCAAGTGTGAAGGCAGGGAATGCTGGCTCGTAAACTGAAGGAGCGCTACTGTTCTTCTGTGTGGGTTTAGTGTGCATGGAGGATTTTCTTTGCTTTTTCCCTTCGTTCGATCGTGGAAAAGAAGAGAAGCATTATTGCAAGTTAGCGGTGCCAAGAGTGCTCTCGTGCGCACCAACCAGACCCCTGAAAGCTGGCGGCTGCTTTTCTGAGGGTGACTTTCCCTTTCCTTATTTTCTCTGCTCACTCTCTGAGCAGCCCACATGCCAACTGCACTTTATCCTCCCTTGCTATTTCTTTCATTTCTCACCATTCCTCCCTTCTTTAATCTTTTCTATTTCTTAAAGCCGCTCAGCGCAAGGATGAGTTGAGCTCTTTTCGAGGGGTGAATTTTGGACACCCTGCATTCATTCCACCTTGAGATGCTGTCCAGATAAAAGGTCGACACCAAAGAGATGGCACACAAAAAGGCCATTTTCCACCTCTCCAGTGGAACGTAGCTTGCTGAAATTATTAGGCTCAGATTATGTATTCATGAAAGAGACGATTGTTTCTGTCGCGTACTGCTTTTATTCTTAGAGGGTCCTCTTGACTTGGTTCTTGAGATGGTTTGAAGTGTTATTGGATTGTGTGTTGTTCATTAGTTCAGTGCCAGCTGATGTTCACAGGGATTGATGGGGAGTGAAATTTAAGGTATTTTTTTTTTAGCAAGAGACAACTATTATAAATCTACAGAAAGCAGATTGCAGACATGAAGATTGAAAGAGCAGTGAACTGTTTTTGTTTTTTTTAGTTTTTTTGTGTAGCAAACAGGTAACAGGTTGTCTAGAAAAAGGCTTGTTTTAATTTATAGAATGTTGCAAGTGTTAGTTGTGCCAAAAAATTCAGGGGTCGCCACAGCGGAATGAACCACCAACTATCCCAGCATATGTTTTTACGCAGCAGATGCCCTTCCAGCTGCAACCCAGTACTGGGAAACATCCATACACACTCTCGCATTCACACACACATGGGCAATTTAGTTCAATCAATTCACCTATAGCGGAAAATGGGAGCACTCGGAGGAAACCCACACGAACACAGGGAGAACATGCAAACTCCACACAGAAATGCCAACTGGCCCAGCAGGGACTCGAACCAGTGACCTTCTTGCTGTGAGGCCACAGTGCTACCCACTGAGCCACTGTGCTGTCCCTCCAAAACAATTAAAAATGAATAATTTAATAAACAATAAAAATAGTATAATAATTAATAAAAATAGTATTTCCTCTTGACTAGTCTAGTACATTTTTGAAATACAAATAAAGATATTTGTATTAGTCATTCGCAATGGCATTTGATTTTGATTCATCTATTAAAAGAAAAAGGTTTCATAAAGCTTAAAAAGTTTACAAAGATGTAAACAATCTATACAAATCAAGCAATTCCATTGAAGTCTTCTGAGGACAGTGATTTAACATGATTAAAATTAAATATTAATAATTATATTAAAAAGGGCATCCGCTGGAAGGAAAGCCGATGGAAAATGAATGAATGAATAATTATATTAAATATTACTGACTTAATTAAATATTAATGAGTGTACATGTATAGATCCAGTTAAATATGGTCAATCCTAAAGGAAGTCTTACTGCTTTGGAATAGCATTTATTTGAGTAAATGATTTTTATTGAATAAACGTGAGTAAACGATTTTTGCGCTGGGAGTGCATGTGATGCTCCTGTAGAAGTAGCTCAAACTTTTTTCATAAAAGAAACAAAATCAAAAGTATCTATTCAGAGGTGTTCTGTGGGACCAGCCTCAGCTCTCTTCCATGACTCTCAGCCCCGCTCACATTCATCAACGCTTCCTAGCCAACCAATCACAGCTCTTTCATTCCACGTCATCATGACGTGTAGTTAATTTTTATTTTTTTAGATTAGATTTAGGCCTCACGGTGGCACAGTGGATAGCACGTTCGCCTCACAGCAAGAAGGTCGCTGGTTCGAGCCTCGGCTGGGTCAGTTGGCGTTTCTATGTGGAGTTTGCATGTTCTCCCCGTAATGGCGTGGGTTTCCTCCGGGTGCTCCGGTTTCCCCCACAAGTCCAAAGACATGCGGTATAGGTGAATTGGGTAAGCTAAATTGTCCGTAGTGTATGAGTGTGAATGGGTGTGTATGGATGGTTACCCAGAGATGGGTTGCAGCTGGAAGGGCATCCGCTGCGTAAAACATATGCTGGATAAGTTGCCGGTTCATTCCGCTGTAGCGACCCCAGATTAATAAAGGGACTAAGCCGAAATGAAAATGAATGAATGATTAGATTTTTTTTTTAGAGTCAGGGTCTGTGCCAGGGTACGGCAAAAGCTATGTGACTGCAAAAATCTATGCCGGACCTATTGCGTGCACTCGACACAGAACTATACGTTGCACCATTGTTGCAATTGGTTTGGACAAAAATGCATGAAAAGTACATGGAATACATTTTTATCCCTTGTGACATTCTTGACACATCTGTTTGGACACAGTGTAAAATGTGGTTTTGTTTTATCAGGTGAATTGAAAACACTGCTTCCTCTGGATCGTGAGGAAGATGAGGTGCACAAGATGAAGGTGCGTGCTCTGGATGGAGGCGGACGCTTTTGTGAAGCGAAAGTTGAAATCACAGTCGAAGATGTAAATGACAACCCTCCGCAGTTTACCACTGACCCCTACACCTTCACTGTATTCGAAAACACTGAGATAAACACACCAGTGGCTCGCCTGTATGCCTCTGACTTGGACACAGGTAAGATCTCCAGTTTTCAGAACAATAAATTTTATTTACTGTACATGTTTAGTTTATGCAACTTAAAGAAATCTTTCCCAAAGCAACATGCAATTCATTTCAGGTATATATTTACATTTTATAATTTCTTGATTTCCATTGAAATTTAATCCATGACCAAGGCCTGGCAGAATCTGCAGACATTTTTTAATGTTGTAAAAAAAATAATAATAATAATGAAATAACGGAATGATTTTCAGAGGATGAGCTATAAATAATTTCAATAAATATATTTTTTTATAAAAAAACTTTTATTTAAAGTTTCAAATGCAAATTCAATCAATAATAACTACTTGTTCAAACACAACTACAGCAGTTCTCAAATCTGGAGCTAATCTAACAAAATAAGTTATGATAATGGTCCAAAATTAGTACTCCAAAATTTATATTTAGGAGAAAAATATTAAACACAAAATTTAAAAAGAGCAAAATTAAAAAAACAAAACAAAAGAAATGTAAAAAATTTAGTTGAAATTTTGTAGTTTGCAATTTTTTCCCAATATTTTGCATGAATTTAAATGTATTATCTTTCTATTTCTGAAGATGTTCGGTGACTAAAATATTATTTTAATAAATATGTCCATTTAATAAATCGGTTTTGTTCAAACGCACCAAAATACATTGCCTGTATTCACTGAAAAATGGATACAAATATTTATCTTCAAAATCGGGTGTACTCAATTATGCTGAGCACTGAGCACTGCAGACAGGTTGAGCCTGGTTGAGCCTGTTATTCCATTTATATACTTAGGAATATAAATAGATATAAATATATTTTATA
>CAIGQW010054471.1:2517602-2529767 GCA_903798125.1 Danio choprae
TATAAAATATATTTATATCTATTTATATTCCTAAGTATATAAATGGAATAACAGGCTCAACCTGTCTGCTGTCTGTGGATTCTGTGGATTTCTGCAGGCACAGATTCCATCTGGGCCTACCCTTGACCTTACTTTTGCAAGTGTAACTTTCTAGTTCTACTCGCCCTTGTCTGAATCATATTCAAACCAGATTTTTTTAGCATGGAAAACAATGACCGTTGTGTTTACATGCAAGTGTGTTCTCCAAGATATTCTCCAATTTTGCAGCAGTGTGACCCGCCGGTGTCCATCTGTTTTGTTATTACTTTTGAGAGGAAACCAACACGTACATATGATGTTCTCAGTCAAGCGGGGCAGCACCTTTAATCTAAGAGAACACAAACCGCTATGTCTTTCTCTCTCTCTCTCATTCACTTTTGCTGAAATCACTTCAGTTTCCATTTGCATGCTTTCCTGTCGTATCCTTTTGTTCTGTCCTTTCTATCCTGAAACAGATGCATTGTGTGCTCTGTGTACTTTCCAGACTATATTCCACTTAAGCCAAGCCTAGACACAACCAATCTCTTATTCTTACCTTATATTTCAGCATCAATGCCACTACTTTCAAACTATTAGTCACGTGCTGCTCTTACTTCAAAATAAAGTCAAAATCAAGCTAAAATCAATAGACTTGCATTTTATTGAACTGTCATGAACAACTTCTTTCTAGTAATTTGGCTTGTGTGAAACTTTGAAAAGATTGTGTTAACTAGCTATAATGAGAGTGTGTCTTGGCAGATAGGATTGTACTCGCAAGCCACAAATAAGGCTTGCTCAAACAAATTGCATTAGTGTGCTCAATCGTCATTCTATTTGTTAGTTTCCGTGCCTTCCTCAATACAAAAAGCACCACTCACTCACACTTGTTAATATGCAGCAAGAAAAACAGAGGGTTTCACTATGGAGTCCTTTGTAGGATGAAATTATAACTTAACTTTATAATTATAACTTATAAGTCATATTTGACTAAATAAGACAGAGACACAGTATAAGTACTTTTTTGCTAATCATTATGACTGCTTGATGCTTTGTTGTTGATATGGAAGCTTTCTAATTTGTAAAATGTATTGATTTGTTTGCAGTCTTTATGGATTGGCTTTCTTAGTAAGAAATATGATCCAACCACAGATCAGGAAAACACTTCGTTTTCAGATCATTTTCAGTTGTACATTAAATACAGGAATAAGTGATAAATGAGCTGCTGATGCTTTATTATTACAGTACGATTCAAAAGTTTGCCGTTTTATTTAAGATAGGTAAGGGGCATTAAAGATTTTAGATAAATGCTGTTCATTTGAACTTAATATTCATCACATAGTTTTGAAAAACATGCATCAAGGTTTTCTGCTCAACCCTTTCAGCTGGTAATGAAATTAAGACAGTTCTGAATCAGAATGCTAGAATTATTGCTGAATGGCCATGTGAGGGACACTAAATCTCAAGAATAAATACCACTTTAAATATATTAAAAAAGAAACATAGACTTGTCCAATTGACTTTTAATTGACTGCTATACTCCAAAAAGACTTACTTAGCTTGTAAAAGTGGGGAAAAAAACTTTTATGACGTTTTTGGCATCAGCTTTATAAAAGAGTAGTTGGTGGTTCATTCCACTGTGGCGACCCCTGATAACTCAGGGACTAAGCTGAAGGAAAATTAATAAATGATGTTTTTGACAGCAATTTTTTTGTGTACACTTTTGACATTGATGCACAAGGGTTAAAGGAATAGTTTACTCTTGTGGTTTTACATTTTTATTAATTTCTTTTTATATATTCTGAAGAATGTTGGGAAAAAGCAGTCATTGACATCCATAGTAGGAACAATGCATACATTCATTCATTCATTCATTTTCATTTCGACTAAGTCCCTTTATTAATCTGGGGTCGCCACAGCGGAATGAAACGCCAACTTATCCAGCATATGTTTTACGCAGCGGATGCTCTTCCAGCTGCAACCCATCTCTGGGAAACATCCATACACACCCATTCACACTTATACACTATGGACAATTTAGTCTACCCAATTCACCTGTACCGCATGTCTTTGGACTTGTGGGAGAAACCGGAGCACCCGGAGGAAACCCACGCCAACACGGGGAGAACATGCAAACTCCACACAGAAACGCCAACTGACCCAGCCTGGCTCGAACCAGCGACCTTCTTGCTGTGAGGCGAACGTGCTACCCACTGCGCCACTGTGAGGCCCATAAGGCATACAATGCAAGTCAATGAGTGCTGCTTTGTTATATATTCCTTTGTGTTCTACAAGAAAGAAAGTCAAACAGGTCTGAAACAAATGCTGACAGAATTGTCATTTTTTGGGGAACTATCCCTTTAAGAATGTGCACATGTGTCAGATAATCAGAATCTACAGTTCAACAATGCTGTAGTATAATTAGTCTATTTTAGGGAAAGCTAAAATAGTCAGTATTAATCTTAAATGTCAGTATTAATCTCACTCTGCTTTGTGTGTGTTTTAGGTGCTAATGCAGAGATCCTGTACTCTCTGCTAGACTCTGCTGATGGTGTGTTCTCCATCGAGGAGGAGACGGGTGTTGTGCGACTGGATCGTCCTCTGGACAGGGAGCTTCAGTCGCTTTACACTCTTCGTGCCCAAGCCACAGACCGTGGGTCACCACGCCGCCTCTCGTCCCACACCACCGTCAGTGTCTCCATCTTGGACATCAACGACAATCCTCCAGTGTTCGAGCGTCGCGAGTACACTGCCACCGTCACTGAAGACATCCCAGTGGGCACTCAGGTGTTACGGGTTCACGCTGCCAGCCGAGACACAGAAGCAGGAACAGAGATCACATATGCCATTATCAATGGAAATGAGAGGGGAGCATTCCGCGTCGACCCACAAACAGGTGAGCACAGTGGCTTGGGGGAAACTACTCAGATCCTCACAGCACTGCAGCATTTGAATAGTCAAAATAAGAAACATAAAATTGCAGAAAATGTTGTATTGTTTTTGTGCTGCTTTATTAATAAGGGTTTTATCCATTTATTTTAATAATTCATTGATTTCATCCATTTTATATCCATTTTATTTTCATTTCTTTCTTTCTTTCTTTCTTTCTTTCTTTTCTTTAATTTTCATTCATTTATTTTTTATATGTTTAGTAATTTATTTATAATTTTTTTACCCATTTATGCATTTGTATCCATTTATTCATTCATTCATTTTCTTTTCGGCTTAGTCCCTTTATTCATCAGGGGTTGACACAGCGGAATGAACCGCCAAGTAATCCAGCATATGTTTTACGCACAGATGCCCTTCCAGCCGCAACCCATCACTGGGAAACATCCATACACACTCATTCACACACATACACTACAGACAATTTGGCTTACCCAATTCACCTCTACCACATGTCTTTGGATTTGTGGGGGAAACCGGAGCACCTGGATGAAACCCACCCGAACACAGAGAGAACATGCAAACCACATAGAAATGCCAATTGACTAGCGACCTTCTTGCTGTGAGGCGATTGTGCTACCCACTACGCCACCGCGTCGCCCTGTATCCATTTAGTAATTTATTTGTTTATCAATTATTCATGTATTCATTCATCAATTTTTTTTAAACATTTACTTTTGCTGTACTTATTTCCTAATTTATTCTATTAATTTATAATTTAGTTGTTGATAAGTTGATGCATAATGTGTAATTACTTATTAAATTAATTCATTTAATCCTCTACTTTAATTCACTCATTTGGTTAATTTAATAAAGTGGGTGAATTAAAGTATAAAATAAATTGATTAATTTAATTTTAAACTTTTAATTAATTTATTTTGATCAATTTACTTGTAACTATTTTTTTTCTTTTTCAGTTTATCTCTAATTATTTTGAAAATATTTCCCAGAGATGGGTTGCAGCTGGAAGGGCATCTGCTGCGTAAAACATATGCTGGATAAGTTGGCGGTTCATTCCACTGTGGCGACCCCAGATTAATAAAGGGACTAAGCCGAAATGAAAATGAATGAATGAATTTTGAAAATAAATATTTAAAGATATAGAGAGATTTTCCTCTACCTGAATTTCTCATTGTTCTGTTTTTCTCAGGCGGTGTGTTCGTGATCGAGCCATTGGATTACGAAACGGCACATGAATTTTATCTGACAGTGGAAGCAACAGATGGAGGCACACCATCACTCAGCGACCTGGCCACTGTGAACATCAACTTGACCGATGTAAATGACAACAGCCCCGTCTTCAACCAAGACATCTACTCTGCCGTGATCAGCGAAGACGCAGAGCTGGGAAAGACGTTGCTCACTGTAAGTCTTTGGCTTATGATTATGATTACATCTTCTATAAAAGATCCCCTTGAAATGTGCAGCTTTGTTCAATGCGTGACATAATTTCAACTGAAATTTCACAAATAGGTGAAAGGTGAGTAAATGATTTGGGTTTCATTTTTTGGGTGAACTTTTTATGGTTATTTAACCAGATGATGTGCTACAGAACGGGGATAAATTTGCATTTGGAATGTTTAAAACCACATGAGCGTGAGTAAATGATGAGGTAACTTTTATTTTTGGGTGAACTATCCCTTTAAGACTAACATTGTTACTAACACTTGAAACTTGTTTTCAGGGGGACTTTAAAATCAACACAAATATTGCACACTTTAAACAAACAAAGTCCAATGTCAAACTAGGGCTTTCTGGAGCCAATCTTTAATCTGTAGTCTCTATCTCGCTCTCGCTCTGGTCATTTATTAGAGATGTTCATGTCTTATCATGCCTGAATATAAATTGTCAGGGCGAAAGTGAGGCTTTGATACCCGGCTCTGTTTCACTTGCTTGCCTTCTGATTTCCCTCGAGGGTCTCAGCCAATAGTTACTGACTCACAGAGCAAGAAGGACGGGGTGGGGGGCTTGCTGCATACCTGAGTCCAGGGCAATCTTTATCTTAACCAGGTGTGTGTTTCTCTGTGTGTGAAGGTCATGGCCGACGATGCAGATGGTCCATCCAGTAATCAGGTGCGCTTCTCCATCATTGATGGGAATCAAGGCAGTCCATTCACTATCGACCCCATCCGAGGAGAGGTCAAGGTGGCCCGGCTGCTTGACAGAGAGAAGGTATAAGACACTCAGGGGTCTCAGTAGAGGCTGCGTTGACAGGCTGTTGCTGAAACCGAATGATGACATTTTGTTTTTTCTGTTTGTTAGACTTCAGGTTACACGCTGACCGTGTTGGCCTCTGACAATGGAAGCCCGGCCCGATCCAGCAGTGCTACCATCAACATAGATGTCTCGGACATCAATGATAACCCACCTATCTTCTCTCAAGCCAACTACAGCATCATTATTCAGGTCTGAGTCCTCAGAGGAGATGATAAAGTGATTTCAGTCTCAGTGATTTCATTCTAGTGCCGGTTTGTCTTAGTGAAGACCAGTTATGCTCATTTAAAGTCATGGTTTAGGGTCACTAAACACCATTTATTTGATTCATTTTAAATACAAGGTGTTCACAAAGGATTCTTCCAAGTAAAAAATGCTGCATGAAGTATCAGAAATCTTAATACTGGCCTGTTGTAGTGATGGGCAAGACAACAAGGGTTGAATCCAAATACAGCTTTGTTTAGAGTAGTCAGGCAAGCAAGGTTCAATACAGGAGCAGACAGTAGCATGTATATAATTCAAAAGAGTAGTCGGTATAACAGGCAAAAGAGTCAAAGCAGGCAGAAAGACAAACATAAACAGAATAAACAAACAAAGGGTCTAACATGGAAAGGCAAGGAAAACTCTTCGTAACGCTCACTACAGATAACAAGACTCAGCACTGATATCAGTGTGTGTGGTGTGAATATACAGTCCATGTAATCAGTCATGATCAGTTTCAGCTGTGTGTGTTTAATCAGCAGGAGACCTAAAACTAGTGTGTGACTGCAGAACATGATGGGATATGTAGTTCAGTTCAGTGGCAGATGTGATTTGTGCCCTCTAGGTTACCGTGACACCTGTATTCTACACAATTTAATTTAATGAAAATTTAAAAATGTAAATTTTTTAATTAAATACTGTATTATTGTATAAATAAAATAACAATAACAATTACCCAAAAACCAACACCCAACTCAGATGACATGAAAAAAACTGTGCACTGTGTTGTTGTTGTTGATTGAAAATTTATACAAATTATTTTATATTCTCTCTTTTCTTTAAATGAAATCTAATAAATACTAAGCATATAATTATTTAGTTTTTTGTTTAAAATCATTAAAACCGATATTTTAAAACAATTATTACATTTTATCAAAATTATAGTCTCATTTCTATTATTAAAGTTGAGTTATGAGTTATACTAATGCAGTTAAATATCAATAGAATGCCCCTCCTTACATGTATTTTTCACAGAACATGGTTTAATGCTTAAATTCATAATGCAATTAGCTGAAAATACCTATGGGACATTGCTCAAAGAAGAAAGTATAATTATTCACCAGTATTGCCTATGCTTGCTGGCACATATAAAAAAAATTATTGCTTCTTAGTAACTTGCTAGATTGTGTTACTTTTGAATATTTCAGTTTGCAAAACCTTTAACACTCTCTACATATGTTGTATAGGAGAATCAAGCAATTGGTGCCAGTGTTCTCCAGCTGACCGTGTCTGACCGCGATGCCTCCCACAACGGGCCTCCTTTCACCTTTTCGATCATTAGAGGGAACGAGGGCGACTTTTTCCACATCACTCCTCAGGGTGTCCTGGTCTCTGCAGCGACTTTGAGCCGCCAGACACAAGAGTTTTACCTCCTACAAGCCCAGGTGAGACCTCAATCTCGCTCTCTGATTCAGCCGCTCTCACTGAAGCTGTAGGGGTCTTGTTCAGTTTTCATTGGAAGTCTGGAGGGATAGATGAGCAGTGGAGCTGAGGTGAAGAGCTGCTTGTTCAGTATTCTCCTCACGGGCCAGGCATGGCCAATAGAGTATGATGACAGAGCAGGCATGAAAAGCTGAGCTCTTTCACAATGACCTCCTGTTTTACGTGCTCCGTTTCCTTTTTGTCCAGTGGAGGTCATCCTGTCGCTCTTTGATTTTGAACAGATGGCTTTCTGAATGCATGGCATTGATGCTATTGTAAGCGAGATATCCATGCAGGTTTTAATTTACACTTTTTGACCTGTAATTCTTTATCAGAATGTCCAAACTGGATCTTTGTAGGGCCTGAGCACCGATGGTGTGAGGACCCTATTGGAATTGCTTCGTTTATTGTTATTATTATTATTTCGTTTCAAAATTAACTGCATTTTTGAGGGTCTTAACATGCTGAAAACATTACGTACACACCAGAAGTGGCAAAAAATACGTTTGATATAGGTTTCATGGGGCGGCTCGGTGGCGCAGTGGGTAGCGATGTTGCCTCACAGCAAGAAGGTCGCTGGTTCGAGCCTCGACTGGGTCAGTTGGCATGTCTGTGTGGAGTTTGCATGTTCTCCCTGTGTTCGCGTGGGTTAAAGCTGGGTGCTCCGGTTACCACCAGAAGTCCAAAGACATGCGCTATAGGTGAATTGGGTAAGCTAAATTGTAGCATTGTATTTGAACAAACTCCTGCAAGAGATTTACTCAGATCAACACTTAATTTAGGTAGTATTATCTAATGGCCCGTTTCCACTGAGTGAATCGTACCATACCACTTTTTGGGTACCTAGCACAACAAAAGAGTACCAAAAGGCAGAGCAAGACGCACAGCTTAATGCCATTGGTTTACAGAGAAATAACGAACTTCTTGAGCTGATGATAATAACGTGTGCGTGATTATTGAAGTGCTTCTGACATACGATCCTTTCAGAAAAGGACAAACGCGAGAGTGAAGCACGACAAAGGAGAAGCCTGAAAAAACAAACGAGCAAATGATTGTTTCAGCAACCTAAAACATGAACAAACTGCCATGTTTAACTATTATCATCACCTTTTGGACTATTATGAGCTCGGAAAGATGGAATTACATGTGCTGATGAAGATTAAAGATACAGAGGAGAGGTTTGCACTGACTGTAGGCTATATGTTGCATATTGTTTTAGAAACGAAATAAGGACTAAATGTATGCTGTGTGTAGTTTTTCTGTAATTGGTAACATATCAGAGACTGTAAGGGTCTGTATGTGTTCATATATGTTGCATTTATTTATTTATTTTAAATAATTGCAGACGTTACAGTAGGCTATTTCGCCCTATCATTGATCTGCAGTTATAATCAAATCCTGTTCATAGAAAGGTTAGTAATGAACATTCATACACAAGTATTTATGTGTATAAAGCATCTGTTTTGTGAGAAGTGCATCTCATATGATATGTGAACGACCCGTACAGCTTTACTTTGACATTTCCTCGAGCGAGAATGACGTTGACTGAAACCTTTTGTCTTACACCACGCCCATGCAAGCCTAATAAAGGTGACCCGTACCGTACTGTACCACTCAGTGGAAACGTGACATTAAAAGTTTTTGAGATTTTTAATTATTAATAATACATTTTTAATTAAAGAGAGTTTTCGTCGAGGGGCGTGTCCATAGAGGCCTTACAAACTTTAATGTTTAGCCAAAAAACAGGAAGTTAACTGTGGCATGCAATGGCCGATCTACCGCAAAATTCAGATGTTTGATAAGAGTCCTGTCTTAAAGACATTTACATGCAAATATTCATTTACAGTCATAGCGCCACCTGCTGACAGAAGGATGTTTATCACAAATTGGTGCCATAATGTTCTTTTCATATTTGTCTGCTTAAATCAGGGTTCCCACGCTTCTTGAAAGTACTTGAAATTCAAACATATGTATTCAAGGCCTGGAAAGTACTTAAAAACAAACATAGGTCCTTGAAAGTGCTGGTTATTTCAACGACTGTACTGTGCTGCTTTCAAAAACTGGACAACAAAAGTAAGAAATTCTTAATTTAAAACAAATAATTCACATTTTATCAATATTTCAGAAACTGCATTTGAATATTAATAGTATTGATTTCAACAGATTGTATTTGATTTTTTTTGGCTGTTTAAATTGGTCTACATTTCTGAAAGTGACACATTCAAAATAGTCCTTAAATAGTCCTTGAATTTGTTGTCCATGAAAGAGTGGGAACCCTGTTAAATGTATTTCTTACTGTTCTCTGTCATCCTAAGGCCACCGGTCAGCAGTAAACCTGGGTGAGAGGCATGGGCGTTGCTAGGCCCATTTTAGGGGGGCTGTCTATATTTCTACTCAGCCCCCCTAAAACTTTTGCAATTAGCTCATAAACTGTACACTTAATTATCGCCTGTCCCCTTTAAAGTTGATATGAAAACGGTGGAAGAATTCGGCTCCTCCCCGTCTTTTGTTTTTCATTTGATCAGCAAACCACAGCTGTGCAGAGCGAGAGAACAAGGTGTGTGTTAATCAATAGATTGTTATAATATCTGCTTATTTGCAGTTTTTTGCTATAGATACACTTTTATCACTTGTACCCCAATGTCATGGAGTAGCAATCGGGTTTTCCATCTACTGTTTCATCGGTACTCACCTCATAATCACAGCTGTTTCCTCGAAAAAGTAGCTCTTATCGAACATTTCGCTATTTTAATTTCAAAATTAACTACCAATATAAAACACAATCCAGTGCATGTGGCATTAACTTTACCATACAGTCTTGCACAGAAAGGATTAAACAAAGTGACAGAACCACTTAGTGAGTGTACTCATTTTAACTGCCAGAGTCACCGACAGAGATAGAAACATCATGGGCTATCTTGTATAAAAAAAAAATGTATTTATTATTATGATTCAGATCATGAAATATGTGAATTAGCCTGTAGGTTTAAAAATATATATTTGAATTTGCAGTTTAATTAGAAAAGTGGCAGTTTTATTTATTTAATATATGGAAACAAAAAATTTACCTGAATATAGAAAGTATAGATTTTACTACAGTAAACAGGTGTTTACATTTGGCTCATTCAGAACTCAAATGGCTATCCCTGTTTTTGCAGTACAGTGGAATACTGCTAGTTTAGCATACAACCCTACCATATTAAACATTTTTAAGTGTATTACTATTAAATTACTACTTATAAATGTAATATTAAGCTTTTAAAACTGCCTGCAGCTTTAATGGTGTATTTCATTCATTATCTTTTCGGCTTAGTCCCTTTATTAATCAGGGGTCGCCACCGCGCCCTGGTGTATTTACTTCTAGTTATTTTGCTTAAGCCCCGCCCCCTTTTTTCAATTGATTTTAAGCTCACATTTAGGTCTGTATCTGTCGAATCGGTCCAATGATGAATAGTTCAGAGTCCCTGCCCTAGATTTGCTCTCCAATATTTCATTTCAGTCCGAAGGACATCATAGTATGGGAGAAAAGATTTGATGCTACTTCTGTTTCATCCCATCTTTAAAGTGCATTTTTGTAAGATTTTAAACATCACATATCTTTAGGATTAAGATTATTTTCTCTCTCGATGTTGAAATTTAAACATTTAATGATATATTTCTTAAAAAGAGAGTATAATCCTGGTATTTGTGTTAATCGTCAATTGTGCATATTCATGGTAACACGCTTGACATTTTAAGGCTTGCAGGACAGTAACTTGTGACTTGTTCAAAGAACAATGATTTCATTGAGTGTTTCTGGTTTGTGGAACATTTCATTAGGGTTATAGGGTTGATCTACAGTGTAAGACACAATCAACATCTTGTTCTAAGATGATATATATTGTATAAGAATATTATTAAAATTATATAAAGTAATTTATTATAAAATTATAAAATGTATGTTAAAAATAACATTAATAATATTCATAATATAAAATAATAATTATAACAACAACCATATTCATTCATTCATTTTCCTTCAGCTTAGTCCCTTTATTCATCAGGGGTGGCCACAGCGGAATGAACCGCCAACTTATAACAATATAAGTTATATAGGTTGCCCACAGTAACAATAATAACGGAATAATCAAGAATACTTGTTATATTTAGAAATACAGCATGCTAAATGATAAAAAGCTTTCTTAATCATGTTTTTATTAGGAGTAAAATTAAATTACCCAGGGAAAGGGATGAATAATTGACACAAGCCAGACTCAAAACTTGGCTGTGCTGTACCCGGCAGGCCACATCTGTTTTCTTTGTACATGTGTTTCTATGCGGGTTTAAATGTGCAAGCTGAGAAATTTGCCTGTGACTCAAACTGTGGATCCTTTCAAAAGTAAATCCAAGCTCAAGCGCTCCCTCTACTGAACGTGACTGGCACTTATTATCAGCGCCTCTATACAGAAGCTTCACAGTTATTTTGTCCTCAATACTCAATTACACCTCCAGCAGCTGACTTTGAAAGCGGTGTTTGTTGTGCATGCATGCTGCACTGTGCTGTAAAGTGTGATCTATCAGAGGTGGCTGTAAAGTAAAAAAACAAAAAACAGAATAAGACTTTTTTCTGAGTGCTGAATAATGATTGCCAATAAAAACATAACTATTGCTGTTGTTTAAAATTATGCCCCATATTACGCTTTTATTATATACTTTTAACCACCTTTAGTGCATTATGTTACTGTTCTATGTAAATATCAGCAAAGTTACAAAACACAAATTATTTTCTATGTAACCAAACACTTGTTTATGAACTCTTTCTAATACCTCAGTTATAGTCCTGAGTGTTCTTATATCACATATCTCAGTATCCCAGTTAAAATGTTTGCTGCCCAAATCCTGGGATGCCATTTTACAGATCTAGTATAATGATTCGCATACAAGTTTTTCACCAACAGTTCTCACTCACAGACATTTACAGTCATCCATTCATTCATTTTACTTCGGCTTAGTCCCTTATTTATCAGGGGTCGCCATGAACTGCCAATGATCCGCCAACTATTCCAGCATATGTTTTACACAGTGGATGCCCTTCCAGCCGCAAACCAGTACTGGAAAACACCCACACACTCTCGCATTCACACACACATACACTACAGACAATTCTTTGTTTTTACCCAATTCACTTATATTGTGTTTTTGGCCTGTGGGGGAAACCAGAGCACCCGGAGAAAACCCACACGAACACGAGGAGAACATCCGAACTCCACACAGAAATGGAGGTCCCCAGCCAGGACTCGAACCAGCAGCCTTCTTGCTGTGAGG
>CAIGQW010054471.1:2549993-2560602 GCA_903798125.1 Danio choprae
TACAATGTGTGCATCATTTTTATGCAAGTCGATATTTTGTCGTTTCTTTAGTATTGCATCTTTATCATGGACATTTAATATTTTTGTATTATATATTGTGACAAATTTTTTGGCCATTTTACCTGTAAGATGAAACCTGATAAATAATTATTGACATCTGGATATAAGAAAGCATTTTTAATTTCCAGACTTCCCGAATGTACTCATTTACTCGTAGTTTCTTCTGTTGAACACAAAATATATTCTGAAGAAACCTGAAAACCTGTAACCATCGACTTCCATAGTTGGAAAAAATGCTATGGAAGTCAATGGTATAATAAAAATATCTTATTTTGTGTCTAACAAAAGAAAGAAAATCATACAGGTTTGAAACAAGCAAATGATGATTTTTAGGTAAACTCCCTTTAATGAATAAATTCCAAACTAAAAATACTTATTAATATTGATACGGATGGAATTGGTACAATGTGCTTGGGGAAAATAAATGTTCAGAATATTGACTCATAATTATGCATGCACTGTAAATAGTAGAAATAGAATACCGACCCACAGAAATCACGTGCAATCTAATTTAATACTTATTATTGTATTAAATACAGTTGAATGTGATTTATTGTACTGTGTTTGTCCAGTGCTGGTAAGGATGGGGCATCTGGATCGCAGCCCATGCAGGTTGATGCCAAGCCTCAGTCACATGCCTTCAGATACAGCTTGAACTACCCCAACATCGGCCACTGCATCATCATCAACAATAAGAACTTTGATCGCAGGACAGGTAACACTTGTTTGGCATTTTTCACCGGTGTGAGTTGTCTTGTTTTTGTCATGTCTGTCATTTTGAATGCTCATCAAAGTGGCTAATGATGATGATTGTTGAAATGCTTTAATACTTGTTTAAAACTGAAAGGCAATAATTTACCTGCCTAATGTATTTATCAATAGCTTCTTTGTTAAGCATTTTAAAAGTATGGCTGATGAAGATTTCTTTGTTTTTTTTGTGACAGATGGTCAAAATGAATGGTCAATTTAAAATTAAACACTTAAATCTGATCTGTCTGTGTCATATTTAATTCAGAAAAGTCAATGTATACTACTATAGTGCAGGTTTACTTTAATGTTATAAATTATGTGAAAATAAAATATTAAATAATGAAATAATGATATAATATAAATAATGTTACTTTGTTATTCGTCATAGCAAATATATTGTAAAAGTAACACTACATATTTATGTTGATCTGTGCTTATTAAAATAAAATAATTAGTGATTATACATGTTTTTTATTTTTTTATTCTATTTTAGTTCTTGCTGAAGTTTTTAGTGGTTTGAAGGATATTGACGAAGTATCACAATTGCTTAATGTTTTGGGGCTGCATTGTGGTTTTTGAATAGAGACTTTTAATATCTAGTCAATTGGTTATTGTTTGAAATACGCATTTGGTACAGTATATAGATTTTTTGGACAGTTTTTACAATGAATTATAATTTAGTAAGATTGTTTTTAATCACAGACGGAAAGTACAGGAATTATGTACAATTGTAAAGTAATGATAATAATAATAGAAATAATAATACATTTCAGAAAAAAAGTGCTCTCTCTGGCAAAAGTCCCTATAATGATGTCCAAAAGTAATGTACATCATGCATTTTACCATAATTTGCAGAAGACACCCATTGAAATTTGAAGTGTAGCAATAGTTTATATATGATTTAAAATATGGCGAAATTTAGCATGGTTGCTTATTCTTTTTATATACATTTGTCTGTTACTCTGAATATGAAAGAAACATATTTTATCATTACAAAAGTTAATGAAAACATTAAAAAAAAAAACATTTAAAACATTAGATACAGTTTTCACCCAAATCAGATAGAAAATTGGCCACAGACTACATCTCACCATCACAGAAAACTTTTAGCATGTTTACATTGTCAAATGAGCATAATTTACTATATATTTTTAAATCATTTATGTCCCTTGTGTGGACTTTCTATATAGTCAGAAATGTAGGCAAACACACACTGTAAAGATATTGATATCAGCCTAATACTGAGAAGAAAAAAATGATCACCAATATCAATAATCAAAGTGCTATGTTACAAATATAATATAAAGGATATATTTTTTCAATTTGTCATAAACCTTTTTTAGTATCGTTCATGTTTTTTTACTTGTTGTTCACCTTACAGGCATGAATCAACGCAATGGCACTGATGTCGATGCAGGAAACGTAATGAACGTGTTTCGAAAGCTTGGATATATTGTGAAAGTCTACAATGACCAGACAGTTGCACAGATTATGCAGGTTTTAACAACAGGTAGTCATAATAAGCTCAGCCCAAACCTTAAATATAGAACCTCAAATACCCATATGTTATATTAATTGATAATTATACGGTGCTTATTGTACTCACTGATGTCTGTTTGTTGTTGGATCTCAGTTGCCCGTGACGATCACAGCCGCTGTGCTTCGTTAGTGTGTGTGTTGCTCAGTCATGGCGATGAGGGGGTGTTTTTCGGCACTGATACATCTGTGGATCTCAAGTCTTTAACTAGTCTGTTCAGAGGAGACCGCTGCCCATCACTAGTGGGAAAGCCTAAACTGTTCTTCATTCAGGTACATGCTGAATCTCTGATGTGTGTGTTTTCTGGGTTCATGTTTGTTTGGATCTGGCTCAGTTTTATTTTCCATTCTCAAGATTTATGCTGGTTTATGTTAATCTAGGCTTGTCGAGGGACAGAACTGGATCCTGGTGTGGAAACTGACCATCCTGATCACCCTGACGTCCCAGATGGTCGTGTGAGGATCCCGGTGGAGGCAGATTTCCTTTATGCATACTCTACTGTACCAGGTACAGATGCACAAATATATATTTGGAAACAAAATTAGCCATCGTGTATGAGTGTGTGAATGTGAGAGTGTATGGGTGTAAGGGCAACTACTGCGTAAAACATACAGTGCATCCGGAAAGTATTCATAGCACTTGACTTTTTCCACATTTTTTTATGTTACAGTCTTATTCCAAAATGCATTAAATTAATTTATTTCCTCAAAATTCTACACACAATACCCCATAATGACAATGTAAAAAAAGATTTTTTGAAATTGTTGCAAATTTATTAAAAATTTAAACCCTGAAAAATCACATGTACAGTCGTGGCCAAAAGTTTTGAGAATTACATAAATATTGAAAATTGGAAAAGTTGCTGCTTAAGTTTTTATAATAGGAATTTGCATATACTCCAGAATGTTATGAAGAGTGATCAGATGATTTGCATAGTTCTTCTTTGTCATGAAAATTAACTTAATCCTGAAAAAAAATTAAAAGGAGCTGCTGAGATCATTTCAGTAATCGTCTTGTTAACTCAGGTGAGAATGTTGACGATCACAAGGCTGGAGATCATTATGTCAGGCTGATTGGGTTAGAATGGCAGACTTGTCATGTTAAAAGGAGGGTGATGCTTGAAATCATTGTTCTTCCATTGTTAACCATGGTGACCTGCAAAGAAACGCATGCAGCCATCATTGAGTTGCATAAAAATGGCTTCACAGGCAAGGATATTGTGGCTACTAAGATTGCACCTAAATCAACAATTTATAGGATCATCAAGAACTTCAAGGAAAGAGATTCAATTCTTGTTAAGAAGGCTTCAGGGCGTCCAAAGAAGTCCAGGAGAGCAAGAGCTTAATCCCATTGAGAACTTATGGTCAATCCTCAAGAAGCGGGTGGACAAACAAAAACCCACCAATTTTGACAAACTCCAAGAAGTGATTATGAAAGAATGGGTTGCTATCAGTCAGGATTTGGCCCAGAAGTTGATTGAGAGCATCCCCAGTCGAACTGCAGAGGTCCTGAAAAAGAAGGGCCAACACTGCAAACACTGACTCTTTTCATAAATGTCATGTAATTGTGGATAAAAGCCTTTGAAACGTATGAAGTGCTTGTAATTATATTTCTGTACATTACAGAAACAACTGAAACAAAGACCTAAAAGCAGTTTAGCAGCCACCTTTGTGAAAACTAATATTTGTGTCATTCTCAAAACTTTTGGCCACGACTGTACTTGTTCAAACAACCGGGGTATTTACCTACACACTGCAAACAAGCCGAAGCTACAAGTTGACACAAGCTAGTTTGAAAAAACTTTTCATTGCTTAAATATTTGTAAAACACACAGACAGACATAAAGAGTGAGCAATAGTCTTGATTCATATATATATATATATATATATATATAAGGAATGTTGAAGTATGGAAACGCAAAGCTACCACCAATTAATAAGATATAGTTGATGTTACAGTTATTAGCCCTCCTGTGATTTTATTCATTTATTTTTGTATTATTCTTTTTTTAAATATTTCCCAAAGGATGATTAACAGAACAAGGATTTTTTCCACAGTATTTCCTAATATCTCGGCTAGAATAAAAGCAATTTTTAAAAAACATTTTATGGTCAATATTCATAGCCCTCTTAAGCAGTATATATTTTTTCGATTGTCTACAAAACAAATGACTATTTTATAATGACTTGCCTAATGAACCTAGTTAAGCCTTTAATGACACTCTAAGCTGAATACTAGTATCTTGAAAAATATCTAGTAAAATATTATGTACCGTCATCAAGTCAGTTATTAGAAATAAGTTCTTAGCTATTATTCTTAGAAATGTGTTGGAAAAAAAACTTCTTTCCTTTAAACAGAAATTGGGGAAAAATGTACAGGAGGGCTGATAATTCAGACTTCAACTGTATGCGTTTTACTGATAAGTTGCTGATCATAGAAGAGTTCCGGTATCTTTTTCCTAATGGATTTCTTTTCTCTGTCAAGGTTATTACTCCTGGAGAAACACAATGACCGGCTCATGGTTCATTCAGTCCCTTTGTGATATGATGGCAAAGTATGGCAATGAACTGGAGCTCTTGCAGATCATGACCAGGGTCAACCATAAAGTGGCGCTGGACTTTGAGTCCACCTCCAACATGCCGGGCTTCGATGCCAAGAAACAGATCCCCTGCATCGTCTCAATGCTCACCAAAGAGATGTACTTCACTTCTTAAAAACCGCCGAGGAATCTTTGAAAACGTCAGCAGCTGTTTTTGGTAGGTTTCACAGGTAGGATGTGCACTGTTAGGGCTTGACTTTAAGAGTAGACCATTTCTTTACAGCAAAACTCTTCAGAACCACTTACATAGCTGAAATATTAGCAGGACATTCTCTGTCTCAGGTTTATCGTTTTTTTTTCTAACTGTTATACATGTACTGTGCTTGCAAATAGGTGCTCAAACTTTTTTGTCTTCTTGTGACTTTATACCGTTTCACTTGCCTCTGTTCTTTCGATTCACAATGTAATAGTAATAATAATAATGAACAATCACCAGAGGCAAGTCGTGTTGGGATTTCAGTAATCAGGGACTTTGATAAACTTTAATATGCTATTGCACTGGTAAAAAGGGAATCATAAATGGGCATTAAATTAGTTAAATCAGTGAGAGATTGGAGATCTATCTTAATCAAAGGGAGACCGTTGTGCCTATTTTAATGTGAAAAGCAAAGAACAACAATCAGAATGAACTATTCCCTAGTGCCTCTCTCTGAGCCATGTGAGCGGATTTTGATAAATCTTTTTTACAGTTTTCCACGAGACACAATAAATGCATTATTTACAGAAATATTTGGGGTTAAAGTAAAGTTCACCCTTTACCTCCTCAAAATACAGTTGTCACCATGTACTCACCCTTCACTTTTTCCAAACCTGTTTGTCTTGCTTTCTTCTCTTGAACAAAAAAGAAGATATTTAGAAAAATGTTGACACGACTGACTTCATAGTATTTGTTCTTCTTACTATGGATGTCAATGGTTACCCATTTCCAACATTGTTCAGAATATCTTCTTTTGTTTTTAAACAAACTCTAAACATTTGGATCCAGTAAAGGGTGAGGAAATGAGCGATTTCCGAGTGAACAATCCGTTTAGATCAACTTCAGCTCTGGACATTCTTTTATTACCAACGTTAAAGAAAGAAACGAATATTTATAGACTTAAAGTGGAAGCCTGTAGGCTGTCAGTACGTGGATGGCAACACATGTTTGTGGTCATTTGTATTTGATCTGGAATGCTCTGTAATTTGTCCCTTTAAGATGATTATGAACGTAATTCATCTTTGAAAAATCATGTACACTTATTACTGCTGAGGTCACTGATACATTGTGTGTTTTCCTTATGCACGCGTACATAGAAAACAACATACGTTTTGTTTTTATTATACAGTCTTGGTCATTGTACACATGTTAGTTTTTTTCTATGTAAAACCACAACCTTTGTATGTAATAAAACAGCTCTGCAGTACACTGGCTGCTTGGACAATGCAAAAATCACTGAGAATGCATGTGAGCTTTGGTCTTACTGAAGGGTTTAATGTTTTTTATTAATCAGATTATGGATGGATACTATGGAAATTCATCTTTAATCATTTAGATTGATCATTTTTAATAGATTTGTAAATGCCAGTAGCTTTAATTGGCTGTTTTTCAGGTGGTAGATGAACAAAATATCTAATTGATTCTATCATTAAACTAATATGATATTAGATTGTAACATGCTTTGTTACTGCCGTGCATTAAAGCAGCTTGTCAGATGTTATCTTTTTAATATCATTTTTATTATCTGGATAATCTTTTATTATAGTATTAAATATGGTAGCCATGTTTTTTTCCCCGGCATATTGATTACCACAGATTTACTATAGTTAACCATGAACTACAGTAATTATCCTTTTGATGTTTGTAGTAAAGCCATGGTTAATTTTAATTAAAGCAATTAATCTCCATGAAGAGAAAAACTAAAGTTAGTATTTTGCTAAATGAATGCACTATATATTGTTAACCTTTTTTTTTTTTTACTTGTTTAGCAGACGTTTGTATCCAAAGTGACTTACATGTTTTGTTTAATTTAATGTTTGACTAATTTTGTCATGCTTTTATAAAACCATTTCTTATTTCAAAAAGGTGTAGAAACAACTGCCATTTAAAAAGTTTAAATTTTTAATAAGCTAGAATGTTTCAAATTGAGTTTCCAAGTGTCCGCTATGTGCTTCAAACCTTAATGAATCAAAATGGAAAGATGATCACAGATTTTCTTCACAAGCTTGTGAACTAGCCAGTCATGCTGGTTTCTTGGACTAATTTCAAGGAGGTTATATCTATTGAAAATAAAACTGTTCAGGTCTATTAATTACCTTAGCAAACTTGCAAGTAAAACAACAACAACAACAACAACAACAGAAACATCTGAAACTAAAGGAACAGAGTTCAATCATTCATTTACAATGTAATCCTTCCAAACTTATGAAAATAATTAGCCTTGTACTTTCGGTAGCAAGTAACAGAATGGTTCTTAATGGCACACCTATACATTCACACTGAGGTTATACTTTTATTGTTAATGTTACTCTTCTCACTCATTCCAAGAAAATATATGCACTAACACTTATATTTATAACAGTTTAATATCTAAAGCATTACTACAACTTCAGTGTTACAAAAACAGAACCGGAAATGTCATCTGTATCAATGTTGATGAACAGAATACAAGAACAAAAAAACAAACACTGTTAAAAGACAACGCCATCCATTTATTTCTGTCTTCAACACCGGCATGCTACAAGTAACCATTTGCACAATTTGAATGAGCCAAAATACGTTAAAGATGTACAAACATAAATAGATAATATATACACAAGCTTTAATCTCCAGGAGAGGCACATTTGAGTTGTTTAGTGCTGTTAGTGGAATCTGACGATCAACTACTGATCTATAATATAGATTACCATTAAATATAGATCAGTGGTCTCTCAACGAATCCAATTTGTGCTGTCATTCTACAGTCAATGGAAAATCATCATCAAATATGCCAAGCACATGGTTTACCATAACAGAAGCAGTTTGACTTGCAATCAGTACCATAAATGCTCAAATGAAACATTCATTTACAGAAGATTAATGGAAACCAAATTGGAAATATTTAAATATTTTAAACAACTGACACAAAAAAAAATGTTTAAGCAAAATTTAATGCTGATGAGAGGCATTGATTTTCACAAAAGCAGTTTATTTTATTTCGATTTTAGAGTTTATTCATTGTGGATTTTATGCTTTGGTAAATCAAGACATCGCAAATTCTCTTGTAAAGTAAAATTATAAAACCAGCATGGAATAAACTGTAACCTACAGAGCGAGAGTAAAGCACTCTCAACATCAGGCTATTCAAATGTAAGTGTAATCTCCTGTTAATAAAAAACTGACTACACTGCACGATTTATCTCTCAAACGGCATCGTTGTTGTTGTTTGTGATGAATTCGGTGCACATCTTTTAATAGATGTTCCAATAGCTGCAGTACTGTGACTTTGCCACAAGATAAAAGCGTGTACGCCTTCTCAGACCTCAGTGGATTTAAGCGTGCACACACACACCCTAAGATCAAATCTGAGCATAGACTTTATAAATGAGGCCCAAGCTGTTTCGGTCTGTCGTTTAAATTAATATGATCTTGTCTGGCTTGTTAGACTCCAGGCATTGACTGGCCTAAGGCATTGGGTTGGTTCAGCTTCCAGTTTTCTTCAGGTGTCGTCCCAGATGATGATCAGGGCTGGTGAAATGTTTGGCATGTGCTTTGCTGACGGGGCTGAGGAACGATTACAGCTCCTCCAAGTGGTAGAAAATAAAAACGTTTTATAGAGTCCAATAGTGGTCCTTCACTCCCAACAGCATGACAGAACTGGAGCTGGAGTGTTGTAGTTCAGTCGCTGTGGACGGAGGGGGGTCTTTCGGTCTCTGTCCAGCTGCTCACATTTTGATTTTGGCATAGAGCTGGTCGATCTGCTCTCTGAAGCGGCTCTTCAGCTCGGTTCTCTTAGCTTTCAGTGTTGGTGTGAGGAGGCCGTTCTGAACAGAGAACATTTCCAGGTGCAGAGCGATGTCTCTCACCTGCACACACACACAGATTACAGAAAACTATACACACTCACTGGCGCACAATGTCAACCTTTTCTGACCCTTGTCTAGTCTATCAACTTTGATTTTCACAATAATATTATGTTAATATAATTATTAGTAATTAGAACGTAATAATTAGGCAGTATTTAGTGTGACCACCCTTGGCATGAAACAAACGTGTTTTGAAGGAAATGTGCTTAAATTTTCTGAAACGATGTTATGTAATATCAGGCCTCTTCCAGCTCTTCCCAGAGTTCATTCTTAAATTTTAGGCTGTCAGAGCTTTCTTTCTCTGCCCAAATGAATCTCATACCACCTCAGTAATATTGAGGTCTGTACTCTCCAAATATGATTTAATTGTAATAGCAGTGTGTTTGTTAATGTTATATGATTAGAAATGTGTAGTTTGGTCTACTATATATAGTGTAATTATGAAATAAACATTGACGTAGTTCTCATTTCATATAATGTTGGACAGAGATATGTGAACATTATTTTAATCTTATAATTTGTCCAGATAGTATTGAACAGATTGATGTTTAGAAAGAAAGAGTTAAATAAGCTATATAAAAAAATGTTCATCTCTTTTGGACCAACATGAACCTGGTTGTTAACCTATACTCGGGTATGTTTGTATTTTGACTTTTGGATCAATATTTACAATAATAACATCCAGATATAAATAAAATTGAGTTTGTTGAACTCACCTGTTCAAAAGACTTGAGTCCAGCTTCTTTCCCAAGCTGAATTATATCCTCTAGGATGGCATTTTTCACTTCCTGTTTAAAAACAACATCAGGTGTCAGTTGTTCAGGGATAACACCACTTTCAAAATCTCAGGATCTTAAATCCTTATAATCTTACTTTCTTTAATATGGCATTTCATTTTAATGGACCCATTTCTTTAATTAAATATTTGTTAAAAATAGATTAATAGCAAAACCTCTGAACACTATTATCTGTACTCTACTATGCTGAATCCAGATCTTGTAAGTCTTTTTTTTTTTTTTCCTGTGTCCATGTTTTACCTTGCTTTTACACATGTCATTGAAGGATCCCTCAATGCCTCTTTTCTTTGCCCATCCTGGCAGAAAGTCTGGATCAGGAACCACAACACCCACTAAACATGCCTAAAAAGAGAGAGACAGGATGGGTTTATTCTCACATATAATATATTCTCCCATTTCTTCATACATAGCGATGTGCAATATTGTAAAAAATAAAATCTGACAGTTGTGTGTGTCTCTCACCTGCAGACTGTCTCCATGTACAAAGACCTGAGCCACAGGGTCACTGCGGATGTAGATGTTCTCAATCTTCTCTGGGGCGATGTATTCACCCTGAGCCAGCTTAAAAATGTGTTTCTTCCTGTCGATAATCTTCAGAGTGCCATTCTGAAACAACAACAAAACCTTCATTACCAAAGAAACGATGACATAGGGAAGGGTTCTGTTCCCTTCTCCACATTGAAATCTGATAAAAGGCAATATATGCAAATTACATATGACACAAGTTCATATTTGGATTTCACATATATAAAATGTTTCCCAGCATGGTACTGGGTTGCGGCTGGAAGGGCATCCGCTTCGTAAAAAATATGCCAGAGTAGTTGG
>CAIGQW010054471.1:2565602-2610884 GCA_903798125.1 Danio choprae
TGTGTGTGTGTGTGTGTGTGTGTGTGTGTGTGTGTGTGTGTGTGTGTGTGTGTGTGTGTGTGTGTGTGTGTGTGTGTGTGTGTGTGTGTGTGTGTGTGTGTGTGTGTGTGTGTGTGTGTGTGTGTGTGTGTGTGTGTGTGTGTGTGTGTGTGTGTGTGTGTGTGTGTGTGTGTGTGTGTGTGTGTGTGTGTGTGTGTACCTGGCAGCCCAGTGCCGCTCGCAGAAAAGTGAGGACGGTTGGAGACACTGGAGCAGCTCCTGTGATCATCAGCCTCACGCGCCCACCAAGACTGGCCTGTAGTCACAGGAATGAAAGAAAATCTGCTTTTCTCAATGGCTTTGGTACATTTCTCACATCAGAATTGAGATTCTCAAAGCTACCTGTTCAATCATCAGATCATTGTGTCACTTGTGCACATTAAAAAAGCAGTAGAGTAGAGTACACTGTTGTATTGAAAACACAAGGACTTGTCATTCTGATGGCACTGACACGTTCATTGACATTTATTTTTGAGAGATAATTGAAAAACCAAGGATTTTGAGCAAGAGAAATCCATGATGTTTTGCTATTTGTACACGACTGTTTTGAGAAATGACACTTACTGTTCTGCAGATTTCATTTCTGATCTGAGAAATGTCTCAAAGCGACTGAGGAAAACTGTAAAACGATCATTCAAACTAAAATTTAAAGGGACAGTACACCCAAAAATGTACGTTCTATCATCATTTACTCACCCTTAACTCGTTTAAAACCTTGTGGAGTTTAATTTTTAGTTAAAAGCAACAGAATATATTTTAAAGAATTCTGAAAACCTGTAACCATTGACTCCCAAAGGATCTATTTTACCTACTACGGAAGTCGATGGGTGCAAGCAATATTATATTTTGTGTTCAACAGAAGAGGTATAGAACCACTTGAGGGTGAGTAAATAGTGAGTACATTTTCAATTTGAAGTGAACTAACCCTTTAAATAAAGAGAGAAGAAACAAGAAAACTGCTGTTAATTCACTCACACTCAAGCCACATCCAAGATATGTCACTTTTTTTTTCAACAGAATATTAAAGATGACTTTTAGCTTAAATAATGGACCTTCGAATTTCATAAAACGCAAGTTAATGGCTACAGACACTTTAATAGTTAAAAAAAACAACAACATTTAAAGGCAAACCAAAATTGATACCATTACAGATCAATTTCAAATCTGCCTTATCTATGAAAAAACAATTATGATCGTTCTAGGAAAGAGATGTTTTCTGCAAGGAATTCCAGTCAGGAGTTATGACCATAGTACCACAAGGCTCAGCACTTGGTCCATTGCTTTTCACAGTGCACACACGCAACCCCTAGGAGATTTCATTAAAAAACACTAACACTAATATGCTCACTGTTTTCCTTAATGTGCTATATAAGGGAAAATTCAACCAAATCTTGGAGTGAATGAATAAACAGCTAATTGTATGAACTATTGACTTCAGTTTTGTCTGCTTACCTGCACTTTGCTGAAGATTAATTTATCCCACATGCTGTCCTTCCTCACAACTCCACTTTTTAGTTCCGCTTCTTTCCTGCTGGTGGCAAAATCCAACAGCCATCTTTTAAGAGGTGTGTTCGCCTGGCCAAAGATCTTAATGCAAACACGCATGAATGTTTATTAAGCAAAGATCTCGGAGTATATTTAAGCAGAAAGAGAAATGCAAACAGCGTATGTGTGATTAACTAAACAAATGTACCTTGTCAAACATGCGGTTGAGTAGTCTTGGCACTACAGGAAATATAGTGGGCTTAAGATTCTTCAAATCATCCATTAGGAGACGGATGTCACCCTGAAAATACCCAATCTTGGCCCCGTGGCACAGAAGCACACCCTACACGCATAACAAACTAAAATTATGCAATGAAATTCAGATTAACATGAGAATATGTTATATATGAACACGTATATATGATTTCATTATAAATTGGCCACACATTGCCAATAAAAAATAGATGCATGCAAATTCATATATACAGTCTCTTTGATCAAGACATGCTTTAACCCCTTCGGCCCTGTGTTGGACACCAATGGACATCACATGTTAGACCATGTTTTTTGTGGTTCCTGAGCATTTCATCGAATTTAAAGCCTGCAGTCCATGAGAGTGGATGATTGTCATTCAGTCAAATAGCGGTAAGGCTCGGCATGTTGTAGTTTGAAAAAACAACAACAAAAAAAATTTGTAATTTAAAAAGCAGCATGGCATCGCTTCACTCCAGACACAGACGTAAGCCACATTTACAATGTGTTTAATCAGATTTATTGATATGCGTGCCAATATTTCATAGATTGTATGTAAAAAAGAGGGATTGCACTTACTAATTAATGTTAAAAATACATGCAAAGACATGCAGCATAGGTGAATTGGGTGAGCTAAATTGTCTGTAGTGTATGAGTGTGAATGGGTGTGTGTGGATGTTTCCCGGTGATGGGTTGCAGCTGGAAGGGCATCCGCTGCGTAAAACATATGCTGGATAAGTGGCGACCCCAGATTAATAAAGGGACTAAGCCGAAAATAAAATAAATGAATGATATATCGATGTACTAATTCATTGCTGAAACAATTTCATATCCAGAATATACAGATCCGGAAGTTCTTGAGCATATAGAAGATGGAAATATCTCAGATGTGGACATTAAAAGTTTGTAATAAACAATGTGCAACCTCAAAATTAAAGTAAAAATGTTACAATCTTAATGTTAGTCATTTTGAAAATTTATTTCAAGATTATACCAGCAATCATGTATGTGCTTGTTGTATTTTATGTTGGTATAATGTTCGGGAAGTACAACCGTTCTGACCTGATGTCCATTGAAATGGACAAAATTTGATATTATAATTTAGTCTCATTTATAGGAGCCTCAAGAACTGTGAAAACATACTTTTACATTTTTTAGTAATAATTCGGGTCTGAAGGGGCTAAAACGAAAAAAAGATTACTAAGTACACTATAGAAACTAAGTTATTTTTACTGAAAATAAGTCAAACCTGTACTGCTGAGAAAAAAGAAAAGATAAATCACATTTCTATTAATTCAAAACACAAATATTAAAAACATTACGTATTACATGTTTTAGTTTCCCTCAGTATACAACAAATCCTTTAAATGTACCACTATACTGAACAGAAAATAATACAAAATATAAATTAAAAAAAGTATAGGGACATTTAATTGAATAATAAACAATGGTTTAATGACTGTGTGCATGCATAATACATACCTCAACCACTCTCTCAAACATGTGTGCTAGTGGTAGGTAAGAAATGTGAATATCTGTCTGGTTAAGCATGCAATGAACCTGTAAAACACACACACATACACACACGCACGCACGCACGCACGCACACACACACGCACACACACACACACACACACACACACACGGGCAGTGTGAAAAACAGCATACCTCGACTACTCTTTCAAACATATGCGCTAGTGGTAAGAAGGAGATAAGAACATCCTGAGGACAAAGTTTCAGGGACTCCTGACCACACACACATGCATAAACAAACACATCGACACACACAGGACATGAGGGAGGAAGAACAAGAAACACAATTAAATGAGGATATGAAGCACGACAAGAGCCTAATATAACAAACAGAAAGAAAGAAGATTTGATCTGCTCAGGAAGTTACTTAACAACTTGCAATTGTTAAAAAAATTGTCTGCTTTTCCCATCAGAATCGCACTTCAGAACTCAATTGTAAGTTTACATCTCATGATTTCGAGAAACAAATTCAAAATTGTGAGCAGAAAAGACAAAATTACAATATTTCTTGTAATTCCAACTATTATATTTCACAATTATGTCTTGAAAACTAGATTCTGTATCACCAATAATCAGAAAATGATCTTAAATCTTTTTAAATGTAGTTTCAGAAAGGGCTTCCACACAGATCTGACTTGTCATCTGAATCTCATTTGCTGTAATTCTTGGTACGTTTTCGCCAAGAAAGATAACGCTACAATAAATGATAAAGGATACAGAAACGAAGAAAATCTGGCTTACCTCTGTAATTTTAATGAAAGCAGAACAATTGGAAACAACATTTCCATGTGTGAGCATCGCTCCCTTTGGATTTCCTGTCGGGATAAGACATCAGATACATTTATACTCCAGATGGGAGTCCTAAAAGATGCCAAAACATGTCAGCAAACCAATGGCAAAATCTGACAGAAAGAGGAATGCAGTGAGCTGTGTGCAAAAGTGCTCCCTGAAGCCCTGTTTGTACATAGTGTTGTCTTTTCTTTCATCAAAATGCATATCACTCCAATGTTTTTCTCAACAGAAATAAATCGATGCTACAACAGATTAAATATATAATCTAATACCTGTAGTTCCACTCGTGAAGCAAATCAGTGCCAGGTCCTCAGGTTTAGGAGGCTGAAAAAAAGCAACAATTAAATAACTATGATTTAAAAAAAGAAATAATACAGTGATTAAATAAAACAATACATTATTCAAATATAGGGCTCTATTTTAACCATTTAAGCGAATGATCTAAAGCACATGCCGCAGATGCATTTAGGATATTTTTGAATTCACTTAGCTATTTTAAGAATGTGAAAAATGGTTCTTGATAAGTTTTGGTGTAACGTGCATTAAACCAATCAGAGTCTCATCTCCCATTCTCTTTAAAGCAATATTTTACCATTTTACAATATTACTCCGCCTGGTGCAGCCAGCACAGGTACATCAGCAGAGTTTCTTGACTATAATGCCAGAATGAGAGTATTGTTCCTAGCAATATTGGCCTAGAAAATAGTAATTTTTCATTTTCTGCCAGCTTTATTACACAATGTAGCTACAGACGACTTGAGCTTTAAATAGGAAAATCATCAATACTCTTTTTTTTAATTTTTGGAATAAAATGCTAATGGTTAAATCTGATTCAATTCATTATGCTAAGCTAAAAGTGACCCCGGCAGAACAAGAAATCAGCTGAATGGATTCAAAACAGGTTCAAGTCAACTGTTTAACTCTAGGACACTTAAAATGAGCCTTTTTCCCCCAAAATTTGAGTGTTTCTTTAAAGGCTGGGACACACCATCAGACAGTCAGCCATTGGGCTTCGTCGGTCTGTCGGTCAGCAACGGTCCAGCTAGTTGGTTTGGTGTATTCCACATGTTGCCTCTTGTCAGCTTAATGTTGGAGCTTGATGGCCCAATTCAGCATGTGGAATCGCCATCAGCCAAAGAGAGAGCTCTGACTGGTTATTCAGCAACAAATAAGAGCATGAGTGTGTTTTAGTGAAGTGTCTTAGCAAGTAAATATTTCCAAACGATATGGATTATTAGATTATCAGGCATATTTGCAGGAGCGAATCCCTCCGTGGTGACTGACAATTACTGTGGTAATAGTACTGAACAATGCACGCGTACATGTAAAGCTTCTTGGTCCAGACAGAAGCAGATGTGAGGCCACAACACAGTTGTTTAGCATCGACTTGGTGTGTACCGACCTTAAGAGCGAGTTGCTGTCATGCCGAGGTGCATTCGCTATTTAGATGGCGGACTTTGCGAGAAAAAACTGAACACTTCACTAGCAGGGAAAGGGATCTGCATGTGTGCGAGCTGACCATCTACCAACCAGGAAAGATTGACCAAGCCCCCTGAGTTTAAGAAGGCATGGGAGTGTTTTTATATTTATGTAGACAATAATAACCTTTTATCTTTTATTTTTGTTTTTATTTTTTATATGTAAATATTTTTCTGTAGTAAGCAGCATGTACAGTACGCACGTTTTGGACTCGCCTATCACTAACACACTCCTTAAATAATATATATTTTTAAAAATCTGCACTATTGACTTTAGACCAGTGTCTATTTTGGTTGTCTGAAAATGGTAAAGTGCCTACAATGCGCCTTAACAAACCTCCTTTTCAGACCAGCACTCCTTTACCTGCACCAGGCTGAAACTAGCCTGCGCCTGGCGCCGCATTGCACCACGTATATGGTACACAGTGTTGCACAGTGTCTGTAAATCAATACAGTGCTCAGTTTAACTTACAATGGGTGTCTTGTGGTTTGCTTTGCCAATAGCCTGAAAAAAGAAAGACTGTATTTAGTGCAGTGTAAATACAAGTTTAATGGGATCACTATTTACAAAGGAAGGGTGTGTGTGTGTGTGTGTGTGTGTGTGTGTGCGTGTGCGTGTGCGTGTGCGTGTGCGTGGGAAAGAAACCTCCAGCTCCTTGAGGCTGATGATGTCGATGCCACTGAGTTGTGCTTGTGCTGTCAGCTCACTGTCAAAGCTCTCCATGATCACTATAGTCGTGACGCTGTGTTTCTGGCCAGACACACAGTCCAGGATCAGACGAGCTTTATCCACGATGTCACAGATGATGGTGGTGATGGAAGCTATGACAAAAGCTCTGTTACCCACAACACATTTCTCACAAGTTTTCCTGTTTTTGTAGAGTCATTTGATATAAAATGTAAGCCATTTTTAATTCCATTTGCTACAGTGAGTTAGCTCACCCAAAAATGACAATTAACCTGTAATGTACTCAACTCTTAAGCCATCCGCGGTGTGTATGACTTTCTTCTTTTAGATGAGCACACTTGAAGTAGTTTTAAATTTCATCCTGGCTCTTCCTTTTGCATTTTAAGCTTACAAAAGTGCAAAAATGTGTTGTAAAATGAACCCATACACCACCAGGGGGTTCACGGATGTCTTAAGCTAGTTAATGTGTCAAAAATATTTCACATTTTTTAATTATACACTCAAATCACTGAATTCCGGCAACTGCCGAATGTGCACTTCTTGGCTGACCTCTGGCATAACACCGTGTTCTAACAACACACAATGCAAAAAGATTCAAGTGACAAGCAATTTGGCTGTTCACACCAGACAGAAGCATTAAAATACTACAGCCAATCAGAACCGCAGAATAGTGCACTGCACTCTCAACAACATGAACAGATTTATAATCTAACTAATTTGTTCCGTTAAATTAAAATGTTTCTTTTAGTTTTGGTATTGATTTTGATTGTTATAATTTAATGTGAACTTGTCTTTTTATTTGTTAGACTCCAGGAAGAAAAGCCACAAGTAGTAGCTAATGGGGGTCTAAATAAACAAATAAATATTAAACATCATTAACACATGTTAAAGTACATGCTAAATCACAGTTCTAATGTTTGCTAGTTATTTTATTTTCTAGACCTGAGGCAAACATTCAAACTTTGTTCGCTGTAGGCTTTGCTAAGCTAACTCTGTAAAAGCCAATGTCTCCTTTTGCATTAAACTTTGAGCGTATTACATTTAGAGATGTTGTTTATGTTCACACAGCTACATTACACATGAACTAAAGTTTAAAATATGATATTGTAGTGGACCAATCCTTTAAATAAAAGTTAAAAGGTATATTTTTATTTCCTATATTAAGTGTTTAGTTATAATACTCCCAAAATTATTCCGCATAAATCCGAAATAGAAAAATCCAGAAATAGCAAAAAATGTCCGCAGATTCTCTCTGGCCCTAGACATGAGTTAACCCCCTGGTATAATGAATGAGTTAGCTGTACAACAGATTTATGTGCTTTCAGAGGCAAAAAAGAGCCCACTACGCACTAGCATTATACAGTACAGAAGAGCCAAAAATACAATTAAAACTATTCAGATTGTGCTCATCTGAAAGAAGAAAGTAATATACACCAAAGGTGGCTTGAGGGTGAATAAATTATGGGGTAAGCTAGTTACTTTTCCAGTGGAAAAAAGTACTCTAGAATCCTACAAACAAAACATTGCTCTGTTATCAGAAATAACAATAACATAAAAGTGGATTTCATCATTTAAAAACACTATTGCACAGAATTGTAAAGAATCACCTTTGTCAATGATGTAGCTGATGGCCTCTGTACCCAATGTGTCGTACAGTGGCACTGCCACCAGTGAATATGTGTAACATGCCAACTCTGAAATCGTCCACTACACAGAAAAAAGATAACAAATAGAAGTATGAACAACAAACAATTATTAAAATGTCAAGCCTTTATGCATACTTTTTACTTGCTGGGTGTGAATACCTCTGGTCTGTTCTGTGCGAAGATGCCAATGTATTTGTCTCCTGATTGACTGTGACCTCTGTGGAGTAAAGCTGAACCTGCAAACTCGGCCCTGTCTGCAACCTACACACAGAAATACTAAACTAATTGGTATCGTTTTATTTTGATGGTCCTTTTTGAACATTTTGTTGACTATATGTTACAATGCAACTACATGCCAACTAATTAGAGTATAAGAAGACTGCTTAATATCTGCTGATGTCTGCTGATGCTGCACCATTAACAGACATTGTTATACAATGATAATAATAAACTTTTTAAATATGTCAACTTACACTCACCCTAACCTTATAGCCTACTCATTCTCTAATGAGAATTAGTTGGAAAGTAGTTGCAATTTTACTTACAATCAACAAAATGTGTCAAAATTAAGTAATAACAACTGATTAATATTTACAAATGCACATATATATCCGATAATATATAAAGATTAAGGGATCAAAAAAATATATATAGAAAAATAAGAGGCTAAATCCGTTCTGCAGTTAGGTCAATAAATATTTCAGAAATCTTACCTCCTTATACGACAGCCATTTATATGGCTGGCCTGCCTTTCGCGACCCCAAGCAAGGACCATTATCTGTATAAGTAAAACACGAAAATGTAGATCACACACATGATTTTAACCATTTCAAATAGCTTATTTTGAGATTGAACTATTCCTTTGTTACAATGTGTGCTTTAAATGGCCAGATTACTCACTTGACACCCGTAGTCCTCGTAAGAAAAACTCATACATTGTCAGAGCGTCTTTATAGTAGTATGTCATGTATGTGTCACTGTCCATTAGGATAGAGCGACGTGCATATTCCTTACCCTGAAAAACACAACCAACAATCTATGATGTAAAACAGATTTTTATTCATGTAGATGTGTTCAATGTTATCTGCTGTTCAATATGAAGTTTAAACCGAGAATCAGAAAGGCGAAGAAAGACCTTTTAAAGGGACAGTTCACCCCAAAAATGAAAAAGCTGCCATCGTTTGTTTGTCTATATATTCTCTATTGCGTCAGGTTAGTCTGTGCATTTAAAACAGGCAGTAGAACGTATTGCCATTAGAGTCAGCAGCACAAAACATAAGTATTGTATTGCCCGTAGTAGTCACATGGAATCGTATGACAATGTTTTTGGTTCCTTTTCTGGACTTTGAACATCTAGGAGACCATTGCTAACTATGGAGGATGAGAGAGCTCTCAGGTTTCATCTAAAATATTTTAATTTGTGTTTCAAAGATAAACAAATGTCTGAAAGGATTAGAATGAGGGTGAGTATTTAATGACATAATGTTCACTTTTGAGTGAACTAATACTTTATTTGTTCTGAAAGCAATCCAGCAAGGTGTACTGTACAGTGCATCCGGAAAGTATTCATAGCGCTTCACTTTTTCCACATTTTGTTTATGTTACAGCCTTATTCCAAAATGGATAAAATTAATTTATTTCCTCAAAATTCTACACACAATACCATATAATGACAATGTGATAAATTTTTTTTTGAAATTTTTGCAAATTTATTAAAAATAAAAAAACCTGAAAAATCACATGTAGATAAGTATTTACAGCCTTTACTCAATACTTTGTTGATGCACCTTTGGCAGCAATTACAGCCTCAAGTCTTTTTCAATATGATGATCTCAAGCTCTATCAGTTTGGATGGAAAGCGATGATGTACAGCCATTTTCAGATCTCTCCAGAGATGTTCAATAGGATTTAGGTCTGGGCTCTGGCTGGGCCACTCAAGGACATTCACGAGTTGTTGTGAAGCCAGTCCATTGATATTTTGGCGGTGTGCTTTGGGCCACTGTCCTGCTGGAAGATAAACCGTCACCCCAATCTGAGGTCAAGAGCACTCTGAAGCAGGTTTTCATTCGGGATGTCTCTGTACATTGCTGCATTCATCTTTCCCTTCATCCTGACTAGTCTTCTAGTTCCTGCTGCTGAAAAACATCCCCACAGCATGATGCTGCCTCTACCATGCTTCACTGTAGAGATGATATTAGCCTGGTGATGAGCAGTGCCTGGTTTTCTCCAAACGTAACGCATTCACTCCATTCAGACCAGAGAATTTTATTTTGGGCTGCTATGTGCCCTTTACTAAGGAGTGGCTTCCGTCTGGCCACTCTACCATACAGGCCTGATTGATGGATTGCTGCACAGATCGTTGTCCTTCTGTAAGGTTCTCCTCTCTCCACATAAGAACGCTGGAGCTCAGACAGAGTGGCCAACGGGTTATTGGTCATCTCCCTGACTAAGGCCCTTCTCCCCCGATCACTCAGCTTAGATGACCGGCCAGCTCTAGGAAGAGTCCTGGTGGTTCCAAACATCTTGCACTTACGGATGATGGAGGTCACTGTGCTCATTGGAACTTTCAGAGCAGCAGAAAGTTTTCTGTAACCTTCCCCAGCCTTGTGCCTCGAGACAATCCTGTCTCAGAGGTCTACAAACAATTCCTTTGTCTTCATGCTTGGTTTATGCTTTGACATGCACTGCCAACCCTGGGACCTTATATAGACAGGTGTATGCCTTTTCAAATCATGTCCAATCAACTGAATTTACCACAGGTGAACTGCTGGTGAATTAAGCTGATGAAACATCTCAAGAATGATCAGTGGAAACAGAATGTACCTGAGCTCAATTTAGAGCTCCACGATAAAGGTTGTGAATACTTATGTACATGTGATTTTTCAGGTTTTTTATTTTGAATAAATTTGCAACAATTTCAAAAAATCTTTCTTCACGTTGTCATTATGGGGTATTGTGTGTAGAATTTTGAGGAAATAAATGAATTTAATCTATTTTGGAAAAAGGCTGTAACATAAAAAAATGTGGAAAAAGTGAAGCGCTATGAATACTTTCCCGATGCACTGTACTTAATAAATTGGCTGAAAACCAATTGTACAAAAGAAATCAGTTTTACAAATGAAAGTTCACTTTAACTTTACAGAACAATAGTGTTTTATTTAAAAGACCAGCCCACAGGGAACAGAGGGAAAAGGACTTCACGGTATAGGAATTTACAGATGGTCGTCGCGCATTGAATCTTACTGGCTTTGTAACTGTTGCCAACACATTTCAGCTTGTTGCCATAGCAAACATACAAGAAATGGTGAGAATACAAGAACCGCTTTCCGCCAAAGACAGACAGAGATCGAGGACATACATCTATAATTAAACTCATCTGGGTGAAAGAGGCTGTCATTTTTCTGTGTCTAAATTAAAGTTACAGTCTGTACACATACATGTATATACAGGAAGGGAAGGGAAAGCAGGAATGTGATGGAAAGACCAGTCCAAAAACAACTATAGAAGGGGTCTTCAATTTTTTTTTCAACACACTACCATTTAAAACATTTCTAATGTTTTTAAAATATTTAAGTCATTTATACTCACCAATCTCTCACTTATTTGATCATCAATACAGTATTTAATATTAGAAAAATGTTGACAAATTACAAACATCTAATTACAATAAATATAATTTTATGACTTATTAGGTTTCAGTATGGAGACTCTAAAGGCAAAGACACAAGCACATGTTTGTAGAAATACAGAGTTTGAATGTAGAAATACACAAACAAATAGGTTTTACTGTAAAAAAGAGGAGATTATTTTTGTATGGACATTAAATTTTTGATAATCATTCATTCATTCATTTTCTTTTTGGCTTAGTGCCTTTTTTAATCTTGGGTCGCCACAGCGGAATGAACCGCCAACTTATCCAGCATATGTTTTATGCAGCGGATGCCCTTCCAGCTGCAACCCATCTCTGGGAAACATCCATACACGCCCATTCACACTCATACAGTACGGACAACTTAGCTTACCCAATTCACCTATACTGCATGTCTTTGTACTGTGGGGGAAACCGGAGCATCCGGAAGAAACCCACGCCAACACGTGGAGAACAAGCAAACTCCACACAGAAACACCAACTGACTTCATTATCGCTACTAAAATACTGAATGCATTGCTTTATTGCATTGATTTTTTTATTCATCAATTTCTGAATGGTAGTGTATATGCTTAAAAGTGTTCTTCTACAGGCAGGAAGCAGACATGGTGACTATAGAAAACCCATCACACTTCATGTTTGACTTATTTAAACATGCGCAATGTTTCAGGACACAGATGGGCAACAGAAAACAGTTAGGAGTTCATACATCCAGAGTTCAGTGACATGCAGCTGGCGACTGCTTTACATGTCGAGAGGAACCTAAAGAAAGCCACAGTCTGCATTGCTCAACCGCTTTCTAGAGGAAGTTTGAAAATATTCATAAAATCACAAAAAGACAGAAGTTGCATCAGACACTTTTAATGTTTTACATTTACATCTTGTCATTAGCAGACACTTTTGTCCAAAGCGACTTCCAATTGAAGAGGCATTCAGCAATTCAACAAGAAGAGGCAATACACAAAATAAGTGCTAATTATACAAAGGAATGGTTAGTGCTCAGAGAATTAAGTGCTAGAGTAAAGATGGGGGGGCTGGGGGCGTTTTTATTTTTTATTATTTTTATGTGCTTAGGTAATCACAGAAGAGATGGTTTTTTTAGTTGTCATTTGAATAATACTAGTGAATCAGCAGTCTTTGTTGGAATGGGAAGGTCATTCCACCAGCGAGAAACATTGAATGAAAAGGTTTTGGAAAAGTGAAAAAGTTTTAGATTGGGTTTGCCTCTAAAAGGATTCACAAAATCTTTAAAACATTGAATTTTTCAAAACATTTGCACGTGTTTAGTGAAGTCCTTCAAGCTATGATTTTAAGCAATTGGAATCGAGACTTTATTATTTTGGTGCATTGTCAATTCTGTGAATCGTTTCAGCAGGTGATCACAGTGAGTATTTTTATTGAAGAACTTTGGGATGCACCAATATAAAACTTTTGACTGATGCCACTAACTAATTACTGATTACCATTTATATATGGAAGTTACCAATGTATGCCAATCAAAATAAATCTTGATATCAATATTTCAGAGCCTGGTTAGAAAAAAAGGCAAAAATACACCAAGAAGACTAAAGTGCAGAACACGAGGAAACCACAAGCAATTTACAAAAAATTATCTATCTACAAACTGCAATTCTTAAAGTCTCACAGTAAAAAACCTTCATGAGAGGCAATACGCATCTGAAATGGGTAAACTGGCGGAAAAACAAACAAACTATTCTAATCTAAAAATCTAATCTAAAATATATTGCCTTTAAAAAAGCAACCCAATTTAACATTAAAAAATAAGCATTTATCATTCGATAATAAACAACATGGACACGATGGACCGCCCTAGAAAAATTTGTCGATAGCTGTCTTATAAGTTTTTCAAGCCATCAAATTTTTTAAAGTAAGAAATTTTCAATATCTTTGTTTGAGATGGTTAGTTACATTCAAACAACAAATCCTCAACTCTATTTTCAGAAAACAATATTTTTAATCAAATAAAAAAGGCTTTTTTAGACTTGATGGCCCAGTAAAGAACTTTAAACATCCATGGAACATTTCAACTGCACAAAAGGTTGAAAAAAGTGTTCTGATTTTTAAAATGTTCTTCAGCCAAAATATAAAAAAAAATTAAAAAGCTTTTAAGAACTCTTTACTAAATTAAAATGTTTTTTATTTATTATTTAGAGTATAATCTAACACTGAACCATTTCATCTCCTTTTTGCTCTTTAAAATGTTTTTTACAACAGAAAACATTTCACTTACAGGCACCTCCACGGACTGCATGGTGAGGTCACAGGGTGGTTTTAGTGCTTTGGGACGGGTGGCCAGCCAGTATGTGGTGATGGCAGCGAATGCACCCATGCCCATGAGGGTGTTGGTGGGTAAACTGCGCACATACTGCCTCAAATCATCCAGCTCAGGCATCCGCAGGTGCCGGATCAGATCCTGGGCCTGCATCGCTTTGCACAACTCAGCTTAGCAATGTCTGTAATAGAAACACAAATACTGATAAAGGAAAACAAAACAATCGCTTACGTTGGAATGCATTTTGTTATTTTAAATGTATTCAGTCAAGAGAATAATACATTTGATTAGGGCTGCACAATATATCGCTTCAGCATCGATATCGCAATGTGTGCATCCGCAATAGTCACAATCGCAGTCTTATATTTAATATTTTACTCAGTAAACAGCAGTGAGTTTGGTGAAGTGATGACCTTCACAGCCAATCACAGTAATTTCTGTTGAGCATGTGAACACAATGGAAAATCAGTGCTGTTTAACCCTTTCACGCGTACGATCACACCAGTTTGATCAGGCTTGGCTGGTCCCTGAAGAGTACGATCACAGTGTGATTAGAACGTTCAGATTAGAACGTCATCAACTGCTAAAATTCAAATCTGCCAAATCTTCACAGCCAATCACAGTCATTTCTGTTGAACATGTGAACACAATGGCAAATCAGCGCTGTTTAGGAACATGCTCAACAGCGCTCAAATGTTAGCGGGAAATGGAATTTTTTAAAAATTTCAGTACCAATTGGTACCGGATTCCAGTATTGTGACAACACTAATCGCAATATTTAAATCGCAGAAAAATTTTATATCAATATATCAGATTCTTTTCCCAATGTCGTGCAGCCCTACATTTGAAAGTGTTTATGAGGATCACTGGCATTATTTGATGATCATATATTTAGTTTTTGAGCCACATTGAGTGATTTTAAAAGAATATTATTTTGTATAAAAATGGATGAATCAAAAAATAAAGTCAAGTGTATGTAAGACATGTCTCATAGTATGTAACACCCCAATTTAAAATACTAATTGATCACACAAATGTAAAAACAGCCAGAACTTCCACATACGATTAGCCATCTTTCATTTTATCTATATGATGCTCAAGACAGCTCCATATGACCAGAAAATGTAGCTATAATAAAAAATGCAATGAATATTTCAGCTGCATCAGCCCACTGCCTCCTGCAGCGTTTCTCTCTACGCTTCCTCCTCATGGAAGTGGACTAATTACAGTCAGGAGAAGGATTCCTCATTCAGACGTTTCAGCAGCTTGACTGTATACTGACCTCAAACTAAAGACGGAAACCTTCACCAGCTGACGACTTCTCAGCTGATGATATCTAGCAAACTAAAGCTGATAATATCTCTTAAGACCACTTCATCTTGCAGAGGGTGAGAATGAGTGATAAGCCTGTGAACTGCACAGTGTGTTGTCAATAATTCGGTGGGCCTTCAAAGAGGTCTGAGTGACATTGACCTGCTGCTTATCTGCTGAATTCTAACATATAGTTAAGGCCTACATATACACCAACACTAAAAAGCAATTAGTTGCTTTACTTTAAAACTAAAATGTTTACTTTCCTAAAAGAAAATTGAGTAAACCTGTTGTAACTTGGAACTGTTACGTTGCCAACTTAATTTTTATAATTATGCACATAGTTCATTTACTTCATAATCCCAAGGCAATGGGTTTACTCAATAGTCAACTAATAGTTTTAAAAACAATAGGTTTACTGACTTTTTAAAATAAAGTTAATAAATAGCTTTTTAGAGTGAATGTAGTTCATTCATTCATTCATTTTCTTTTCGGCTTAGTCCCTTTATTAATCAGGGGTCGCCACAGCAGAATGAACCTCCAACTTGTACAGCATATGTTTTACACAGCGGATGCCCTTCCAGCTGCAACTACAGTGATTCTCTCTACAAATATTTTACTCTTGTGTACACGGTGAAAGAAATCACAGGAAACCAGATACATCTTGATTAATTAGCATTGCCAGAGCTTAATAGACACACACACACACACACACACACTTGCTTGCACACACCAAAAAACTAATTCTCAACCTCAAGTAGTTTGGGAAACATCCATAAACACTCATTCAAAACTGACAATTTAGCTTACCCAATTCACCTATAGCGCATGTCTTTGGACTTGTGGGGGAAACCGGAGCACCCGGAGGAAACCCATGCGAACACGGGGAGAACATGCAAACTCCACACAGAAATGCCAACTGACCCAGCCGAGGCTCGAACCAGCGACCTTCTTGCTGTGAGGCGCGCCACCGTGACACCCTGAATGTAGTTCCACACTCTTAAAAATAAATGTTATTTTCTGGCATATGGTTCAATGTAGAACTTTAAAAATTACACAAAATGTTTGTTTTTTTATTGTTAAAAAATATACTCAAGTGTATACTCAGTGTAGATTGAGTATATATATACTCAGTATACTCAATATACTCAGTGTATATTGATTCTAACTAAACAACTCATTATTAATGATGTACTACAGTGATTCTCTCTACAAATATTTCACTCTTGTGTACACGGTGAGAGAAATCACAGGAAACCAGACACATCTTGATTAATTAGCATTGCCAGATTTAAATAGACACACACAGTTGCTTGCACACACCAAAAAACGAATTCTCAACCTCATGTAGTTTGGTACACCTTCATGATTTTCCTTTTTCTGTTAAGCACAAATGAAGATATTTTGGAGAATGTTGGAAACCTGTAACCATCAACTTCCATAGTAGGAAAAACTAAAACTACACTGAGTTCCACACAATTCCTTCATGTTGTCCCAACACAAATTGTTTAAGTTAACTTAATCGTTTTTACAAATTTAAGTGGGTTGAACATAAAACAATTAAGTTATCCCAAAAAAACTTAAAAATTGTGTTGTTTCAACTATTTCAAATAAGTAGTTTGAACAAGCAGCAAAAGTCATTTTTTGTATAAAAATTAATGGTTTGCAACATTTCTCAAAATAAATTATTTTGTGTTCAATAGAAGAACGAAACTCAAACAGGTATGTGATAAGTGCAGGGTGAATAAATAAAGACAGGCTTTTCAGTTTTGGGTGAACTACCCCTTTAAGTCCAAATGCCTTATCTTAGAAATACATAGGCCACACATCAAAATATTGTAATCTGCACCAAGCAAATAATTAACTCCATAAACTGTGTCATTAAAGCTTAACATAAGCATCAATTTAAATTTTTTTTAAAGGACAGCATAATTTCAATGATCAATTTCATATTTGCTCTAAAATTAACCACCAAAAGTATCATTTATTTCACAAAACACAAATAAAAACTGCTCAAATGTAAAAAAGCTGTTGTTATAGTTAAAATGAGGTCAAATTAAATATTTTTTGAGGTCAAATCTAGTTTCCGCTCTACTACAACCTCATTGTCCTTGAATTAACCTGAACTAATCCAAGAGTCTACTACGCACACACGTTTACGAAGCTATCTGAATGAGGACTTTCCATCAATATTTTTTGTTTGAAATACCATATGAATTTAATTTACAACTGAGAATCCCCCAAAACAACACCAACTTACTTCTAGCAACAATAGTAAACCCAGCGTACCAAACATTTACCACAAATGTCAATTTCATTACAGCACACAATCAAAACGAAAGGATCCAAAAACACTTACTGTACAACTTCCTTGGTCTATCTGTGTGTGTAAATAAAATAAATATTGCGTTTTTAAGGAGACGCTTTCTGTCGTAGTACTTAAACTGACCTAAGCAGCACTGAAGCAAACTACTAGCTATGAATAGCAGAATGACCCTCACACACAGCAAGACCACCACGTGCGTCTCTCTCTCCTTCTCTTACTCTCCCTTTCTCAATCTTTCACTCAGAACAGCCACTGTATTTCTCTTCTCATTATCTCCCTTTATTTCTTCTCAAGTGAATCATGAATGTTTTTTTTCAGCTGCTGCCTCTAGTATCTATGTGTTTTAGCAGATGTGTTTGTGCATGCTGTGCTTTAGCGTGAGGGAAGTGGGTCTTTTAAAAATGCATCAAAAAACACATGGTGATACTGGCATCCCACACACGGAAAAAAAAATACAAAGCACACTGTTGCTCTTCTTATTTCTGAAACATAAGCACACACATCCGATCCAAAGAAGTGCGGGCTGACATTGCTGTGTGTGAAATTCCTGCTGAACAGCACAGTGGCTGATAGTAGTGAAGCAGATCTGCTCTGTAATACGAGAATTAGACATGCGTGGCTCTGCTGCTCAAACACAATACAGTAATTCACAAAGATAAAGGGGTAAAAAAGGAAAAAGTCTGCCGAAAAGCACTCACACTTTCACATTTCACATCAAACGTATGTTTATAGTTTAAATATCAGGTTGTTTATTATCTACAGGGTTAAGTACAGTGGGTAAGTCACTTTAGAAATGACTAATCAGTAATTACATCATTAAACTGTATTTAAATTAGTTTTATAATTATAAATCCAAAATTAACAAAACGTGCTTCAGGGGTAGTTAATGTGTAACGTCTTTACATTACTTTTCGAGTGCCTTGGGCTTTTGTTTTAGTAGTTTTATAGTTACTTTGTCTGAAATTCACTAAGTAACATTACTTCACAATACTACTATAATCCCTATAAATCTCAACACATAGACAATAGAAATTAAACTCTTTAATTTTTAAAATCTGAACAGGGTCTTTAAGCTTTTTTTTAAATAACACTTAAGAAATGTTAAGCATATGTATCAAAACAAAATCTTTCAATGTAATGACAATATATTACATACATATTGTCATAAATCTCTTACTAAATTCATTGATTACTATACTTAAGCATGTACTATAGTCTTAGTATAGTTTAGTTGAACAATATAATTATTCCTTTTAAAAATATTTGTAAAACAAACCATTTTTTTTTTATTTATGTACATTTGTATTTAAGGACATTATAAGTAACTAAACATTCATTCATTCATTTTCTTTTCGGCTTAGTCCCTTTATTAATCTGGGGTCGCCACAGCGGAATGAACCGCCTAACTGTAAACAAATTAACTCAAAATGAAAAGTAATGCCTTACTTTAGTCTTTTATGAGAAAAGTAATTTAATTACAATACACTCTAAGAAATACTGGGTTATTTCATCCCAATTCTGGCTTTAATATGGACTAAACCAACTGCTGGGTTTATTTTTTTAATTAAATTTATCAGATAATTAATTAATTAGTTAATTAAATGATAAAATGCTGGTCAAGACTATCAGATCAGCTCTTGTTTGTTTGTGTCTTATTTATGTCCTCAAACAGCAGGATGTTAGAGGTGAAAAACACCACAAGCATCACACCCCTTACACAAAAAAACATATGAGCATCACATGTTAAAATGGAACACAAATGACATGTGTGGTTTTGGAACATGTTAATATGGCTTACCTGGTTCATTATGCTTAATGTAAGTTTAATGTTTTTAATGTACCACTTATACCAAAGTGTAAATAGCATGATCTGGCGTTTTCAGTCTCTGCCATTTTTAGAACAACCCGTCAAAATAAAAGACCAGTTTATAAATAATTTTGGTCTAATTCAAGAATAAACATGTATAATGGTCCTCAAATTTAGATACATTTCCAAATTGACATTGTTCAGTTCTTAATAAACTGTAATTAAAGTTTCATGATTTCAATTAACTGAACATGATTTTTGATTAGAAAAGTGTATTTTTAAATATCCAGAATAAAAATAGTATGTTGGATTTGGGCATGGGCCTATTTGTAGGACACTATACTGGCATTCGAGAATACTGTGGACAAGCAAAACAAACAAAAAGTGTGAAAGTGTGCGTGTAAATGTTTATGCCTGCAGCTGTATGTGTGTTTGTGTGTGTGTGTGTGTGTGTGTGTGTGTGTGTGTGTGTGTGTGTGTGTGTGTGTGTGTGTGTGTGTGTGTGTGTGTGTGTGTGTGTGTGTGTGTGTGTGTGTGTGGGTGCGTGCGTGCGTGCATGTGTACGTGTGCTTCTGGCTCACAGATGGGAAATATGCTGATCACATGGTGGGTCTGGCAGTGCTTGTCTTCAAAGTGAAGGCTAACCTCTCTCCATACTTGGGCTGCAGAAAGTACAACCAATGACAGAGCTACATTCACACTCAGCCCACTGACAGACAGACAGGAAGAGAGACAGACAGAACCTACAGGAACAGGAACTTCAAGAATCAGCTTCAAATCTGAAACACTAATCTTCTGCAAAGCTGGATTATTTAATCTTTTTTCTGATTAAGAGAAAGAGTATATAGTATAAAATATTAGAGGATTACACACAAACAGAAACACACACAGACACACACTCACCAACGTTATCTATTATTTTGTAGGCTGAGAAAGTCCTGCAATGCATTATGTCACAGAAACGAAAGGCAGTGGAAAAGAGAGAGAGACTATGCAGAACAAACAGCTGTTGTGACAAATGAAACGCAATACTAAACTCATGACACACAACACGTCACACACACAATCTAAATGCTTTACTTCTGTAAAAGCCCTCTCTGTTTGAATACATCAAACCAATAGCTCTTGAAAAACCTGAGCTAAACAAAGTGACAGTTACACAGTAACTTTATCCTTCAACTTCAAATGAAACTTCTTAATAAACATCTGCAGAAAACTGCAGCTAAACATCAAGATCTTCTTTTCTCAAAGTTATTTACAAATAGCAATTCTAGAGTCCTCTATTCTAGAGATTGCTGACATCTCGTCAGTCCTCTAGTATAAAGTCTTCTGACCTCATGCCATGTAAAGGCATCAATCAATTCCCTCACTGCCAGCAGCACGCATCTGGAGTGGATCAACCAGTGGAAAAAATCCCAAAATTTCCTATAGGGCTAATATATTAATTAATCAATTAATTAATTAATTAATTAATTATTCATTCAACCATTTTCCTTCGGCTTAGTCTCTTATTAATCAGAGGTTGCCACAGCGGAATGAACCGCCAACTAATCCAGCATATGTTTTAAGCAGCGGATGCCCTTCCAGATGCAACCCAGTTCTGGGAAACACCCACACACTCACCTTCACACACGCACTCACTCACACTACGGCCAATTTAGTTCATCCAATTCACTTATAGCAAATGTCTTTGGACTGTGGGGGAAACTGGAGCACCCGGAGAAAACCCACGCCAACACGTGGAGAAACTGCAAACTCCACACAGAAATGCCAAGTGGCCCAGTTGGGACTCGAACCAGCAACCTTCTTGCTGTGAGGCGACAGTGCTAATCATCTGAGCCACCGTGCCGACCATTGGGCTAATATATTATTAATATAATTTAATATTACCAACATAATTTTACAAAATGGGCCCATATCAATATGGTGGCCAATGTATTGTGCATCATTAAAAAAATAATGTCACTATTTGCTCAACGTCTTGTACTCTTCCAAACCCATCAAACATTCAGAACACAAATAACCATATTTTAGTCAAATCTAGAAAAAGAGATCCACTGAAATTCTATCTGTTCATCCATTGAAAGTGTATTCGCTCATAACTCCATAACTTCAAATCATTCATTAAGTTATCAAAAAATAAATCCATGAAACAAGCAGTTGAATCCAAGTCTTCTGAAGAGAAATGGTGACTTTAAATGAAGAAATGAAATATAGCTTTTTTTAAATCAAATATAAAAACTGATCAGCTTAACAATGTCAACAGAATTTAATCTTGATCATGAAAGCAAGTTCAAATGTGTTTGCTTGCCACACAAGAAACAACAACGATAAAAACAAAGAGCTTCACTGTACCAATATGGTTTGTTTTTACTTGTCAGGCAGGCTGAGCTTCTGTTTATGTTTGCTGATCAAGGCTTAAACGTGAAAAAGATCTCATCAGAGGTCTTGGATTAAATCACTCACTTTATATGGATCTATTTTTTGATCCCTTTAATTTGAAGTGTCAGAATTTTAACTTTTATTGTAGGGACAGAAATATGTGATTTCATTCAAAATATCATCATTTGTGTTTAGTAGATGAGCAATAATCTAAAAGGCTTAGAACAACATAAGGAAAAGTCAAAATTATCACATTTTTTATTATCAAGTAAACTACCCTGTTAATTTAATCCTAAAGCATTAAAAGGTTCAAGGATTCATTTTCCTTCAGCTTAGTTCAGCTTAGAATGAACCACCAACTATCAGCATATGTTTTACACAGCGGATGCGCTTCCAGCCACAGTTATTCCTATTCACCTATAGCGCATGTATTTGGACTGTGGTGGAAACCCACCCCAACACAGGGAGAACATACAAACTCCACACAAGAATCGCCAACTGGCCCAGCCGGGACTCAAACCAGCGACCTTCTTGCTGTGAGGTGACACTGCTAACCACTAAGCATCCATGCCACCCTCATTTTTATTATTAAAACTAAAAGAAAAATATCACACACACACACACACACACATAGATAAAAAAAATGAAACAGATATTTATATATTTGTTGTTGGGGTTTTTTTTTTACATTTTTGAGAAGTCAAACTGGACATTTAGCCCTTATAATTCCATCATAATATGTAGTCTAATTCTAGGAATTGTGTCTTATAATAAAACTGACTTTTGAATACCCTTTATAACTCCATCAGCTGCTCAATCAGATTTAGGAATTATTATTTTTTGGACTAAAGACTGCAGTATAAAAGATCTTGTTGAATAAACGTACTATTCTACATAGTCTGTCGGGCCATTGGAGCAGCTGTTGAACTATTCATGGACTCCCTGAAGGAAAGAGAGCTAAAGCAAGCTGATCTATAGATAGACTGAGCTACTGACAAGAACATCTACGTATGTATCAATAATCAGAGAAAAGACAATCTCAGCACTGCAATCCGAGAGACTTGACTAAGAGACTTTACAACCAGAATCAATGATCAATGTCTAAATGCAATTCAATGTAACAGCTCAATAAATGTGAGTTAGTAAAGATTTTTTCTCATAGAACTCCCTCTGCAACTTTTACAAATGGATGACATAATGTCTCAGAGGAATCTTTGACTCGAGAACGCAGACAAATCTGTTTGGGTGGTAAAGAATAAAGCTATTAAAGAGAAACAAAGGCAAATGACGACAGTGACCCTGCCACAAAATCATCAACGCATTCACATTATTAAAGAATCAAAAATCACATACATAGAAAATAATCACATGAAATGATAGATGATGTTTGATGCAAAACTAATGCAGTTTCTATTCAGTAGCCTAGTACTGCTACTTATTAAATTCACTATGAAAAATCATTCACATCTTTACATTTAGCTTATTTTAAAGGGATGGTTCAGTCAAACAAGAAAATGTGCTGCTAATGTATTCACCCTCAGGCCAACTAAGATGTGGGTGACTTTTTTAAAGTAAAACAGTACAACTCACTGATCAACTTCCCTAGAGTTAAACAGTTGTGTTTAACCATTTTTGAATCCATTGGTCTGGCAAGAGCACTTTTAGCTTAGCTTAGCATAGATCATTGAAACAGATTAGACCATTAGCATCTCTCTCAAAAAAAGAGTTTCGATCATTTTCCTATTTAAAGGTCAAATCTTCTGTAGTTACATTGCATACTAAGACCAACGGAAAATGAAAAGCTGCTATTTTCTAGGTCGATATGGCTATAGGAACTATATCTCATAACCAATGAATTTTGCTGATGTAATATGGCTAGAGCAGGCACAATGAGCGCGGACAGCACACCCTGCATGTGCAAGCAGGTGGTCATGTGAGAAGGTAGCTAGATGGGGACTACTTTCAGGCGCTGTGTATCATTGTGATTGTTGCAACTTATATTTTCTATTGGTTTTAATACACAGTGTTACTACAAAAAAGTCAAGCTTTAAAAAGGAAAATTATCACAACTCTTTTGTCATTTTCGAGAGAGATGCTAATGGTCTAATCTGTTTCAATGATCTATGCTAAGCTAGGCTAAAAGTGCTCCTGTCAGACCCGGAGCATCGCTTTTTTATTCCATTTTTCACTCTTTAAAAGCTCGATTTATTTAATAGTACAAGACCAGCGAACTTGTTTGTAGTATTTTAAGCGTACTGTTTTTTTTACCTGCTTTTATGCTGCCACTTGACCAGGTCTATGGTTCTCAATTAACTTACTTGGTTAAAAAAGGTTAATTAAATTAAATTAAATTAAATTCAAGTGTATTTATATAGCGCCTTTTACAATGTAGATTGTGTCAAAGCAGCTTACATAGTTCTAGTAAAGTCCAGATTATAGAGTTGAAATTATTATATTGTTCATTTATTAAATATTTTAAAGGAGTAATGTAATATAATTGCAGTATTTTTTATGTCTTAGTAGATCGTATCAGTACAAAATATCTTTAGGCAGCGGTTTCATAACAAATACAACAAAAACTATATAGTTAAGCTACTTTTTACCATGATAGTGAGATGTTACATCATTTGTTCACAATTATATAAAATTGCATTAAATATAAGACCATTAACCATTTTTGTTAAAGAAAATAATTGTATATCTGCATCCCAATGTAAGCTACCATAAAAAGTTAATTTCTAAGAGACACAATTTGCAATATTATTAATATTATATGTGCAGCCCTTTCAAATCAGGCCAAAAAAATGGCCAACTACAGTAAGTCTGTTTATTACCAAATAATTTGCCAGTTAAAATGGGGGAAAGATTTTAATAATTGTGTTGTTAGCAGTCCTAAAATTATCAGTAAGGGGTTCTTATAGAAAAAGCAAAGTGAGTATGGTGCCCTATATTAATTTTGCTTTTTTGACTATCAAAAACCTGGTCACCTTTGACTTGCATTACATGAATCATGGAGGACCACAATTTCAACTAACTCTTTAATGTTCAAATGAAGTGGAAAAAATGTCACCTACATCTTAGGCATGAGCACTGTAAAAAATGATGGTTCCACGCAATTCATTCATGTTGTCCCAACACAAATCAATTAAGTTAACTTAATTGTTTTTACAAATTTAAGTTGATTGAACATAAAACAATTAAGTTGTTTCAGAAAAACCTCAAGAATTGTGTTGATTCAGCTCATTTTAAATAAGTAGTTTGAACAAGTAGCAAAACAATTTCGGAGTGAGGGTGAGTAAATTTTGATTTTAATTTCTGATTGAACTATTGCTTTAACAATAACACTTACAACAACTATACCATATTTGTGTTTTTCATCATATTTGATCACCTAATTAGTTACTCTTTTATAAAGTTACTCACTTAGTTACTCACTCACTTAGTTACTCTTTTATAAAGTAAAATAATAAAGAGACTCTAGGCTAGAGTATGGACTGAAATGGGCTTGGTCATGTTTGAACTCTTTTCTAGTCAAACCACACCCAAATCATTCAATTATGAGTTTAAAAGTGGAGCAGCACATAATATGAAACATCTATACGATGCCAGAAAATAGATTTAGTTTTTGTGAGATAAAAGGACTCACAATAGAAACAGATATCAGTTTCAGAAGATGTGAAATATGAGGTAGGCTCTTTTATATTTTAGCCAATTGTGTCATCTTATAGTGGTGATAGGAGCGTATTTTGATTGGTAACCACAGCAACAGGTGTTATTACAGGGTGGGGCAACTATCCTCAACAGGCCAAGATTATAATTACATATAATGTATAATTTCTAAAGAATAATGCTCCATTTTAAATAATCAAAAATCAGGACATTCAAACTATATGAATGCAACAAAACAAGAAGTTTAAATATCTATCCAATTTCTTGAGAGGAAAGGCTAACATGACCACAAATGCCAAAGATGCTGAATAGACTGTCTTTACGAATAAGAGAAAAACAGAAGGAAATGAAAACAGCATAACCTCAGACCACTAGACTGCCAAAATTCCAAACATTCCAGTCTCCAGAGCGTGTCTGCTGCTCATATTCCGCAGGATTCACTACAGAAAATATACCGAAATATATACACAGATAACCTATACAGAAAAATACCAACATGTAATGCAAAACCTGCTTAAATGGAAAGTCCTGTCATCATTTACTCTCCCTTTACTTGTTCCAAACATTGCTGACTTTCTTTCTTCTTTTGAACACAAAATACGAAATTCTGAAAAAAGATTTAAACGTGTAACCATTGACTTCCCTGTTTGTTTTTTTCTATGGTTACAGGTTTTCAGCTTTCTTCAAAATATATTGTTTTGGGTTCAAGAAAGCAATTCATAAAAGATTACTGTATAGCCACCTGAGGATGAGTAAAGGGAGTAAACTTTAATTTCTGGGTAAACTAACCCTTTACCCATGTATCTCTATATTTTACATCATCATTATTCTATAACAATAGTATGTATGTGAATCTGTCTGATAATCCCCCCAACAATAAGCATATAAAAAATAAGCATATCTGTATAATCAAAACGAGGCCAAATTAAGTGTGTTAGGAGGTCTTCTTGTATCCAGACCTGTTGCATAACCCCAACGCAACCACATTCTGTTCGTTAAACCTTTAATAGACCAAGTCAACACATTTTTGAATGAAACTAATTTGTGTCATTCGTTTTGTATTTGCTCGCTAAATAAGCGTTCGTTATCCTGTCTGTGACCGTTAAATGGCAAGAAATGAAGTTAAATTGCTAGTTCAGGATGCCTGCACCTGATTTGTGTTGGTCAGTGATCTGGACGAGCAAACAGGAGGTTAAACAACAAGGAGGGATGACACCACATGCCTTGGACAAGGGCTGCACTGTCTATCCATCCGATTCCATTGTGTATTAGCTAATTAACTAACAAAAGAGCGCGCGAGGCTCCGACAAGCGTCTCCAAACGCACGCATCACCGCCCCTCTCTTTGTGTTCACACCATAGGCTGTAAAAATAAATCTCCGCTCTACTTTAGCCATTAAAATGCCAGAGTGGTACGAATGAAATCGTGTGAATAATATAAAATATCTATATGTCTTAAAAGAACAATTCCGTATAACATCAGATTTTCAACACGCAAACGTGGACGCGCAATCTTCAGCGCTCGTGATTTGATTCGTTCTTTTGAGTCGGATCTTGTCAGTGAATCGATCGAGCCGGTTCATACAACCAGTCTAAACGATTCGATCGGTCGGAACGATTCTGGAGCCAACAAATCACTATATTTAAAGGTACAGTTTACACAAAAACAAAGCTGCTGTTCATTTATAAGCACTTTGAGAGTAAATAATTGTACAGACAAAACCTAAAATACAGGCTTGTGATGATACACTGACGTCTTCTGAAGTGAAACTATTGGAATGCATTTGCAGCATACTCTCATGTAATTGGTTCTATGATGGCCTGGAACTCCTGTCGCATAATTAAAAACACTTTTTTTTTTATTTAAATGTGAGCTTAAACTGTTTGTTTGAATGAGCAAACAAAAATAGACATATTAATTGTTTTAACTCTTATGACCTGTAGCTTATGACTTCCATTTAATGAATCAAGGACCACATTTTCAGTTAAAAGTCCTCTTCAAAGTTCAGTTGAAGAAAAAAGTCACTATTTTGGTGGGCCTGATGGTGAGTACATTAACAACATAAAAAATGTGTTATAGAGGGAACTTTTTTTCACTGTTTTTGAACTGTATGAATATTCAAAAATGGACTTCAAGAAATTGAGAAAATATTCTGCTGTTCTCTATCTGGGACCTGTTTATTAGGCTTGAGCAAGGAATTTCCTACTTAATCCCAGAGGTCTCACTTTATTCTTCTGCACTGTGCTGGTGTCCTACCCTGTCAGATTTTCCTACCTCTCACTGAAAAAGTAGGCAGCAAAATTGATGACGAAATATGCTACCAAATATATACCATATATTTGAATATGAAATATGATAACCGTAACTTTTGATGTGGAGTGGTGTGATATGAGGTTGTAATTTTTCCCAAACCCACCAACCCAATCTCTAACCCCAACCTCAGAACCATTCAAAAACAGTGTTGGTAGCATAATCTGACAGGTAGGATAAAATGTCAGGACACCAGCAAATGCATGCATACTGTACAATGGATAACAGATAAAACAGACAACAGATTAAAAAAATATAGCCAAAGGTCTTATCCCCCTTAAAAACCTTCTCTATCACACTAAAGACAAAACATTAAAGTTTTTCTAGATATGGGACTACCCTTTCCTCAACTGTCTTGGCAGCGAAAACTCACATCTACTAAAGTTAACAGTTCTTAGCATGGAAAGTTGTACTATTTCTGTGCTGTACTTGTTTTTTTTATTGTTAATTTTCTTTCATATTCCTTGTGTCATATTTATTATTATTATTATTATTATTATTATTATTATTATTATTATATTTATCATCATCATCATCATCATCATCATGCTGTTGTTGTCTTTTTCTGTTTGTTTTGCAGAGTGCAGTATATATTTTCAGACTGGTCTTAACCCTGCTATAAATATTAAATATCAAAGACATTGATAACTGATAACTGTTCATGATCGACTCGATATGGCGAGAAGCGTTTGGCGGGAACGGAGTTTGACTGATGGGGAAAAACATTAACAAGCGAATCAGTACTAGAAATGACACAAATTATCCGTACTGAATAGTGACAGAGGCACATAGACCAAAACATCATGTATGTATAACATATGTTTATTAATAGCGAACAACGCAACACGTGTTTACTGTTTATTTGTATATGCTACTATGGAATGGCAGAAACCACGTGAGGACGTTCAAAAGACGATTTGTTCAAAAGAACCGACTCCCGGGTTCCCACCACTACTCTTGCAACGAGCACGCATAAAAATAAATCCTCTCAGACGTTTCATCATCAATACATTTATGTTAAACTGAGCATGCAAGATGAAGCTGACTGAGAATTTACGCAACTATTTACATTTTGTCTTTGATATATTTATTATAACGCATGATTCTACGGTTTTCAACGTTATTCAATACAACAGATAGGAATAGGAAGTAATATAAATCCAGCCAAGAATTAAGTATAATAGCACAAACCTCAGTGGTGTGAATGTCGCGTCCACACAGCTGTTATTTGGAGGCGTGTGTGGCTCTCCGCGCTGTCTTCAGATAGGAAACCAGGCTCTCGACCAATCAGAACGCCCGACACATGTGCATCCGCGTAGGAGTTGAAAGAATGAGTTCAATTGGACATTTCTTTTAAGAAAATTTGCATACACACTGTTGTAATGTTGATAAATGAACTGCGATGTTCAATGACGACACGAAATTTAGCAACATCTTTTTTTTCTGTGCACAATAAAATAAAGTATGAAAGAAGAAACTTCGTTTTATCCCTCTATTAGTGTTGCTCAACCTTTTTGACTCCAGGGCCCCCCATTGTCCACAATATTCAAAGGCCCCAACTATATTTACGTTTTTAAAAACGCATTATTATTATTATTATTATTATTATTATTATTATTATTATTATTATATAGCTACATTTTGTACATTACATTCCTGTGATCCCCTTCTTTTAAACCACTGAATTTGCATGAATCTTTCAGCTTTCTAAAAAACATAGAAAGGTTCTTCTACAATGAGCATTCTTCTCAGCCTCCTATGTTTATGTTCAGTTATTTTACTTAAAAGTCACTGAAAATGTTTCAGAGGCACTTAGAGGTTTTTCCACATAAACTCTTGGCATATATACATATACAGTTATCCAATGAAAATTATTGAAGACTGTCTAAATTTACAATAAAAATTATGTCTAAATAGTCTAAAAAAATATTTTAAAAAAATAACTTTAGATTTTACGCTCAATAATTTACTCGTGATTTATATTTCCAGTGCAAACCCTGGCTTTTCAAGGACGAATTAACCTACCAACCAATTAACTAAATCAATTATTTTTCAGGCAGGATTATTCGTTTTAATTAAAAAATTAAATCCATCAAACCAAAATATTGTTTCATTAGGTTACTTGAAATACAAGAAATGTTTACTGAATATAAATGTATTTTGTTTCAGCTGCAAAGACAATTTTTAAAATAAATAAATAAATCTGCAGCCAGATTAACTTTTAAAATAAAATTTACTTAAAATACAAACAAGGCAGAAAAAAATACAAATAAAAACGAATCAAGTGACTGACTTCTATAAAGTGCTGTTTGTCTCCCTCTAGTGAGCAAGAGGGCGATGTTCATTTTTTTTGATAGGCCTATATACACAGTTTTGATGGGGTAACAAAAGGGACATTTATTTCACCTATTTAATTCACTCACCGAACACTAGTTTTATGTTTGATTTTGGACGATTTTTGTGAATGTTAAGGATGCTCTATTGTGATACGGAACAATGCTGAATGTCTCGTGTGAAGTGATGCAGAGGAGACTCACGGTGGCGCGCGAAGCTAAAGGATTGTGCGCGTCTCTGGCCGGAGGTCACCACGGGTCACCGCCTCTCGCATGACAACACATCGTCGACAGGATCAACATTTTTTCCCATCAACGTAGGAATTTCAAATCTCGCACAACACACTACATGACAAACATATATAGTACTGCAATGTTTGGATTTGCAGATGACAACAAATGACAGCCTATGGTTCAAAAAGGGCTATTACGTGTCTCAAACATTTCTAGCCTACATAAAAATTGTAAAATATTTTAAGACCTCTGAAGTTGACGTGTAAGTATTTGTTGAAATCTCCACACGATGGCGCTTTATTAAACTAGCTATATAACACAAAAAGCATTTTAACAGACTTAAATCAGGTTCTTGGAAGGCCATCAGTATGCTGATGCATTTTTAAAGAAAATTCTAAATAAAATAAATAAAAATATAAATAAAATTGCCAAAACCAACAAGTAGAAAAACAGTTCACTTGTAGCACTGGAATAAAGTGATACTTGACTATAATACCGAGAGAAAGACCTAAAAAGTGTAAAGGCAGTAGCGCAGGGCGATTGGAAAGACCTATTAAATCACTCTTTAAAAGATTTGCCTTAGCAACCCTTAACACAAGCGAAAGCATCCCCTCCTGTCCGAAAAAGCCCAGACTGGTTAGGGTGTCTGTGAAAAAGTCTTAGGTTGGTTGGGATATAAGGCGAACTGTACTGCTGTAATCAGGGTGACATGCATGACTGCGCTCCTCTAATTCTCTTTCACATGGAGAGATCCTTACAGACAGAGTTCAGCTTTCAGGTAGCCCCTCTTTAAGACTGTGATCCACATACAGAAGCGTGTTTGGACAGCTTTAAAACTCTTATACGGCACAGCAATGAAACACTGATACGACAATTAGGAGAGTTTATGACTTTTATTGGACTCAAAAACTTTTTAAATGAATTACAATTTTTGGTCAAAATGTTTATCTATTAATTGCTGTGCTTTTAAAATATTTGTTCAATTTTTGTAGATTAAAATACATTTACAAATTCAAAGAAAAAACCTAGAGAGCTAACTAGCTTTATTTTACAGCCAATAAATGATATGATTGTTATAAATAAACCGTTATAAACCAAAGACATTTTAGATTTAAACTAAAATAAAACAGGTCAGCTATTTTGTCAATTTGGCACATTTAAAAAAAATACATTACATTTTATTATGTTAAACATTAGTTTGGACATATTTTAAATTGCATTTGAAGTACAATGACGACAATAACACACATAGTAATACATGTGTTTTCCGTCTAAATATTTTTGCTCAGTAATAAACAAATTGTGTAAAGATATTCAAAATCAGCCGTTTGAGAAACATATTTTATGTATAGTGCGCATCAAAATAGAAAAAAACAAACAAATATGGCATCCACTTGTTGCATGTAAAATGCGTTTTTTCAGCGCTGCGCATTTGTTCTTAGTTTCTTCCGAAATAAACAGGAATGTAGCTTATCGGTAAAATACAGCAATCATTGTACCGTATTGTTTGGCGTAATATTGAACAATTAAATTACACAGTGATGGGAGAAAATTCTGTTGACGTATTGCTCATCTTCAATGCCGTACACGGTTACAAAAAAGAAGAAGATAAAAATAGTCACATTAAAGTACTTCAGCATCAGAAAGCAAGTTAAAAGGTTTGTTGTGTCGGCTCCAAAGAGCGTTTGCATAAAATCTTGTGGTAAATTCAACAATAAAAGTAATGGGATTTTATGCTTTCGTCTGTTTCACTGGTGCTTTTCTTTTGCGCGCCGTATAAAAGTCTCCATTGCTTTGGATATCCAAAGAGCTTGAATTCTTTAAAAGAAAAAAAAATCCTCACATCTTTGATTTTTTTTCCCTCCGCGATGCAACACGATCTTGCACTTTAAAGCATAGCCAACCTTCGGGATTAAAACGTTCCCAGTGAAAAAAAGCAGAAGATCCAGGCGTTTTGGCGCATGAAGTCTGAGGCTGGGAGCCTGAGCGAACACAATAAACCTGTTGTTAACCTTGCTGTGAAAATATGTTTGATGAAAACAGCCAATTGTTGTATGAAATGTATTCAAGTATAAAATAATGCCCTTTGTTGGGCACAAACTTGAGCAATGTGGGGGTACAAAAGTCCCCTGTGGCATGAATTGCGCTTTGGCGTCGCCACTTGGCGCGTTACCCAGACCCCTCTATACGCGATTGTTTCTTTCTTTCTAATGACATTTACCGGATCAAAACATGCTGTTAATTCGATCAGAAAGCTTCACCCTGCACAACAATGCCAGAATAATTTCTCCCAAAGTTTGTTAAGTTGACCGAAATTAGGCAAATGAATAGGGGTCTCCAGGCGCAGGTGACGGAGAATAATGCGCGTCAGGACCAGCTGCATTCTTCTTTATTTCTTCTTTTCTTTTCTTTCACTGCATTATTAAAATTTAGGCCAATGAAACTATTCATTCCGCTCAATAGACATTTTCTTATAGGATAATAGGATACAAATTGAGCCCCTCTGAAGGGAATCCAGCGGTGGGTAACCCTCGTGTGCCAAAGACGGCTGGAGTCTCTAACATGGTCGGAGGGGCCGCTCGTGTGCCAGGCCGGGTCCCCACACCTGCCGAGGCCCCTAACAAAACTAGAGAATGTAAACAAAAACCCGGCCGTAGCCCATGAAAGATGGACGTGTCACCAAGTCGTGTGAGAAACGCCGCGAACAAACGGGGGGACTCCGTCTCCAAAAGGTCTCCCCTGAACTCGGCGGAACAGCCTATTATGTGCTTACTTAATTACTATAATAACAGTAGACAGGCTTTAAACCTGAGACGGGCTTGGGATGGAAGTTAAGATCGCTTGCTGGGACCCATAAACAGGCGATCGTGTGAGAAACGCGACGTGGAACAGAAAGGGACGCCTTGCTCCGGGGGCTTTGTTTTCATTGCGCGCGCTGCGCTCGCTCGAGTCATCTCCAGCGAGGCCTGTTACTATGCAAATAATATTCTACAAACCATCACGTGTCTTTAGACAGGCCACGTGGATTAACAAAGTAGGTCTGCCCCCCGCTAGCCCACAGCTTCAGGTTTTACTATTTCTTTAACTGATCCTAAGTGCACACATTAACCAAAAAGCTCGCCTTTAATCCTGTGGAATAATTTAGGGCCATGAATGCGCGAGCACTTTATAAGCGGCCGCCTCCGGTCTGCTCATCTCAGTCTAACGCGTCTGGAAAGAGGAGAACGCGCACAGTCGAGCCTCTGGGTTTTGACAAGTATATCATTTTTACTTCTAGGTTGTTGTTCTTTTTTTACGAAATGATGGCGTCAAAGATGAAGGATCGCAAGGTATGTGGACACTTTCATGGCGCACACATGATGTCAGTGACACCATGTCCTCCTTGAATGTTTTTCTTTTTATATTCTAGTATTAGCAACTTGCACGTTTATGTGTGTATGTTTTTTTTATTATTATTATTGTTACTTTTCACTATTTCGTCCTAAAAAACAAATCCGCAATTTTCAGCGCGCGCGCTTTTTTTAAACGGGGGAACTATAGTTTAAGAGTTAAATATAGAGCTATTATATAGCAGATACACACTGATTGATTTTATTGGTCTTACGTTTAACGAAAGCTTGTGTCTCAAGAATTTATTTATAATATTCCAGTTTCCAGCTGCATCCTTTCTCGAACAGATATTTTGCGCGCAATGACGCAGAGCGCAGCGCGGCTCACCTAACTTATTGCTAAACTCATGCTATTTGTGGTATCCAATCTATACAGTCCTATCCTATCCAAACCACAATGCAACTCTTCTTTTTACTGTTTGTTCCTAAAACTAATCATTATCGCCCGTTCCCACAGAAAACTCCTGTTTCTCACAAAGTCATCGAGAAAAGAAGAAGAGACCGAATCAACAGATGTCTAAACGAGCTGGGGAAGACTGTACCGATGGCATTGGCTAAACAGGTGCGCATTTGAAACACACACAGAGTTTACGTGTTTTACTGATTTTTTTGGCTGATGGCTGACATCATCTATATTTTAAAAAACAGAATTCTGGAAAACTTGAGAAAGCAGAAATCCTGGAAATGACGGTGCAGTATCTGCGCGCGCTCCACTCAGCAGACTTTCCGCGCGGGAGAGAGAAAGGTAAGAAACACGAAATAAATCTATGACGTACAAAGTTAAATACGTTCACCACAACAAATAAATGATTAGAAACGACAAACCATTTATTTCCACAGGCGAACTACTCACAGAGTTTGCCAATTACTTCCACTACGGCTATCACGAGTGCATGAAAAACCTCGTTCACTACTTGACCACCGTAGAGCGAATGGAGACCAAAGACACCAAGTACGCGCGGATCCTCGCCTTCCTGCAGTCCAAAGTGGTTACAGAGCCCGTGTTTGGCTCGTTAGGCACCATCTCGCCAGACCCCACGGACCTACTGTGCCAGCTGGAGTACCAAAGTCCAAGTCCCACTGAGTCAGTGTTTCAGCAGAGCCCACCCGGACACTTTTCCTGGCACAGTTCGACGCGGAGCCCCACGCTCGCTTACCCAGCGATGTCTCAGCACAGCGGATACTTATCGCCGGTTCAGGGACTCGATCATCACTACATGAACTTCATCGGCCACAATGCCTTCAGCTTACACAATGCACAACACGCTGCTCTGTAAATATGTATTAATATGTCCTTAATTTATATCAAATGTACATGTTTTATGTTAATATGTAGATATGTCTCGAAATAAATAACCTTTGAATAAGATTCTGTCTTTCGGCACGATGAAGTTGCTTTCTTTTCTTTAAACAGAGGAAAAGTTGATCGGGATACAAATATCAGCACATTTTAAAATCAGCACATGCTTCTATAAACTGTAGGCTACTGGAAACCTTTGGGATGATTTTAATGAATTAACCAAATTATCCATAAACTGAGCAAAATTAGAGCTAAAAAGATAGCATACGAACAAAATGTCTATTCAAACAATGTAACAATTTTATTTTATTTTTACATTTATATTTTATGCATTTATATTTATTTCTATTTGACTAAATCTGAACAAAAAAACGACATTAAAGAAATTTCAATGTATACATCTATTATAGACATTGTGTATTTAATACGTTTTGATAAGTTAGTACAGAAAAATACAAGGTAAAACACTTAGTGGAGATTGAGTTGCAACAATATTTGCAAAATGTTTAACCAAAACAGTCTACACAGTTGGACAGTATTTTAAGAAAGCAAAACAATTTAATTAAAGAAAAATATATTATAATTATTCATTTTAAACATTTAAAGTAGTAATTAAGTATTTAGTTTGCTTGTTTGGTCTAATTGAATATATTTCATCTAATAATATATTTAAAATATTTTAATGCACAAAAATGTGTGCAATTAAAACTAAGAATAATTTCTGAGTTATTCACTTCAACAGTCAAATGCAAATTCCTATGAAAATACAATGTGGAAATTTGTCTTTTTATCTATAGACTGTTGTCTCTAGACTGTCTCTAAGATTAACACTTAGCGTAATGGTCTGCTGGTCTGAGACCTCTTGATTGACAATAAGCCTCTCTTTAGGGGAATCCATTTGGACACAAATCCTGCCCCCCATCCTATCCCAGTGTCTCTTCCACCTATATTTAAATAGGATGCAAATAACAAATCAAACTGGTAAATAGTACTTACAGAAAGGAAGTTTGATATGAGCTGTTTCAGCGCAGAGAGCAAGTTTGCGAATCCTTTGATAATATCTGGATTTCTGAATTGATTTCTCCAAAATGTGATTTGATTTACAATATTGAATGTAGCAGATACTTTTTCCCAAATGCATTATTTTCAAAAAATACACCATTGCATCAATCCAAAAGCTTTAAATAGACCTTAAAGGGATAGTTCCACTAACCCCCCCCCACCGTCCCCCACAACAAATTAAAACTGTCTCACCACACTCAAGTGATTCTAATCTTTTATGAATTTCTTTCTTCTGTTGTATACAAAACAAGATATTCTTAAGAATGTTGTAAAAAAAAAAAAAAAAAAAAAGCAGCCTTTGACAACCATATTAGAAATAAAAAAATATGGATGTCAACGGCTTCCTACTTCAGTATAATTTCCTTTGTGTTCAACTGAAGAAAGAAACCTTAGAAGAAAGAAACTATTCCGGGTTTGGAACAAGCGGAGGATGAGTATATGATGACATTATTTCCATTTTTGGGAGAACTATATCTTTAAAAAGCATTAGAGATGATACATTTATAAATGCAATCTGACTAAATCATTAAAACAGCAACAATTGTATAATTTAGCATTTTATATAAAAGCTGTGAAAGAATGTGGATCCTTAAGTTTAGCAGCTTGGCGATCATATTTTAGCAGCAAATATTTCCATAGCTTCTTATAAAACTTTGGACCAATTTTGTTCATTCCAAAATAATCTGATATATATGTATTATATAAATTATACACATGATACATTTCTGAAGTATCACACATACTATGTAAATACAGTTTTTTTCTATATTGGATGTGATTAAATATTCATTCATTAATTCATTAATTTTCTTTTTGGCTTAGTCCCCCTATTAATCCGGGGTCGCCACAGCGGAATGAACCGGCAACTTATCCAGCATATGTTTTATGCAGCGGATGCCCTTCCAGCTGCAACCCATCTCTGGGAAACATCCAAACACACTCATTCACACACATACACTACGGACAACCCAGCCTACCCAATTCACCTGTACCCCATGTCTTTGGACTTGTGGGGGAAACCGGAGCACCCGGAGGAAACCCACACAAACACAGGGAGAACATGCAAACTCCACACAGAAATGCCACCTGCCAACCCAGCCGAGGCTCAAACCAGCGACTTTCTTGCTGTGAGGTGATCGTGCTACTCACTGCGCCACGTGCAGGCCTGATTAAATATTATTCATTCTATCATTGTAGAGAATAAAGGGACTAAGCCGAAAAGAAAATGAATGAATGAGTATCATTGTAGAGTATTCTGGAATGTTGCTATTTTTTAGCAGGTTTTTAAAATTGTCCAAAGACAATAGTGTTGTTCAATAGCTTTAGGATAACTTTGATGAAAGGTTTTGATTCACTTTAAATGTTGACTTTATAAATTATGAATTTAAATGTACAAAATTGACTTTTATTTTGGATGCAATTAATCATTGCCCAACACCTTTTTTATTTTGTTTACAATTTACATACGTTTTTTTTTAAGATGCAGTGATGTTTTTGGGATGGATAGAGACAAATAGTTTTATTATTTAGTATTCTGGGTTGGGGCCTCACAGTGGCGCAGTGGGTAGCACGTTCGCCTCACAGCAAGAAGGTCGCTGGTTCGAGCCTCGGCTGGGTCAGTTGGCGTTTCTGTGTGGAGTTTGCATGTTCTCCCTGTGTTGGCGTGGGTTTCCTCCGGGTGCTCCGGTTTCCCCCACAAGTCCAAAGACATGCGGTACAGGTGAATTGGGTAGACTAAATTGTCCGTAGTGTGTGAGTGTGAATGGCTGTGTATGGATGTTTCCCAGAGATGGATGTATGGATGTTTCCCAGAGATGGGTTGCAGCTGGAAGGGCATCCGCTGCGTAAAACATACGCTGGATAAGTTGGCGGTTCATTCCGCTGTGGCGACCCCAGATTAATAAAGGGACTAAGCCGAAATGAAAATGAATGAATGAATGAATGAATATTCTGGGTTGCCCCCCTGAGATGTTGGTTGTTTTGTATGCTGGTCCCCATGGAAGTTTTGTTTGAGTTTTTGATTGAGAACGAGCTGACTGTGCTGATCCTTCAGCTAGAACAGCACTTCACCAGCTCTAGCAAGCATAAATCAGCTTGGACCAACATGGAACTGATGGTTTATGCTGGATTAATCTAAATTTGAATCAAACTTTTCAACCCGGCAATATCTCTGGTACCATTATGAAAAGTGTAACTTTTGGCATGTTAGTAGTCAAGTCTTGTGCTTAATTGTGAGCCAGATGAAGGTCGGACTATGTTTTATGAGTTAGCATTTTAGAAATTTAGAAGGTTTTTCCAGTACAAAAACAAACTTAAAAGTGAGTTTCAGAAAACAGTTCTATTTGAGTGCTCTGTGCTCCCATAATTCATTCATACATTTTCCTTCGGCTTAGTCTCTGATTTAACAGAGGTCGCTACAGCGAAATGAACCGCTAACTAATCCAGAATGTGTTTTATGCAGCGGATGCCCTTCCTAGCCCAGTTACTTCCCAGTTACTTAGTACTGGGAAACACCCCTACACTCTCACATTCACACACACACTTATACACTACGGCCAATTTAGTTTACCCAATTCACCTATAGCGCATGTCTTTGGACTGGGGGGGAAACCGGAGCACTCGGAGGAAACTCCACACAGAAATGCCAACTGGCCCAGCCGGGATTCGAACCAGTGGCCTTCTTGCTGTGAGGCAACAGTGCTATCACTAAGCCACCGTGCCACCACTTCCATAATATATAATAATAAAAGTAACAGATTTAAAAGCTAGAAAAAATAGATTATTTACTTAATGAAAGTAAGTAAACCTGTTTCCTTAAAAGCAATATGTTGACTTCACTTTAAAAAACCCATTGTAACTTGGAACCGTTAAGTTGATTTAACTTAATTTTTTATACTTATGCACAGTTCCTTTACTTAAAAAAAGTTAAGGCAAAGTTTACACACTTTTTTTAAGTAAACTCAACTAATTGTTTTTAAAAGCAACAGGTTTACTCACTTACTTTAAGTAAAGCCAGATAATCTTTTTACAGTGTACTGTTATTTTATCATTCAAAACATCCTTCAAAACATTACTTTTTTCTTTCTCTTTCCTTCTTTCTTAAATAAATTTTTGTGATAACAAAACAAAGATTTTAGAAGCCACATGATCTCTCACAAATCTGTCTAAAATGTGATCTGGTGCCCATGAAAAATTGCATTATTAAAAACTTAATTATATATATATATATCATTAAAAAAAAAAGGGCAGCACGGTGGCACAGTGGGTAGCACAATCGCCTCACAGCAAGAAGGTCGCTGGTTCGAGCCTCGGCTGGGTCAGTTGGCGTTTCTGTGTGGAGTTTGCTTGTTCTCCCCGTGTTTGCGTGGGTTTCCTCCGGGTGCTCCGGTTTCCCCTACAAGTCCAAAGACATGCGCTATAGGTGAATTGGGTAAGCTAAATTGTCCGTAGTGTATGAGTGTGAATGGGTGTGTATGGATGTTTCCCAGTGATGAGTTGCAGCTGGAAGGGCATCCGCTGCGTAAAACATATGCTGGATAAGTTGGCAGTTCATTCCGCTGTGGTGACCCCAGATTAATAAAGGGACTAAGCTGAAAAGAAAACGAATGAATGAATGAATAATTAAAAAAAAAAAGAACTGTAATACTTTCATTCATTTTTCATTCACCACTTTTCCGGGGGCAGTCTTAGGAGAGAAACACAGACTTCCCTCTCCCCAGACACTTCCTCCAACTCCTCCAGGGGGATCTCGAGGCGTTCCCAGGCCAGCCGAGAGACATAGTGTCAGTGTTCGTCCGCCTCATCGTTTGTTGTTGTCACGTGCCTTCTTTGTCTTCCTCCTGCCACCGTCAATGTTAATCTGTTCCACCTGTGTTCATCCCTTGTGTCTCTTTAGCTTAATCATTCCCTCTTCTATTTATACCCTTTCGTCTGTGTCCATTGTTGTCCGGTATTTTGGTTCATGTGGTTGTCTCGCCCTGTCTTCCCGCATCCAGTATCTGTTCCCCGTAAGTGTTTAATAAATCCGTTTTGTATGTTTCTCCTTCTCCGTCTCGTTCTGTCACCTTCCGCCACCATGGCGTTACATAATACCGGACCCAAAAATAGCGGCGTGCATTCCCCCGATTTTCTTTTTTTAGTCTTTTTGCCCCTCAGTGTTTTATTTTCTTCCCTCCGTGTTTTCCTGGTCCCCACCCACCGTCCCGTTCGTCATCACCGCCTGCTGGAGCAGGGGGAGAGCAGCCCTGAGGACCATGATCGAGTGACTGCCAACAGCTTTCCGGGCGACGTGCTCTGCACGCCCATCATCTTTAGCAGAGCACGATCGCCCAAAGATGGTCCTCGGGGCAACATCGCCGCAAATATGGAGTGGACACTGGCGAGTAAAATATTTCCACTCACCGCCTTTCTGGAGGAAGATCTCGTCAGTGCCACTCCAGACCCAGTGACCAGCCAAGCATCACCATCCACCTGCAGGGAGCGCTTGCCAGAGCCTACCGCAGACGGAGAGCCAACCCCAGCCAATGAGCTATCGCCCCCTAGAGCGACGGAGTGGAATCGAGCTGAGATGGAGGAGCTTAAACACCCGTCTGACCAGGTGCGAGAGCCGGCAAGACCGCCAAGAGGGGGAGTCCTGGCGGATACCCGCGACAGCAGCGAGAGTCCCGCCCACCCCCCCTATGCAGATGGTCAGAGGCTGGACACTGGGAGGCTACTCATTGGCTGCTGGGGCTTCATTTTTAACTTTCTGCTGCTTTCAGGCAGCAATATCCGTCCACTGTATTCAGGCACCAACCAACTGTTTCCGCACAGTTTTTTAATCGTCCTTCTCCGAAAAAGCCTCAGCTCCAGGGTCATGAGTAGCTTCCCACGGTCCCCCAGAACTGCAGCCAGTCATCCAGCTCCAGCACTGCTGCAGTCAGCCAGCCCCCCAGCTCTTGCTCCAGCTCCGGAAATGGAGCTCGCTTGTGGACGCTACCTGTCTGCGTCACCCTCTGGAGGGTGTCGCCCAGCGTCAGCTCCTACGGCCTCCGAGCTGCGGACTCCACCTCGGCCCTTCGACCCTAGGGCTCCGCGTTGGCTCACTCCTCCCTCGTCTTCGTCGTGGGCCGTCCGCCCACCAGCGCCGCCAGGCTCCCTCGTCCCTCCGGCTCCACCTTGGTCAGTCGTCGCCCTTCCTTTGCCTCTGGACTCCACTCTTCCGGCTGCACCTCATCGCACCGTCCTACCGGCAGCGTTGAGCTCCTCCATCCCTCCAGCTACGCCTTGGTCCTCTGTCGCTCTGGCTACGCCGCGGGCTTCCAGAACCCCGCCGTCGCCTTGCTCGGGTGAGCGTCATCGTTTGTTGTTGTCACGTGCCTTCTTTGTCTTCCTCCCGCCACCGTCAATGTTAATCTGTTCCACCTGTGTTCATCCCTTGCGTCTCTTTAGCTTAATCATTCCCTCTTCTATTTATACCCTTTCGTCTGTGTCCATTGTTGTCCGGTATTTTGGTTCGTGTGGTTGTCTCGTCCTGTCTTCCCGCATCCAGTATCTGTTCCCCGTAAGTGTTTAATAAATCCGTTTTGTAATGTTTCTCCTTCTCCGTCTCGTTCTGTCACCATCCGCCACCATGGCGTTACACATAGTCCCTCCAGCGTGTCCTGGGTCTTCCCCGAGGCCTCCTCTCGGTACTGTGATACTTCTTTCCAGAATAGTGTTCAGCTGAAAGAAATCTGATGCATAATTTCATGCAGAAATGGTCAATTTCTTAAAAAAAAAACCCTCAAACCTTAGAACTGTTGTAAATAAAATAAAAAAAAGTCTGCATTTCTGAGACAGATACTTGTCACCGCATCCTCACTATCCTTAAAATGATACTTTTATTCTTCTAAAATCAGATTTAAGAAAGTGACATCATCGTTTACACTTTTTTACATCTAACTATCTAAAGTAAGATCATAGTGAAGCATTGTGAAAGTACAAGAACTGCAGTGGAGTACAGCTACATATGCTAAGGCCGTATTACAAACAGTACTTGTATATCTGATAGGTGAATCAGCCCGCACAATATATGTCATTTCCATACTTGACTTAAGCAAACCAGACAGACGGTTGTTCACTGTGGTCAGGATTAGCTTAGCGGAAAGACGGCCACCATGGTGGAAAATAAAAGCCCTCAGCCCACATTGCATATAATTTTACCAGTTTCCAGTCAGCCATGACGCTGATTGTTTCTGAGATGTTGGCACTTGTGTTCCTCCCTCTTTAACTGTAGAGGGTTTACTTTCTTTGGCTTCCACAATGGCATAGAAGAAGAGATCCCCGCCCCTCTCCACCCCCCGTCCAGCACGCTTTTCACACCCAAAAGTACAGCCAGAAACCAATATCCCCAAATCTCTCCTACAAAGACACCTGAGAGAGAGAGAGCCGTGGTTTCACTAAAGGGACAAACTGTATGAAATAAGGGTACAAAACAGGTGCAAATATGTTCAGACAGGTGACCCCGCAATAAAGAAATATGAAAAGACTTATTTTTAAAATACAAATTGCCTTTTTCGATTGATTATTTTCACTATTTATGATGGCATCACAATCAAAATAGGACAAATGGCTACAGGCCTGTGAATTCTTCCTATCACCTTAAAAGAGACAGTTCACTTAAAACAATTAAAACTCTCATTATTTACTCACCCACAAGTCCCCAATTATACTTAATAAGCAAACAATTTGTGGGGTTTTGTGTGTGTTATAGAGTTTTCCTTCATCAGAATATGACTTTAGCATAAACTAATCATCACAGCTAGATTTTTACTGCTGATGCAGATTTCATCAAGCATGTAAATCTGCTTTGTGCTGTTTTACTGAAGTGTGCACGTAGCTCATTCCAGAATTGCCGGTTTATTTCAAACCTTTTCCATGTATATACTTAAACTAGAATAACATAGTGCAACAAATGCAGAATTCAAAACAAACTCAATCCATTATTAATGCAAAATGCTTCAATGCGATAGGAAACTTACACTTTTTAAAACTCTAACAGAGTTGACAATAACAAAGTTGACATTGTCCACCATTTTGTGCTTTAGCTCAGGATGCTAACCTCAAACCAGACACTTCATTGCATATCTAAAACATAATTTTATATATTTTCATGATATTATTGAGGGGTGGCCCAGTGGCTCAGTGGTTAGCACTGTCGCCTCACAGCAAGAAGGTTGTTGGTTCGAGTCCCAGCTGGGCCAGTGGAGTGTAGTTTTTGTGTGGAGTTTGCATGTTCTCCCCGTGTTGGCGTGGGTTTCCTCCGGGTGCTCCGGTTTCTCCCACAAGTCCAAAGACATGCGGTACAGGTGAATTGGGTACGCTAAAAAAAAAATTGTCCGTAGTGTATGATTGTGAATGGGTGTGTATGGATGTTTCCCAGAGATGGGTTGCAGCTGGAAGGGCATCCGCTGTGTAAAACATATGCTGGATAAGTTGGCGGTTCATTCCGCTGTGGCGACCCCAGATTAATAAAGGGACTAAGCCGAAATGAAAATGAATGAATGAATGAATGGCCATAGTGTATGTGTGTGAATGAGTGTGTATGGATGTTTCCCAGGACTGGATTGCAGCTGGAAAGGCATCCGCTGTGTAAAACATATGCTGGATAAGTTGGCGGTTCATTCTGCTGTGGCAACCCATGATGAATAAAGGGTCTAAGCTGAACGAAAATGAATGAATGAATGAATGAATGAATAGTACATCTTAATATCCTCTTCCAGAGTTTCTTGCCAGAGGAAGTGATATAACTTGGAGCAAGTCACATGCTTCTTCTATTAGAGATTTAAATGTTATTATTCAGGAGGTGGAGACAATCAAAAATAGGCTTAGTGGCAATTTCTAATGTAATATTTTCAAGGCAAAATGTCCCTAAATACACATGCAAACATTATGTTTTAGAGATAACTTGATATAATTATTCAAACGGTTTCATTAAAGTTTTTGTTTTGGAAAAATAATCAAAAGTTGGTGACACTTTAGAATAAGAGTAATGTATTTACTAACATTACCTAAATATGAATAATCTTGTAAAGCATTTATTAATCAGTTCAACATTAATTAATGCCTTATTAAAATCCAATGTTGTGCTTGGTAGTTAATGCTCCATGAGTTAAAATGAACTAACGTTATTTAACTTAAATAACCTTAACTAATGTTAACTAAGATGAATAAATACCATAATAAAATGTTCATGTTAGTAAATACATTAACTAATGGACTGTTATTTTAAAGTGTTACCCAAAGATTTTACTAGGAGACACAAAATAGTACCCGCAATTTTAGAATCACCCATGTGTGAGACTGGGAATGTACACACATTGGACTGAGCAAACGTTTTGGAATAGAAGCTTTCTTGACAAAGAGTTAATGCTTTATGTAATATATGACAACCAACATGAATAGTAAAAGTTAGATAAGCAAACTATTCCATTTTGCAGTCAGTAGTATAATAAACCGATTAATTAGTAAATTCTTTTGAACATGGTTTGCTAGCATTGTGAGACACTGGCTGCACATTAATATGGACAACAGGTTATTTCAGTAAACCGATTTTTGTTTTGACATCTGTTTATTTATTTATTTATTTCTTTAACTTTGGAAGTCGATACCCACATTTTTTTTCAGTAACTTGAAAAATGGTTTTCAACATTTTTTAAAACATATTTTCTTCTGTGTTCACCAGAATAAACGTTTGGTGAGGAAATGTTCACTTTTGGGTGAACTATCCCTTTAAGTCCTTCTTTAAGTGAGTTGTATGGCAGCAGCTTCCCAGAAAGCACCAGGGAGAGAGAAAGGAGGAGAGAGGGATTCTGGGTTTGTGGTACTTTGGTGGGGGTCGTTTCATTGTGATGGGGCTGAAAAGAAGACAATCTTAGGTTCCTTGGGCTTCATCCTTGAGTGGACCTGAAGAAAAATAATCAGGCCCATGAAATCAAAGCTGCTAAAAAGAGGGAAAGAAATTCAGGGATCAGACCAAGATGCAGGACAGAAGCACCAGCACAAGCTCATGCAAGTGATTTAATTTGCACAATATAATTTGTACATTTCATTCCATCTGTTCATGCCCCGGTGATGCTTATGTTTATGTGCCCTTTATGTTCACTTTTCTCTTAAAAAAGAAAGTGTGCATTTCATATGAATAAGATTATATGGATAAACACAAATTAACCACCAATTACAGTTACGTTTTATTGTGAGATAGGATTGGAAACACACTTTAATATAATATAATATAATATAATATAATATAATATAATATAATATAATATAATATAATATAATA
>CAIGQW010054471.1:2611426-2624968 GCA_903798125.1 Danio choprae
ACTGTGTGAACGATATCCTTGTCTCTGCCTTCTGTGACCCGTGACAGAAACATGTTTTTGTTTAATGTAAACTTGTTTAAATATAATTTAATACAATTTTAAATAAAGGCTATTTTCTTATTTTAACACTGTAATAAATGTAATGTAAATTAATTAATTAATACATTTTTACTTATTTATTTATTTATTTATTTATTATTATTATTTATTTATTTATTCAGTACTAAAGGTAAGTTTGATTTATTTAAAATAACTCCAGTCATCAGTGTCATATGATCCTTCAGAAACCATTCTAAAATGATGATTTTTATTATTTTAATTATGATTTTTATTACAAAATTTTATTTATTCCTTGTTTATTATTTATTTGAAATGGGTCCAGTATTCAGTATCATTAGATCCTTAAAAGATCTTTCAAAAATAAACACTTAGTTACAGTAAATAATATATTTACTTTTAAATTAAATGACAAACAATATCAAATAAAACAACAAAAGAATTGAATAAACCCACTGACCCCAAACCTTTTAAAAAGTAGTGTATGTGTACAACAGAAATGACTCATGGCTGCATCAAAACTCCATCTGTAGTCCAAAGTAAAATCTAGATTCTATTTTACCACACCTACATTAGCACACGTATGCGAAGAAAAGCACAAGTGTCTGTCTTCCAGCTGTCAGGTCCAGTAATTGATGGATGAACAGACAGATACATGGATAGATGAACGGATGATCGGCTGGATAACACAGAGCTGTTCGCCAAACGGTGTTGGAAATGCTGGAGCGGAAAAGAGGAGAGAAGACAAAGAGGGCATGCAGATGGGAAAAACGATAATGCCATGAAAGACGAAAGCGATGAAAGAGCACTGAGTGACCAACAAGCCAATATTGGTTTAAATCCGCAGAGGGAACACTGTGTTAAGCGGAGGGAGAAAAGCTGGTAAAATTAGAGTCCTTTAGCTTCATCACACAGTATGAATCAAAACAAATGAAGCAGAGCTAAAATGGCTCAGGGTTTTATTCCATTGTCATGTAAAAAGTCTTAAAATGCCAAAGAAAGCAGCCAAGAAAGTTCCTTCCCATCTGAAGTTTTATTTATATGCAGGCGGTTCTGTTAAGAAAACCGAGGGTCTTTTCTTAACTAAACACATCTGACGCTGCAGGGAACCGCATGAAAAAAAGAGTCGTTTCGGTGTGATGTTTCATATTCTCGTGCTCACTCAGTGTGATGGACACGTTCACAAATTAGATCTTACAGCTTAAAAGAGTTCTTAGAAGTTCACAGAAATATGCCTTATATATGCAAGATTTTGAAATGAAACATGGTAAGACTTATTTTATCAAGGTAAACCTTTTAAGGCCTTTAATGATAAATTGATCATTAATTTTCTTTTCGGCTTAGTCCCTTTATTAATTTGGGGTCGCCACAGCGGAATGAACCGCCAACTTATCCAGCATGTGTTTTACGCAGTGGATGCCCTTCCAGCCACAACCCATCACTGGGAAACATCCATACACACTCATTCACACACATACACTAAGACAATTTAGCTTAGCCAATTCACCTATAGCGCATGTCTTTGGACTTGTGGGGGAAACCGGAGCACCCGGAAGAAACCCACGCGAACATGGGGAGAACATGCAAACTCACAGAAATGCCAACTGACCCAGCCAAGGCTCGAACCAGCGACCTTCTTGCTGTGAGGCGATTGTGCTACCCACAGTGCCACCGCATAGCCCATAAATTGATAATTTGAAGGGAATGCAATACATCAGTTTGTTCTCTAAATATAATATTTATAGGAAGCAGAGAATAAGATAAAGTAATTAGAGAATGAGCTGGAAAATACTACCTTTTACATTTTTTGGAAAAATAAAATAACATTTAAAGTAGCAACCCAATCGGCACTTTGATGTCAAAACGACAGTAAAACAGACACGTCACAAAACGAGTCAAAAATGCAAATTGGTCTGATGTCAAAACCATGATTTGCATTTGACACACACTCATTATAATATGAGAGAAGTGTTGTTCGTCTGAAAGCTTCAATTACAATTTACACATTTAAACCGAACTTTGTATTCCTACAATGCATGTAAACAAATATCAAACAAATGTCTGGATATCAAAACATTTTGACATCAAGAAAGTAAATTAATATCAAATTGATTTGCATTTTTTAATGTGTTGTTTTGATGTCTTTGTGTCTGTGGGATGTTTTGTGTAGAGTTATACTCAGATTTTTGCTTATTCATTCATTCATTCATTCATTCATTCATTCATTTTCCTTCAGCTTAGTCCTTTTATTCATCAGGGGTTGCCACAGCAGAATGAACCGCCAACTTATCCAGCACATGTTTTACACAGAGAATGTCCTTCCAGCTGCAACCCATCACTGGGAAACACCCATACACACTCATTCACAGACATACACTACAGACAATTTAGTTTATTCAATTCACCTATAGCGAATGTCTTTGGACTGTGGGGGAAACCGGAGCACCCGGAGAAAACCCGCACAAACACGGGGAGAGCATGCAAACTCCACACAAAAATGCCAACTAACCCAGCCAGGACTTAAACCAGGGACCTTCTTGCTGTGAGGCGACAATGCTAACCACTGAGCCACCATGTCACCCTGATTTTTGCTCGATTTTTATCTCAAGTAGATATATCTTGTTTTAGATATTTGTATCACAAAGTTGTTTGCACAATTTTATTGTTAGAGTGAGATAATGTTGTGAGGAAAAAAAGCAACAACATTATCTTGTTTTCCTTTCTCTTGTTTTATTTTTCTCTCCTTGCTTTTTTTTTTGTGGGACATCATTGGATTTTTGTTTTTATGTCATTTCTAGCTCAACACACTTGACTGTAGCTCCTCTTGGCCAACACCACACTCCCTCACAGCTAATTAACATTTAGCATCATTCCTAAACAACCAATATAACCATCCAAATGTATGTGCATGCTGTGCTGTGTCTATGAGAAGTCTTTGAAGCACAAGTGTACTGTGTGTGTGTGTGTGTGTGTGTGTGCGTGCGTGCGTGCGTGCGTGCGTGCGTGTAAAAAACTAGTTAAAACAAGTCAAATCAGAATATTGCACGCAGTTTAGGAGCATGCAGGTATACTCTCAATATAGTAACAATAATATTGCAGAATCTTAAAGGGCAGCAAGCGAGTTTTGGTGCAAATTTGTTGTTGATTAAATACTGCAAAAATATTTAGTTTTAAGCTTTTAATATTTAACTTTTAAGCTTATCCATTTTAATTCCTTTTCCTAATTCACTATGGTTCATTTTAAACATTCCTGCATTCTATAGCACAAACATGTGGCCAAAAATAGCTAAATATTTTAGATGCAGTATAGCATGTTACTTATTTTTAATTGACAGTTTTTCTCAGTCACTTTGGTACATTTCTCAGATCATAATTGAAATTTGCAAAACAGTAAGTGCATTTCTCAAAACCATGCATACAAATAGCAAATCCATGGATCACTTGCTCAAAATCTTTAGTTCATCTCTCAAAACTAAATTTCTGTGCCAATGAACATGTCAGTGCTGTCAGAATGACAAGTCATTGTGTGCGGATAAGACAGTCAAATTACTTTTTTTGTAAGTAATTACAGTATTCTGGAGAGGTGTTCTGATGTAAACTATGGCTAAATTTATTTTTTTTAAAAATTGATGTTCATACTGTAATTTCTTGACAGATCACGTCATACAGAATATGATACAGAAAGGAAAGGACAGCACCGCATAGCACAAAGAAAAAATACGACAATCTGTCAAATGCCTTCATTAGAAAAAGTCAAGGTTCACCTGGGAGAAATCTACCAGTTGTAGACAGATTTAGAAAAAAAAAAGTCAATGCATTATGCATTATGACAACATATTATGACAACCTGTTCAAGCATTTTGCATGTAAAGACTTATGCCATGAACTAATGCCTAAATGTTGTGGGGGGTGAGACTATTCAACAGAGACCAAAATAATACATTTTGATCAACATGACATAAGCGACTGATAATGTAGGAAACATCAGAGAATTGCACATAATCATTTGCATGGACGTTGATGTGCACAAGTGACACAATGATCTGAAGAGAAAAACTGTAACTGTTGTTTTTTATTTTTATGTTGGACCTATAATCACAATTTTTAAAAAATGTGTTTTATATTTTCTTTATATATATTTTAAAAATATTTTTCTACATTTTTAATCAAACATTTGCCCTGAAGTTCTAAATAAAGTTAGAAATATGACCACATATGGATGAGCAAATTTCTGAAATAATATTTTTGCTAAATTGTTGCAAACAATGTCTATGGGATGAATTTAAACAAATTAAATTTAGCGACGTTCAACTTAATTTGTTTGTTTCAAGAGTTCACACTTAGATAATGCTCAACTATAATAGCAGGTTTGGCATAGTGTCCCGGGAGAGAACCCTGAGCTCAGAGATAGATGAGCCCAAGGTTCCCGCCTGGTCAATGAGCATTAGGAGGGATACGAGATCAGGTATTTCTCGAGAGCCCCCAGTTCGTTTTTTACCTATACTTTGGTTAATAAGGTGGTTCTATAAGAATTGATTCAGTATGTATGCTTTAAGTGCTTGTGACTGTTATTACAATTCGCTTATTTCACATGTTTGTAGACTGTGGGAGGAAACCAGAGTACCTGGGAAAAACCAACGCAAACACACGGAGAACATGCAAACTCTGCGTAGAGAGTGCCGACTGGCTCAATTAGAACTTGAACCATTGGCCTTCCTGCTGCAAGACAGCAGCGCCAGCCACTGAGCCGCCGTGTCGCCCAATCCTAGAATTGAGGAGGAGGGAAGGATGGGGGGGGGGTCATTTTGGAATGATCCCATAGGCTAGCTAATGATTAGGGATAAGGACCAGCTGTAGTCGATCATATCACGTGCTCCTCTCGATATTAGTTTGTGAAACTTCACTTAAATTCAGCCCAAATTAATTGTTTGCAACCACTTACCTTCATTTTTTGTTTGTTTCAGTGTGGTCAATAAATATTAAGTATTAATTGATCAAATTTATATATTAAGAGATCGAATATATCTCGTGATTAGAATATGAAATAACTTTCTGTATTGTGATATGAGATTTTTGTCAAATCGCCCAGCCCCCATTTACACATTATAAAGATGCATTTATGTCACTCTGATCACAAGTAGACAATGCTAAATACAAGGCTAATCATGATACAAAAACTTGAGTAAATCAAGTAAATCCATTTACATCAAAATCAGATGACTTTCAGTTTTATTAAGCAGATCTTAAACATGCTTACAGTGCACTGCATGAAGTACAATTCACCCATTCTAACCTAATCTAATATAAAGCAATACAATAATAAAGTTTATGACTTGAATATCGATCCTGCCTAACTACATGAAGTCAGCAGGATCTGTATGAAACATTTACTTGTATCTCTCTTTTAGTGTAAGACGTGATAATAGAAATCTACCAATCCAGTGTAAGCATCATCGGTTTAAACCTCTGACCTACTCTGTTTGCTTTACTGGCTGTGACTGGAGCTCCTGTGTTTGTCCATTAGTAGCGGGCGGTAGTCCAGGCATCCGGACGGGTGTGTGTAAAGGGTAGAGAACACACTCTTGAGCTCTTCTTGACTCTGACACACTCCTAACAGCTGTAGCACTGCACCCAGTTCAGCCACAGACAGAAGCCCAGAGCCGGAGCCGTCCAGACGAGTGCAGGCCTTGCTAAGAGCCTTCGCCTTGCGCTGGAGCTACAACACCAAAACACAAGAGGAACATGTAGACATTTATATAAGAAGAGTTCAGATGCAAAAACCTTTAAATGCCATCTGAAATTTTCTTGTAAAATGAGATTCTTCTCTGTTTATATGCTGTTATTTCACTTTAGACCCTCTGAAAATTACATTTTCATCATCATAAAAGTAAAAATGGCATTTAAAAGCTTTTGCATCTGAACCCTTCACATGCATTATTTCACAGTAAAACAAATCTGTTAATTCCGTATTTTGTTTTCCATTTATTTACGGTTGTAGATAATATTTATATTTCTAAAGGAGCTGTTGACATGGAATTGGAGTTATGTGTAATATCAATGGGATGACACAAGGAGAACGTACTGAACTACTGAAATGTATTCAATACTTATATAAAACGCTTTTTTTGGTGATTGCAGCTTAAGGACGCCCCTCATGTGGAGAATGAAGTCACATTAATTGCTCAGGTATGAGTTTTTCACAGACTTCAGCAGAGTGTTAAAATCTTGATGGTTCTGTGGGTCTCGTCTATAAAATCTGACCTTTAATTTGTATCTTCTATTGAATTCAAGTCAGGTGATACAGCTTGATTTTCTTTCTCTGAAACCATTTGAGAGTTTCCTTGGCTGTGTTTTGGATCATTGTCTTGCTGAAATGTTTCATTTTCATCACCCTGATCATGTAGATATTGGACTGAAGCAGCTTATAATAATTTATAAGGATGAAGGGCAGAGGGTTGCTGAATAACTACTGAGAGATTTCATCTGCTGTCTGGGCTTTCACTGCCTTTCTACACCTCCCTTTCTTCATGTGTTCAATACTTTTTACCTGCGTCATTACATTTTATTATTCATAACTTCATTAGTAAACTAATTAGATTTGTTTTCTTTGCATATATGGATTTCTTTGGTTGTTACCAACATCCGGGCAAAATTTCACGTCAAGGTAAGTAAATCTACCAATCCAGTGTAAGCATCATCGGTTTAAACCTCTGACTTACTCTGTTTGCTTTGCTGGCTGTGACTGGAGCTCTTGTGTTTGTCCATTAGTAGCGGGCGGTAGTCCAGGCATCCGGACGGGTGTGTGTAAAGGGTAGAGAACACACTCTTGAGCTCTTCTTGACGTTAAGGTAGTTTACTTTAGAAATATGTTTTCTGGGAAAAATGGTGACGTGTTTAATACTTTTTAAACCAATTGACTTATTTTTCCCGCTGTATCACTTGTGTTTTCACTGTTTTCAAAATTCACTTTTTTGAACTTCTCTAGGTTACAAGTTGGAAGAAAGATCAGTGTCATATAATGAAATTCAAAAGCATAGTTAAATGGGGAAAAATAAAACATGAATCACAAAATAGGGAAACCTGCTAATTTACAGATATTTTTAAAAGTGTATCGTCTATAAATAATGCATTACCTTTTTCCTGATGCTGCGATTTAGTGTTTCCGGGGTGGCAATTTCTTGAGTTTCTCTGGGAGTCTGCAGAGCAGCTGCCATATTGGATCCATGCTTCCATATCTGACTCTGGGATAGAAAAGGCCTAAGGAATTCTAAGTAGGATACACTGATGAGGCAAGAAAAGAAAACTACGATGAATTCCATGAAGATATAAAATACCTGCTTATGCTTCATCTATATGATGAAAGTGAAGTGAAGGACTGATCTTAAGTCGGATAAAGTTGTTTACTACAAACACAACATTGTTTAAGGTAGTTTACTTTCAAAAGTTAAACATAAAATCAATATTTGTCAAAAATCTCTTTATATATATTATATCAATCTATAAAATCTATAAGAGGCAAAAAACAAATCCATAAAACAATTACAAATGGCCAATTTATTATATTATATTACTTGTACTAAAAACAATATACATTTCTTTCTTTCTTTCTTTCTTTCTTTCTTTCTTTCTTTCTTTCTTTCGTTCTTTCGTTCTTTCTTTCGTGCTTTCGTTCTTTCGTTCTTTTGTTCTTTCTTTCTTTCTTTCTTTCTTTCTTTCATTTATTTTTTAATAATGTAAAATCTCCTCAGTTACTTAAATATTTATTTAAGAATGTCTTGACTTATTATCAAAAATCAGTTTATTTTAGTTTAGCCTTTAGATTTTTTTTGTCTTTCGTCTGCCTTTCTTTGCTTAATTTGTTTATAATTTTATAATTTCACATTCTCTCTTATTTACATATTTATGCAATTTTATTTTATGCACGTCTTAATTAATTTAAAGGACTTAGTTATTCTCTGCATATTTATTTACAATCTCTATTGTTTTTTGACAAAACCCTAACCCTAAACCCAACCCCTAAACACGCGCACACACACACACACACACACACACACACACACACACACACACACACACACACACCAAATGTATTTCAAATGCATTTGCTCAGTTATTGGTATATTAATAAATTAATTACTATGCCATTTATGTATGATTTATTGATCTATTTACTGCAGGGTTCTTCCTCCAACATGTTTCATACGTGCATTATTGTATCTACCAGCCATCATGGTTGATGTCAAACTTCCTGGCCAGAACATCACACTCATACTGGCTGAGATGAACACACAGGCTCATAAGGATCTCTTTAAATTCATCGCTGCTGACAAAACCTGTTCCAGAAAAATCCATTTCAGAGAACTCAGTCCAGAGCTCCGAAACAGACATCTCCACCTGTTAAACACACAAAACAGAAAGAGATTCAGAATACTGCCTGAATAGCAAATGCAAATGAGTTCATTTCAATAAAATGTTTCAAAAGTCCACTGTACTTAACAGTTACGCAAACTTCAAACTGTATTACATTAAAATGACTATATAGACCACACAGGAGCAGATTTCTAGTTAACGGCACACAATTAATTTCGTGTTGTCTTGTTTCTAGTCCAAATATCTAAAAATTCCTAAATCAAGAAGCATTTTTAGACCAGCAAAAAATATTGTCTTGTTTTCAGAAGTAATATGTCAAAATTAAGAAAGGTCTTTTTTCTTAAAACAAGCTAAATAATCTCTTAATTTTGACATTATTTCTGAAAACAAAAAAATATTTTACCAGACAAGAATATTTAGATATTTAGACTAGAAACAATAAAACCTTTTTGTTTTTTAAAGACATTTTCTGCAGTGTTCCCAGCATGCTTTGTGTCATACTGTATAAGGAAAATACTTTTTTAAAAAAAGTATTATTCCATGCGATTTAGCACATGATTAACATAAAAATGTCATCAATTAAACTGTAATTTTGTGCTATGTTGGGATTTACAGAGATTTCTATGTTGGGATTATTACAGAGAACATAATTTGTAGGGTTACTACTGTGGTAGTTTAGGTTGAATTTGGGCTGAAAAACAGCATAGTGCATAATCCACAATTATATGAATGCAAGTTTATAAAATGTGTTTCTTTGTTAGTTACTTTAATTGGAAAAAACAGCCACTGACTTATTAACTGCTATTTATTTGTTCCTACTATGGATGTAAATGGCTGTTTGAGAAAATACTGAATTAAAAACTAATAAAATGAATTTTCATTCATTCATCTTCAGAATATCTTGTTTTGTATTCAACAGAAGAAAGAAATTCATAAAAGTTTAGAACCCCTTGAGTGTGAGTAAATGGGGAGGAATTTTTTTTTGGTGGGGGCAGGTGGGCGAACTATCTCCTTAATTAAACTATAATCAACATTGTGATGAGTACAGCAGTGGTGGTCATACTCAAAACAAAATCATACTCAAGTAAAAGTACCATGACCTGCTACAAAAATGTGGTGCAAGTAAAAGTATTTGTTGTGAATACTACTCAAAGTATGAGTAAAAATATCCCTTCTAAAAGTACTCAAGAGTAGTGAGAAGTGATTATTTTTCTGTAAAAGGTTGATGCGTTTGTATTTGGACAAAATCTGTGTGATCTAAAATGTCAACAATCTAGTTGTGCCGATATGTTAATGCTTAGGTTATGCAATTTGAATCCTGCCTAACAAGCTATGAGTTTCTAGAAGTTGGCGTCACAAACCAAGCTCGGTTTGTGCATGTATCTGAAGACGTAACATTCTGTAGTGCATTTACTTATTGTTTAAGGCCATTTAATGAATTCAGTCATCATACAGTAGGCTAAACAGTCTTTCGATCATAGTGTGTAACGATTTTGCATCTTCTTTTAATGCTTCCATACGTTTGCTGCACTTATAAAGCGGTCCGTGTCTTGAGGTCGGGCGGTCGGTCTGATGCAATTTTTCTATTCGTGATTTGATTGTACAGGAATCATGGGAAAGATTTTTCTACTTAGCCAATAACCATAGACAAGAACCAGATAAAGCAGTGACTGCAGGTTGAAGGAAAATAGCACAGTAAAAGTACGGATTACAGAACTAAAATATACTCAAGTAAAAGACACATTTTTAAAACTACTTAGTAAAATACCATTCAACTACTGAATAACTGTAATTTGAGTATTTGTTATTTGCTACTTTACACCACTGGAGTACACTGAGGCTGAAAGCTGTGTGATTTAGAAATGGTTGTGTGCCATGCCACATGTCACTAACACCGTTGTAGTACAAAATAAAGTACGTTCTTTTATGTGACTTTTTTTGATGAAAATGACAAATGTTTTGAGCAATCTGAACTCTTACAGTGAGTATTTTGACAGTACAGCCTCACCTTGGCCCGCAGAGCATCCACCAGTATATCTGAGACATAGCTGAGTCTGTTGGAGAGACGCATGAAGTCATTGTCTCCTCGTTTCGGGGGATTGTGTTTGGCATTAGGGAAACAGCAGGATTTGGGCGATGGGCCAAAGTGACGTAAAAACTGTTGAAAGTCTACAGTGCCATCCTGCTGCGTGAACAAAGAGGACCACAACCTTCGCACCTCTCCACGAGTCACCTCATCATGGGGCACTAACCTGAGCAGGACGAGAGGAATTAATAATAGTTGAGATTAATAGGAATTATGAATAAACCTCAAATTCTTTGAAGAAAACAGACACTGTACACCCCCCTCAACCCCCACCAACTACATAGACTCTGAGAAACCCCTCACCCCTTTTATATGAGCTGCATTTCAGCTAAAACTTGGCAACCAAAAGCACAGAAGCAACAGTTTCTCTCACACAGATACACAAACACAGCGTCACGCCTGAAGAAAGGACTGTACTGTGAGAAGACACACTGTGAGAAGGGGATCTGACAGCAAACAAACACACGGCTGTATCATATAATCCTCAGTTCCCTAGGGTGTGTGAAGGATGAAAAGTTACATACATTTGTGTTTTAGGGACACAAATTTGTGCACAGCAAATAAAATTTTGCATCATGGCTTAAGTGTATATATATATTTATTTAATTATATAATTAATTTATTTATTAATTTATTTAATCCACTAGAGGAGATTTTACAAATATAAAATATGCTACATAGATATACGTCATTCTTGTACACATCCACAATAAGGCAGGACACACAGATCACCTAGTAAACCCTTTTCTTAAACCAACTAATAATGTTTTCGAAAGCAATCAAAAAGAGAAAAGTGCACTGCGACCATGTAGTTTTACCTTGATTTTACATTGCTTTTATCTATTTTGTGTAACTGTGCTCATCTACTTCACAAATAGAACACCCTACAAAGTGAACTACTGAGAAAACTGACCATGATGGAAAATGTGTCCATGTGAAGGCTGACAGGTGAAACTTGTCTATTTGTCTTGTCAAACTTATTCTATTACAAATCATAGACATCGTTAAGTAATTTTATAGTATTTATTTGGTGTTGTGCAATGAACTGCACAAAATGATATTTTTTTCCTAAATAATATGTCTCTGTAAATATCATTAGTGTGAAAAGGAACAAAAGTTGTTGGCATGATACCCCCATGGCATTTATTTTACCTGGAAAATCCATTCAAACATATGTTGAACATATGTTTTTTTGCGGTTTCACGAAAATATGAGCAATCCAATGAGCCTGTGTTGAAAAACTCTGCAGACCAAAGTTTTCAGTATGTTTTCTTTAATTCAGATTAGGCCTTGTGTTGAGTATGTGCACATACATACAATGTATGTGAACAAACACATAGGGGATTGTCTCTGCCCTGCAAGAATCAATCAAAGAAGCAACAGTTTCTCAGCAGACACACACAAACACGCACACACTGTTCACTGTGGGAGCCAGAGAAGTTGGCACTGGTATGTCAGCCAAACCCTCTGTGAACTCGGCTGCTGTAAAGCCTGTTAGTGTCACTAATCTCTGAGCTGGCGAGGAGAGTTCAGTTCACCTTGGACTGGTTGGCACCGTCTCTCTCTGTGTGTCTGCGCACCAGTGCCACGCCACAGATTATGCAAATCCACTCACGATGCCCCCCATTCAGACCACGACTCCTTTTAGGCCTGCCGCCATATTCCAGCCAAAAAATGAATAGAGAGATAAAAGAGGGTGATGTAGAGAAAGAATGAAAAACGGGTGGGAGAGAAATCACAAAGGGGTCAAAGGAAGAGCTGCGAAAACAGCACAAGGAGGGAGCGAGGAGAGTAAATAAACAGATAAATAATGTAAAGGAACGGAGGAGGTTTTCACATGGGGTGAACAGTTCAGAAGAGTTCAGGACTTCACCACAACAATATGTTCACGTTCACTTCATAGATTGAAAGAAAAGTGGAGAAAGATGCGGGAGAGACAAAAAAAATTAATAAGACAAGCTGCTAAAGGAAAGAGGGTTGATATAAAAACAGATGACAGGTAAAAGAGCCTAAGAAACTGAATCGCTTTGAATCACAACATGATGATTACATGATTCAAAACGGCAAATAACACACACAATGGCATGAGCACTACTTCAATGGTGAACATTTCTTAATTTAATTTCATGTTGAGTATTTAATACATTTAATTTGTTATTTTTTTGTCTGAATTTTAATTTAAGAAAGTTTTAACTGATCCCATTTATTAAAAGAGAGAAGAAGAAAAAAAATCGAACAAATTCTTGAAGAAAAAGTTTTTAAAAAATCTTGGGGAAAAAACTATATGTAAAAAAGATACACATGTTTTATTGGGATATACTAATAATATATTTATAATCCAGATTATATCCAAAAAGGTTACTATATTATTATGTTAGTTTTTATAGATTACTTGATGACATATTCACATTAATGTTAGTTCATGGTTTTTAAGAAGTTTTCTTAATTTTTTAGAAGATTTAATTACCTTTTTGTCTCCGCTGAAACATTTATAAGGTTTAATGCACTTCATGTTTTGATAATGAATGAAGTGGATTAATATGTTACAAAATATGTTGATTTAAATATATGTTATAAATGAGCTATAATTAGTACCTTAAAAGCAACAAAAATGTAGTCAGATTAGACCATGTAAAATCCCTGATGGATTATGTAACAAACTATAATTTAATGTAATAATATTACTATAATAAAGTCAATAAATATTGCATAGGATTTTTATTTCTATATATAATATGATTAAACTTTATATTAAGGTGTCCCTGCTACAATGTAATTATTAATTTAACTACTGAGTTATATTAATAAATTGCATGTACTTACTATGGATAGGGTTAGAATGTGGGTTAAGTAAAAGGTTAATAATTAGTTATTAATTGTAATAACTACAGTAACAGTTAGCTATTAATTGTAATAACTATGGTAAGTGCATATAACAAGTAACAAGGACACTTTAAAATAAAGTGCTACCTATAAATAATGCATACATACATACATACATACATACATACATACATACATACATACAT
>CAIGQW010054471.1:2643925-2677918 GCA_903798125.1 Danio choprae
AAATAAATAAATAAATAAATAAATAAATAAATAAATAAATAAATAAATAAATAAATAAATAAATAAATAAAATAATAAAAAAAAAAACAAATAAATAATTTAAAAGTATAATAAAATAAAATAAAATAAAATAAAATAAAAATACAGTTATTAGATTATTACTTTTTTATTTGTTTTCTGAAATGTTCTGTAATAATATAAGTAAATAGAAAATGAGTACCTGGTCTCCACAGCAGCTCGGAATTCTTCTTTACTAATGGCCCCTTTATTAAGTCTGTCAATGTTCCTATCCAAATGCACAGAAACAAACAAACAATCAGACAATATATTTGTAAATGAAATGACATTATTTTACTTAACAAGTATATAGACAATTTGCTAAACACCTAAGAAGTATGTAAGTAAGAGAATTAGCTTTTCAAACTCAAGAGAGATGCTTCTAACTGGAGGTCTTAGAGTTGAAGGGCTCTAAAATGTTTCTGTGATGAGATTCTTAGTAACAATGCAAAGTTTTAATTCAAGAGACCAAACCAGCATGTCAACCTTTGACCCAAAAGGTAGAAAAACATCTTGTGGTTTAAAACATACCACAAAGATACCTGTTCTCAATTTAGAGAGTGTCAATGGGATCTTTTCCACAAGAAGAAAAGAGGAAAAAGAGGGATTGTACTCACTGAAAGGTCTTTAGTAGGGAGAGAAACTCTGACTGAAACAGGCGAATTAATTTGGCCTCAATGGCGCTAAGAGAAGAAGCACAACTGATGTTTTCGACAGAATGAAACCTACAAAATCAAAATGATTAATATTAACAAAAAACATTATTCTTGGGTCTTGTCTTCAGAACATAAACGTTTTTCATAAAGTGTGTTTATGAAACATCCAAAATATATCTTTAAGTGATCCTTTTGTCCCACTTCCACACTTGGATTCCAGCTTTTAAACACAATTTTCTCTAAATATTTTATTGTCCTGCAGTTAGCCTTGAATCTCCACTTCATTTACATATTCATTTACATATAAACCAAACTTTATAGCTGATATCTATACTGCGACAGATTTTACAAAGGGGTGTTTTTATATAAAACTTGCCCGGTTATATACAGCATGTGAAGAATTCATTAGCAAAAATGTATTATTCCATGGACGACGCGGTGGCTCAGTGGGTAGCACAATCGCCTCACAGCAAGAAGGTAGCTGGTTCAAGCCTCGGGTGGGTCAGTTGGCATTTCTGTGTGGAGTTTGCATGTTCTCTCTGTGTTTGCGTGTGTTTCCTCCGGGTGCTCCAGTTTCCCCCACAGTCCAAAGACATGCGCTATAGGTGAATTGGGTAAGCTAAATTGTCCGTAGTGTATCAGTGTGTGAATGAGTGTGTATGGATGTTTCCCAGTGATGGGTAGCAGCTGGAAGGGCATCCGCTGCATAAAACATATGCTGGATAAGTTGGCGGTTCATTCCGCTGTGGCGCCCCCAGATTAATAAAGGGACTAAGCCGAAAAGAAAATGAATGAATGATTGATTATTCCATTTTTATATATTTTCATAAATTGTGTTTTTGCTGTGGATTGAAGAGTTTGAAAAAAAATGTGCAAATTAAATTGTGCAATTAAAGTGCAAATAAAATTAATAAAAAAATAATCTGTTTTATGTATTTTATTCGACAACACTAATTTGCTAATTAAAACATTAATAATTTTTTTAATGTCTGATTGCAGTATTTTCTGATCAATGGAGTGATAAAAACATTTGACTCAGTTAAAACATTTCAACTTTCATTGAAAAAATAAATAAATAAATAAATAAACAAGAATTTTGAATCTTTCTCCTTTCAATGACCATACTTTTGCACACAAAAAATGTGCAAATGATGTTGTATTCAACGAAATAATCCCTCATTTCCATATTTAAACATTTTAGAGTACATGTGATACAAAAATAAGTGCTTGCCGTCTTAATGCAATCATTTAACTGTGCATGTATGGTGATAAATATTAGTTAATTTTCTACACTCTTCATCTGCTTTAAGGTTTAAACATCCACCACAATAACTCCGGTAGCAGCTCATTAAAACTATTAGAAGTGAGTTTAAAGAAAAATTCTTTGTTTGGTTTAAAAATGTAATATTTTGCTGTATAATGCAATAACATTCACAGATCACGAAAAGCGTGGCTTAAACATTGAAACACTTTTTGGGGCCACTGTATCTTGTCACCATGGTGAAAGGGTTTTAGACATTGCAACTGTTTGCCTGCCCCATTTTATTCATCCGCCAATCCTTTAAGCTGTGGACCACCCCAATCAAACCAAACACAGAGGGTCTGGGCCTATAGTGTTCAGCTGCTGTTTACTGATCCCTGTGTGCTGGCTGACCTGGGGCAGGGAACAACTATGGGCTGTAAGCTTGTTAGAAATGGAAAGAGTTTGACTACAAGGCTTAAAGATCACTTTCTCTGGATGCTTCTGTGTAATTTGGGTTCTGTGTAAGCAAAGAAAAGACTCAGAGCTTCTGTATCCTGTTGCTGATGACCGAACAGAGTTATCCAAATTGATCAGAATCCGTGTTTGTGTGTGCTAATGTTCAGTTTTCTAATCTAGATAAAAATGGTTGTAAACATTAATATTCTGAGTTATTGATAAATATTTAAAGTTTGTGTGAAATTTACAATGTTTTTATTTTGTTTGTTTTATCTGAGTTTCCATTCTAACCTGAAGCAAATCTTTTCAAAGTTCTGAAAAGAAGAAAAAATCCTAAATTTGAATTACTGTAGGTGTGTTTTCATCAAGTTGTTAAAGCGGCTGACAGTAGTATTGGTAACCTAGTAACCAACTGTAAACAAAGCAAGCATAATGGAGACAGCTGATCAGTCACGTTGGTGTAATATTTGCTACGTCAAGTTTATTTGGCTAATGCATTTCCATCTCCCATTATTTACATTGACCCTTTAGTACAAAACCACCTCAAGTAAGAGTGTATTCAAGGATTTTTATTCCAAATTTGGCATTTCCGTCATTTGTTTGTATTGCGATACTGCAAATGCGCATTAGCACAAGATGGAAACCCATGTGAACCTTCAGAAATTATTCTAATATGATGATTTGGTGTGGAAAAACATTTAGTGTTATTATTATTGTATTGTTAAAAACTCTACATAATGCAGAATTTGGTCACATTTTATAATAATGTTCAATTTGATACCAATCATTATGAAAAATACTTCTAAATCACTGAATAATCTTAGCATTAACCAATTTAACTCAATTCACAGTGTTTTAGTAAACATTTAAAGGAACTGAGAAACTGAAAATAACAGCTGTATATGTATTATCTTTAAGGAAGATTGATCATTGTTAACAGATGTACTGATAATTGTAAGTGGATTAACTTTGTTATCCTTAATTAAAACATGACCTCAAATGTTTAGTGGAAAATGCTCAATGAAAAGAACAGAGATTTGTAATGTGTAAATCTCTGAATGTCTTTACAGTCACATTTGATTTAAGCATTCCTGCTGAATAAATGTATTAATTTCTTTTATAAAAATGAAAATACACCATTTTCAAAGTGCAATTATAATTATAGTAGTATTCTGTTTACCAGTTTTGTTTTATCGTTAAATCGGTTATACAGACATCATGTCATCATAAAATGAATCCAAAATTCTGGTTTCTAGATATATGACTAAAACATCTGGCAAATGTATATATCAATCCAGCTGAATGTGGAATATAAATTTATAACCATGAATGTATGTGACTTATTAAAGGTCATTTGTTTTCAAGAATTTCTACTTCTTCAACTTTTCAATTAGTATTTTTCCCCTGGCATTGATTTGCAGTAGAATTTTTACCTTAATTAAGGCAGATTTTACTGTCACCTTTTTAATTGTAACTGTAAAGAAGTAAAATGTAACCAATTTCTTCAATCAGTCAGAAAACTGTATTTTAAGTTAGTTAAGTTAACTTTCAATGAAATATAGTGGCTCAAAATATGCTCAACCCTTTGGCCGTGCAGGCAGTGAAAGGGTTAAAATGATACAGTCATAAAGTTCATTCATTCATTCATTTTCCTTCGGCTTAGTGCCTTTATTCATCAGGTGTCACCACAGCCACATCAACACCAACTTATCCAGCATATGTTTTACACAGCGAATGCCCTTCCAGCTGCAACCCAGTACTGGGAAACATCCATACACACTCATTCTCATACACTACGGCCAATTTAGTTAATTCAATTCACCTATAGTGCATGTCTTTGGACTGTGGGGGAATCCGGAGCACCCGGAGGAAACCCACACAAACACGGGGAGAACATGTAAACTCCACACAGAAATGCCAACCGGTACAGCCAGGTCCCAGTGACCTTCTTGCTGGGAGGCGACAGTGCTAACCACTGAGCCACCGTGTTGCCCCAGTCATAATGTATTTATTAAAAAAACTAACTTAAGGGAAGCAATATAAAACTTAAGGGACTGCAATATTAAACAAAAACATCCTTACTGTCTATTACAGCTCCAGATATTGAAATAATGATTATTAATAATTAATATATTAATATATTATAATAATTAATAATTAATATCATTAAATAGAATACATATACAACCATTTTTTGTGTTTGGTGAAACAGTATGCCATAATCTGACTATGTTGTTTATGATGACAGACTGCAAGTGTGAACAGGCAACGATAACTAATCTAATGCCTCTGATTGGCTACTGCATTCATAAACTTCTCAGAAATGTGCGTGATTGCTTCTGATGTGTGCAAAATCAATTCTACTTTGCTGAACTGCAGGTGATTTAATCAACCCTTGAGGGATTACTGGTCCATTTGAATAAATAAAATTAGGAAATTGCTATGTTGTGAATCTGACCGGTGTTTTGGGTTGTAGATGATCTTGTGAGTGATGCCATCTGAGCTTCTGTCCTGGAAGGTTCGCAGGAAGTTCAAATACTGCACGCAGCCCTTTCTAATTTTCAGACCACAGCGAGACAGAAACAGACCCAGCTGCTCTCTTTTCAGATGCAGATCAAACTTTCCCAACACCTGCAGAAAGTCTGCACCTCTCACCTGCAAACATGACAATTTAAATACATTAAAGGGTTAGTTCACCCAAAAATGAAAATTCTGTTATTAATCTTGTGTTGTTCCAATCCCCTGAGACTTTGTTTCATCTTCAGAACACAAATTAAGATATTTTAGATGAAATCTGAGAGCTCTCCCATCCAGACAGCAACGATCTTGAGTCCAAAAACTCTGTCAAAACATTTAATGTGCCATCAGTGGTAAAACATACTCATACTAAGCTCCAAGTAAACTTTTGTGTGCCAAAAAACAAAAAATGACTTTGTTTGCCTATGTCGTAAGCATCAGATTAGGGTGCACATTAGCTACAAGCAATATGGGGCTTGTGTGCTGTGACACTGGCTGTAATAGCAATATGTCGTCCTGCCCATAGTAAATGCATACCCTGACACAGGAGAGAAGACATAGGGCGAACATTGTCATATTTACTGAGTTTTTTTAGAACACAAAAGTGTTCATGGAGCTTTGTATGATTAACCACTTAAGTCACATGGATTATTTGACAGATTGTTTGGTTCCTTTTCTGGACTTCTGAACGTTCTGGAACCATTGCTGTCCATGGAGGATGAGAGAGCTCTCTGATTTCATCTAAAATATCTTAATTGACCTTTCTTAAATCCCACACCACTTGTCTATCTCTGATAAGCTTTCAATAGCGCTCCCCTATCAATTTGTGGAATCCCCAGGGAAATAGTGAATAATTTCTGGAAAAATGACATACTGATTATAGACAGAAGCAGAGAGAATGGTTTGCAATATGTATACGAGGGATATATTTGGGATGTGAGAGTAACTTGAAATGAAAAAAAGAAAAGAAAAAAAGATTGAAGCTATAGCTTACAAATATAGTGATGGGAAGATCGAATCATTTGAACGTAATTAAAATGTTAGATATAGTTACTGATTCCCTAATATATTCACAAACATACACAAATGTTATCTTGAACAAGACAAAACTATAATGCATCTATGAAATTATAAGAGACATTCATTTATACATTCATTCATATCTTCTGCTTATCCGGGGCCAGGTCGTGGCGGTAGTCTTAGGAGGGAACCCTAGACTTCCCTCTGCCCAGACACTTCCTCAAGCTTCTCCAGGGGATCCCAAGGTGTTCCCAGGCAAGCTTAGAGACATAGTCCCTCAGCATGTCCTGGGTCTTCCTCAGGTCCACACTATGGGGACAACCCTGGAACACCTCCCTAGGTAGGCAACCACAATATTGCTGCCACTGCACCAATGCACCTTTCAATCTTACGTTCCATCCTTCTCTCACTCGTAAACAAAACCCCACGACAATTAAATGCTTCCACCTGGGGTAAGGACTCTACTTCAACCTGATGTAGATGGTAAGCCACCTTTTTCCAATGGAGCACCATGGCCTCTAACTTGGAGGTGCTGATTCTCATCCCTGCTGTATTACACTCAGCAGCAAACTGTCCCACTGCATGCTGAAGGTCCATGTCCGATGAAACTAACTGAACAACATCATCCGCAAATAGCAGAGATGAAATCCTGTGGTCCCTAAACCAGACCCCCTCCGGCCCTAAACTGCGCCTAGAAAATCTGTCCATACAAATTATGAACGGAACCAGTGACAAAGGGCCACCCTACATGCACCGGGAACAAGTCTGACTTATTGCCAGCATTGCAAACCAAACTCTTGCTCTGTTCATACAGGGACCGGACAGCCCTTAACAGAGTGCATCCGACCCCATACTACCAGAGCAACCCAGTATGCAGTTTAAGTTAGCTCATCTCACCTTTCATCTTCCAAGTCTTCAGATAGTTCACTGGTAATTTTGCCATGTCACATCTACATAAACTAAAGTTATGCTGGCTGTCCCGGTATAATAACAGAAAAGATTTGTTCAGCAGTCTCGAGTCCTTACGTTTCAAGTAATTCGTCCAGCAGTATTGAGTGACAGCACCATTGATTGACACAAAATATCAGCATTATGACTTGCTGGATCGCCTGTCAATCAAACTGCCACAAAGGTCAATTTGTGTTCCAAAATAAGCAAAAGTCTCAAGGGATTGAAATGACATTAAGGTGAGTATTAATTAACAGAATTTTTGTTTTTGGGTGACCTAATACTTCAATAGGATTATCATTTATCTACTAGTCTGTTTGAGAAGTGTGATGCTGTTTGCTACCTTTCCGGTGCTCTCAGGATCCAGTTTATCAAACTCTGCCTTCATCCTCTGAGCTCCATCCCTAAATCTGTCCTTCAGCCATGTTTCAATGGCGATGGATGTGTGACGCTCCTCTTCTGCTTTAGACAGTGTCCTTCTAGGAGCTTGTGGAAAAAAAAACATGAAATGAAAGGATATATTAGATTATTATGCAAAGTCTCTAAAGACAAGTCTCTGATTCATTTAATCTTTGGTTAGGTTCCAATTACACCAAAGTGTAATTATTTTAGGAGATTTAAAGGGGGATAGTTCACCAATTTCAGAAAATTCTGTTATTTTCTCAACCTCTACTTGTATCGAAAATGTTTGAGTTTCTTCTCTCCCCCTCCCCCCCACCCCCCCCCAACATTTGTCAAAACATCTTTGTTTGACAAAAGTTTACAACCACTTGATTTTGAGGAAATTTTCATTTTTGGGTGAACTGCCCCTTTCACAAACAGAAGCACAGCATCCTCTATAGGTTGATTATTATTTAACCACATATAATAAAGAGCATATCAAAAGGCAGTTGAATACCCTTCCCTATGCTTAAAGACAATCAGTCCTATTGATCTATATTGATTAGATCATCACAAAATAATAACATTTCAGATTCTGCTTACTTTGTGAGTGTGATTATACAAACTGTGCTACTGCAGTCATGGCATTTTTACTACACTAGGTCTTGTGCAAATATATCATTAGCTAACAGCTAACATACAGCACTATATAATTAGCTAACATATAACTTTACCTTCAGCTTTAAAGGCATTGGAAGTATGGTAGTTGTTGTCATTTTTTGGTTCATTTCTTTTAATTAGTCCCAATTGCTGCAGGAAAACAGTCTGTTTAACTGCTCCAAGTCCATCCGTATCTAGCCTGTTTTAAAAATATGAACAATTTCATCGCTTCTATTAAAACAAATCTATTTCAAAACACTTTATATTGACTTGATGGTATACTTCACATGATTCAATATGTAAATAACACAAATAAATAAAGTCAAACCTTTTCCATAACTTATCAAAGTCAGGGTCTTTCAGGTGAAGTTTGAGTTTGTTGAGAACATTCCGGAACTCTGGGGCAGAAATCCAGCTTTCGGTGAGATTGTCTGACTTGCACAAAGTCTCTACGCTCTCTAGAAATCTACAGTGAAAGAAATGATTTCACAATCAGAACAAATCAGGCAATCAGAAGCTCTTTTTTAACTTCAAATGTTTACAAAAAACAGTAATATTGTTTTGAAATGTTCATATTGCTTTCGAAATGTTTTAATATGTATTAATACTGTGAAATATTTGAATACAAATGTGTAATAAATTATCCCTAGGACAGCAAAGGTATAACTTAGGTATAATCCTTCTAATAAGCTGATCTGGCTCTAAGGAATAAATAAATGTATTATTACCAAATGCTGCACAGATTTTTGTGGAAACTGTTATACACGGTTCAGGATTCTTTGGAATAAAAAGTAACAATAAATATATAAAAAAGGAAAAGTACAAATGTTCTAAATGCCCCGTTTCTTTAAGTAAATATATAAAAATACTAAAATACAAAAGAAAAATAAAGTCATCCATTCACAAATTTTAGAAAGGCACATACAATTGTGACAATGGTATCCATTAAACATTCCACTGAATCAATATAATCTACAGTGCTTCAACAGGATAGAACAGGAAGAGCTAGATAAACTTATAAATGGTTCTAAACCAGCTACATGTATGTTAGACCCAATTCCAACTAAGTTACTGAAAGAGTTGTTACCTGTAGTAGGAGAACCTCTTCTTAATGTTATTAACTCTTCTTTATCTTTAGGCCATGTTCCAAATCCTTTCAAGCTAGCTGTTATTAAGCCTATTATTAAGAAACCACAACTTGACCACAGCAACTTAGCTAATTATAGGCCTATTTCAAATCTTCCATTTATGTCTAAAATACTAGAGAAAGTTGTCTCTGCCCAATTATGCTCCTTTCTACAGACGAACAACGTTTTTGAAGTGTTTCAGTCAGGTTTCAGGCCTCATCACAGTACAGAAACCGCATTAGTGAAAATAACCAATGATCTACTCTTAGCTGCTAACCAAGGCTGCATCTCGTTATTAGTTTTATTTGATCTTAGTGCTGCATTTGACACCATTGACCACAATATCCTTATAGATCGCTTAAACTCTACAGGTGTCCAGGGACAGGCTCTACAATGGTTTAAGTCATACTTAACTGACCGTTACCAGTTTGTTAATATAAATGGACAGCCCTCACAAACCAGGCCAGTAAAGTATGGGGTGCCTCAAGGGTCAGTTCTAGGCCCTTTGCTGTTTACAATATACATGCTACCCCTGGGAGACATTATTAGAAGACATGGGATCAGCTTCCACTGCTATGCAGATGATACCCAATTATATATTTCAACAAAACCTGATGAGACATCTGAACTGTCTAAACTAACTCAATGTATTAAAGATATTAAAGACTGGATGACCAACAATTTTCTTCTCTTAAACTCAGACAAAACAGAATTATTACTTATTGGGCCTAAATCCTGTACACAGCAGATCTCACAACTTGACCTGCAATTAGAGGGATGCAAAGTTAGCATTAGCTCTACTGTAAAAGATCTGGGCGTTATATTAGACAGCAATCTATCTTTTGAAAAGCATATCTCCCATGTCACAAAAACCGCCTTCTTTCATCTGAGAAATATCGCTAAGTTAAGAAATATGCTATCCATCTCGGATGCAGAAAAGCTAGTTCACGCTAGTTCACGCTAGTTTTATGACCTCTAGGCTGGATTACTGTAATGCTCTGTTCGCTGGTTGCCCAGCATCTTCTATTAATAAACTTCACCTAGTACAAAATGCAGCTACCAGAGTTCTTAACAGGTCTAGAAAATATGATCATATCACCCCAATTTTATCCTCCTTACACTGGCTGCCTGTTAAGTTCTGTATTGATTACAAAATATTACTTCTTACCTATAAAGCTTTAAATAATGGAGCTCCTGTTTATCTAACTAACCTTCTGTCTCGCTACAATCCAACCCGCTCTTTAAGATCTCAAAACGCAGGGCTTCTGGAAATACCTAGAATAGCAAAGTCGAGTAAAGGAGGTCGAGCTTTCTCATTTATGGCTCCTAAACTCTGGAATAGCCTTCCTGATAATGTCCGAGGCTCAGACACACTCTCTCAATTTAAAACTAGATTAAAGACTTATCTTTTTAGTAAAGCATACACTCAATGCGTCGCATAACGGTATGGTGTATTAGTGTACTACTGTCTTAATACACCAGCCATTGTGTTAGAAACTCTCATATGCTTTACATATTTGTTATATAGCTGCTATTTTCATCTATAACAATCACTTTTCTTTCTGGTTTAAATACACTATGAACAGCAGCTACGCTAAATATTTTCTTTATTTTCTATTTCCACCTGGGGATACTCATCCCGAGGTCCCTACAGATTTGCAGCGCCATCGATGCGATCCTAGACCTGTGAAGAGATTATCCGAAGGTGTCCTGGACCAGGCCGTATCCCGAGCTGATACCGTGGTGGCCATGGAGTAATGGAGTGCATGAGACTGATTCCTGAAAGGCTACAGTGACGAACGAGTCTACCTTTGATCCTGTGGGCCAGCCTTACCTCCCGCTGGTGCCCTACCCTCACCTGCAACTTACACGATGGATGTCCAGCTTCTCCAGCCGGCGCCTAGACTGCAGCTCCACATAGGAAGCTTGGCCAGAAGAAAATGACCGTGCCTAACATAGCCTGGTTTCTCTCAAGGTTTTTTTTCCTTCACTTCGTCAACTGGTGAAGTTTTTTTCCCCGCTACTGTTGCCACTGGCCTGCTCGGATCGGGACTTGTGGAGCTGCGCTTCGGTGGAATTGCTCTTCAGTGTTTGAACTTTCAGCAGTGAAACTTAAGCCACACTGAACTGAACTGAACTGAACTAAACTCTAAAACCTGGACTTTACTTGAACTTGTTAAGCTGCTTTGACACAATCTATATTGTAAAAAGCGCTATATAAATAAACTTGAATTGAATTGAATTGAATATCCTTAAACATTTTAAATAATTATATATTGAAATCTGTATATAATTATATAATATAATCTACCTGATGGTCCTCAGCTAGATCATATTATATAATTATATAAATATAATCTGCCTGGGGATAGTCAGATAGTCCACCTCTGTCTTTCCTACACACAAACTGTCAATAATACATGATTATCTTTACTCTGTCCATTTATCTCTTTTGAACCCTTTTAGACCCATAAATCTGCTTTTTGCACACTTTTTTCATGTGTGCCACTTTTCTCTCATTTTCCTGTTGCTCTTTCATCTTTATCCCCCACTTGCTGTCTTTTTATTCAGTGTTTTTTTCTGTCTCTCATCCTATCTTTCCCATCTCTCACTTGGACACTCATAGTCAATGTGTCTGTAAGAAAGAGAGGGAAAATGTGTGAGATTAGTCACAGAGATTTCATCTTTTTTGCTCGCGGTTGGAGTGTGTCTTGGACTGACCAGGTCTTATGCAATCACTACGACACGCACACACACGCACCAACCGAACTTTCACACTCCCTCTACAACCTCATTGTATTGCACTGGTGCTTTAAACAGTTCGGGTACAATAGTAGCAGTGGTACAGAGATAGAGAAACGGAGGGGTCGCTAAGCTTCTTTGCTGATCACCCTTTTGCTTTCTGTCTTTTTGAGCACAAGATGCTCTCTGAGCTGCTCTCTCACTCCCTGCTGGTGAACTTTGAGCAGTTCACATTCTCTACCTGAACCGCCATCTCTTTCTAGAGTACTGTTTGTGAGTTAACTTGTAATTATTATTTTTTATATATATAATTGAGACTCTCTGGGAGTGGAAAGGTAGCTCAAAATGACTCAAAAAAGACAAAATGTTGTTGCCTGGATCGAATGAAATTTACAAAAGTGATTTTATACACATAGAAAGCATACACTGTTAAAAGAATTTGTACATTACACAGTATTAAAAATGTAATATGAACTTTATTTTACTATAAGACAGTTGTGCAGTATGCTATTGAATTTTAAAGTTGCATTGTGAAAATTACTATATATTTAACATTAAAGATATCCATAAAATTCTGTAAATACATATACAGCAAGAAAAATGAATGTAAATACAATTTGTTGAAACTGATTTACAGTTGGTTTCTGGAGAACTGCTTGCAGTAAGTTACTGTAGATTCTACAGGAAGTAGTTAACAGCGTATTCAATTCAAATGTGTTCTTTAATGTTTCAAACAATGTTCCATCATCATTCTATTTATTTAATTTTTTTAGAATAAGCGATCATACTAGATTATTAAAAACATCATAAGGGTAAGACTGAATGATAAATTGGCAAAGTACGTAAATTAAAAAAATCATTTAAGTATATAATAATTCAATAATAATTAAATAATTAATAATTAGTTAATAATTAAAAATAATTAGTATTGTGGGGCTTTGCTATAATCCTTAGATTCTTTCATCAACAAATCAAATGAGTCTAGTTCAAAATGTGCTTTTAATTATGCATAATTTGTTTCAAATACCAGCAGCAGCCTCTTGTTGGAGATAAGGATGTGCTGATTTTCATCAACGCCAATGCAGACAAGCCTGATAAACATACATCCGTTCAATAAACAAGAAGTTAACCTACATTTTATAGACAGTGTTTGAAATCTTTGCTTTGCCAAGGAAATCAGTTCCAATCAAAACTAAGCTAGAACTGCGCAGACAACGAACAGTGAGCTGCAGTGTTTTGTTTATGACCGTGTCTCTAGAATGAATCAAATGAGCAGTCGATTGTAGCATATACATTTATTCATCTTTAAGAAAAATGTATTATTATTATTATTATTATTATTATTATTATTATTATTATTATTATTATTACTATTATTATTGTTATGTAGGGCCTCACAGTGGCGCAGTGGGTAGCACGTTCGCCTCACAGCAAGAAGGTCGCTGGTTCGAGCCTCGGCTTGGTCAGTTAGCATTTCTGTGTGGAGTTTGCATGTTCTCCCTGTGTTGGCGTGGGTTTCCTCTGGGTGATCCGGTTTCCCCCACAAGTCCAAAGACATGCGGTATAGGTGAATTGGGTAAGCTAAATTGTCCGTAGTGTGAATGGGTTTGTATGGATGTTTCCCAGAGATGGGTTGCAGCTGGAAGGGCATCCGCTGCATAAAACATATGCTGGATAAGTTGGCGGTTCATTCCGCTGTGGCGACCTCAGATTAATAAAGGGACTAAGCCGAAATGAAAATGAATGAATGAATGAATGAATGAATGAATATTGTTATCTAACACTATTCCTACTCTATGTTCATTAAATGATCTATTTTTGATTTCTACTTTCCAAAAAAGAACATTATATTCAATACACACTATAAATGAGCAGTTTTCCGTGTTTTGTGATTCATGTTTTTATTTTTACTCGTTTATTTATGTTTTTGAATTTCATTATATGACACTGATCTTTCTTCCAACAATTTTTAACCTTGAAAAGTCGGAAAAAGTGACTTTTATTAACATTTTTAATAGTTTTAAGTGATGTATTGTCTGGGTTTGTCTAGTATACAGTACAAAAACCTTGTAAAAACTGCCAGTACATTTTCTATTAGTTTACAGATTTATTTCTCTATATATTATTTCTTATACATTATATTATTTTAATGTACTTAAATCTCAATAAAAGTCACTTTGTTAAATTGTATAGTCGACAGAGCAGATTTATTTTTTGATTTTTTACAGTGAAGCTTTCCTCTTTAGTGAACTTAAGCATTTATTGTGGTGTGTCTGGACTGTGGAGATCTCACCTGCTGCGTGCTGGTCCTCTCAGCAGGGCCAGTGTCTGAGGAATTGTGAGCAGACCTGCAGGGTTACTTTTATTGGAGTCTGGGTCTTTCAGGGCACCATAAAACTCTTCAAAACTGATAAGCACTCGGTCATAGAGGTGTAGACTGCACAGACAAAGCAAGAAAGGCGTTTTATTTAGATGGATCTGTGAATACTAATAATTTGACAGTTTAATTGTATAAAAACATCATGTTTAGGATAACAAAGCTACCGGAACAGAAGATTTTTGATCTGCTTAGCTGTGACGGGGTGCCTCAGGAACTTTGTAAGGATCTCTAGTAAAACAGATCTAAAGAAAAGAACAGACCATAAGAAAATGATAAATATTTGCTACAGTTACAGTACATTTGTGTTTTTACCGGTTCACAAGAGGCTTGCCATCAGGGTGGTTGTTCTTGAACAGGATTTTGAGAGCCAGAGCTCCTGTAGTTTGAATGTGCTCCTTTAACTCATCTTCCAGCTTTAAAAGACAATAAAATTGGTATATTGGTAAAATGAGTTTACAAAACAAAAAATATATATCAAGTCCTATTGTGTGTTTTTTTTCTAAGTTACCACCACCAACACATTGTTGTGCAAATAATTTTCTACTTATTTATTTTTGCTACAAGATGGCAAATGTAAATGCTTCAAAGCAAAATGCACAAAAAAACACAACATTTGTGTTTTACTTAAAGTAATAGTTCACCCAAAACTGAACCCTCAAGTCATTTCTTGTTTCAGATGTACACAATCTCTCATAATAAATAATATGCTGGCTCTTACCAGGTTTGTAATGGCAGTGAATGGTGCCTGAGTTTTGAAGCACTGAAAGCCATTCAGTACAACGGTTAATTAATGCCTTCTGAAACGAAGGAATGGGTTTTTAATAAGACAATTATTTAAGACTTTATAACCTCTTATCACTAGTTTTCGGCAACTACCATATTATTAGTAATCAATTAGAGTATGATTATGGTTAATGATATGATGGATTCTAAATCATATTTACAAATTGAATCTTCGAGACAAACCAAATGCACTGCAATATTTTAAGATCAGCCAGTGCAAGTTTGGTAGATGAATTAAATGATGAATGGATGTGTTTTTGGAGCTTAAACTCGGGCACCATTAATGCCATTGCACAGTCAGAATTATAACTGTATTAGTCTGAATAGCTCGAGGGTGAGGAAATTATTGGAAAAATTATGTATTTTTAAGTGAACTCAAAGATCAAATGTCCTTTAATCCTTGCTGCTAATATGTCACAGATTGAATTTTAGTTTCATTTTCTGTACACTATATACATTACTGCAAATTAAATATCATAAACAAAGAAATTAATCAGGAGTTGATGATTCTAATGAACCCTTCTTATTAGTCTTCACTCTTCTGTTAGATTCTTATTAGTCAATTAAAATTCAAACAAATGATTGAACAGATTAATAAACAAGTTCATTTTAGAGAATCAGAAATGGTTCCCTATTTTCCACTTCCATATCAAATGACTTTAACCTTTGAGTGGATTGCTTTAACAAATCAAGTGACAAATAAATGACTCTTTGTTGCAGACTTTCTGCTAACAAACTGCAAATTGATTTTCTCTGCAATTAAAAATATGATCAAAGGGAAAGCTCACAGAAAAATTCATATTTACTCACTGTTTATTAACCCTTGTGTGATTTCAAACCTCTGTTTCTGTTGAATTAAAAAGAAGATACTTTGTAGAATGCTGAAAACCATTAATCACTGACTTCCATAGTAGGAAAAATAAATACTACGGAAGTCAATGGTTACAGGTTTATAACATTCTTCAAAATATCTTCTTTTGTGTTCAACAGAAAGTCAAATAAATTTCAAACAAGTGAAGGGTGAGTAAATGATGACAGAATTTTCAGTTTTGGCTGAACAATCTCTTTAATGCCTATAAACTCTTGTAATATCTAAGATTTTATCTGCATGCAGAATTTAAGCAGCGTGCAGATTTATTTCCAAACTGCTTTAACGGAAAGATTTTAAGCACTGAATGTATTAAATATGATGAGTGACAGCATTTTAAGCTTCTTTTGTGAACGGGCTGGAATGGAGGGGTTGTGTGTTTATCCATATACCCATTCTGACTCTTGTGAGGGGTGTGTGAGCGCGAGTGTGTGTCTGTACCCCCACTGTGTGACTAAGGCAGCTCTCGTGACCAGGCGGAGTCGAGGGGCCTGTGTGCCGGGTTCAGTCGGACCCCAGGGATAAGACTGGCAGGGTTAATCACACACAGCACCCCCTCCAGAAGACAGACACCTGCAGATTTGCTGGACTTTCGCTCTCTCACACACCCATTTGCACATGCGCTCCCCTCCTTCTCTTCCTCTTTATCTCTCGTTGCTAATATCTCTCCTGGGTTTTACATTGGTGTTAAGCGCTGAGCTGCAGCTGAGATTTTATCAGTTCTTGTGTTTTATTCTACATAGCTCACTCTCTCAATGGGATAATGCCAGGCTTTGATGTCAAAAAGAGGAACGCAGGCCAGCAGCCCTGTCACTGAGAGGAAAGCACTCGGGGATACTTGAGAATATGCCTGTGTTAATGCACTGCACTCAGAATTATGTCCTGTGGAACCAGATTTGGGATGGAGACCTTATGCAAACGTTTGCACAGTGGCTCTAAAACATCTAATGCTTTATAATTTACTGTGGTATTGAATCCTTTTTTTTGTTTGTAGTGGATGTATGTAAGTCAGATTCAAGTTCAAAAATGTTTCCAGAGTAACTACACTTTACCAAAAATATATATTAAATTGTAGATATTGCTATGCACTCTTAAGGCAGATCTGTAAATAATGTAGCCCGGTGTACTGTTAATATGCAAGACTTTTCTTAATGATGTTTTATGCATATTTTAAAAATGGAAATTGCACTTATTTGTTATTATAGGGATTTATTTTCAGTGTATTATTATAATTTTAAATGAAAAATGTAATTTATAATTGTCAGGCATTACTTCTGTTTTCAGTGTCACATTATGTTTCAGTAATCTGATTTAGTGCTCAGTTATTATTGGAATATGCATATCCATCACATTTTTGAAAGATATAATTCATGAGTTAAATGTGTGCACTACCTGATCAGTCTGATCTGTCTTCCATGGCCCAGTGCTGGAGTACGTTGAATGGGAAACTCTACTTATGGAGCGATTCTCTGAAGCCGCCCTGTGACCTGTATCAAAAGGTACAGATTACACAAAAATAAAAACGTCCCCACACTTTTTATTCACACTCAAGTGGTTTTAAACTTGTAGGATTTATTTTCTGCTGCTTTTGAATATAAAACAAGATGTTCTAAAGAATGTTGGGAGGAAAAACAGCCACTAACATGCATAGGAGGAGTTCAGTATTTCAGTATTACTTCAGTATTTCTTCCTTTGTGTCCAACAGAAGAAAGAAAAGCAAACAGGTTTGGGAGTGGAGGATGAGTAAACAATGACAGAATTTTCATGTTTGGGTGAACTATCCCTTGTTCTATGAATGTAGGTTTTATATTCATGGAATACATTTTTTTTAACCTCATTTTTGTCTAATAACATACATGGGACTTTATTTGGACGTCTTTAAATGCAATTTTTAGATTTTTCGAACCCTCAGAATCCAGATTTTCAAATATTGTCCTATCATGACAAAGTATACATCAATAGAAAGCTTATTTAAATAAATATCAGAAAATGCATAAACCTCAATTTTCAAAAAGGGACACTTGTGACTTATCAGTCACATGTAAGTGCCACTGTTTTGGGTGAGTACTAACTTCCATACGCATCTGAACATAACAAATCCTACTGTAGGTTTCCCATTTTCAAGACTTCTCGCTTTCATTAAATTATTACAACGCAAATATAATGCAAATACTCACACTTTTCAGATACTGCTTCTATTAATGAAGTGATTATAGAATAATATGTTTTGAGACTGTATCACAGAAGATATAGTTTTTTTTGATGACCACTAGACAATTCATCCCATGACAAGACAGCGCCCTCGAGTGGACTAACAAGTGAATAATGGTGAATAATTACAAAATTATTCTAATTGCAATAATAGCTTGACAGCAAGAATCGGTAAACACTACGAATGATTCTCATTGGTTCTGCTCGGAGCTGCTTCCTGCTTAAAGGCTCTCGAAAAGATACATTTTCTTTCAAAAGTGCCACATTAATTAAATGAGTTGATAAGTTAGAAAGAATAAATATATTTTAATGGTAAAACGAGAACTAAAATCAATTGACAATAAAAGTAATTAGAAAATATAAATATTATTTTATTTTTAAAAAATACAGTGTAATATCTATACAGCATTAAACGACTTTTTTATCAGAATTTTATAAAAAAATAATATACCCTCTTTGAGAAAATATTTAAGATTCCCAGCCATTCTTATTACATCAGATAACTGGTTAAACGTGAAGACATCTACAAGCGGGCTGCACGACAGCTGGTCATAATGCAATGTTAATGGAGCATGTGGCGCAAAATATTTCACACTCAGCAATTTATCAGTCTTCTTGACGCTGTTTCAGGTGCTAAAATTATGATTAACAGGCAGACCTCATAAATTCACAGAACATAACCATCACGGTATCACCAGCTGTATAGGCGGTGTAGAAGTACCCTTCATTGTTACTAACGAGCAGCACAAATGTCAGGCTATAGAGACTCACGGAACGCAGGTAGTTTGGCTTTATCGTGGTTGTCCTCTTCGCCCTCGGGAATCAGCTCTGGAACATCTAATCCTCTTTTTCCCTTCTCCACCAGAGAACTAATATCACTTCTGCTGCTCTGGCTGCGAAAAGCAGAGTCAAGGCTCTCCGTGTCTGGAGACCGAGCTCTGGTTCCTTTCTGAGGAATCCAGCATCTCTGATCTCTACAGTCTGTGGAATAACCCCGGAGAGAGATGAGATCTGGATCTCCAAGTCTTGATGAAGGGTGTTGGATGGCCGGGAGCCGTACAGAAAACACAGTGGACATCCTGAATGAAACGTTTTAAATTGTAAGGACTCTGTCAAGCTATTTACCAAAGTGCGTCACGAACTAAGAAACAAGGTTAAATTAAATTACGCATCGAACTTTATAAAAGACGAAATGTCGGTCTCTCTTTTTAATATTGAAGAACTTTCATGAGAGGAAAAACTGTCCGCTTGCTGGGTTACAAAAGAGAAGCCAAGTTGCTCATAGCAACAACAAGCGCTCACGCTTAGAGTGGCAGGTTGCACGCGCAAATCATAAAAGGCGCGTGATGTTCGTACACGAGACTAGAGCGCGCGTTTAGTGTTACGTTTATCTAAAGGTGTATTGTGAAAATTATAATGGCAAATAAAGAATATTAAACCAAACCTTTAAAACAATTAAACACATTTTTTTTTAAGAAATAAGAATTTTTCAATGATGCCGCCAAATGCATGACGGTTAGTCAGATGTGTCTCCAAACTGTAATAAAGACACAGTTATGACTTAACCCGATGAAATGCAAACTTTAGACCACACAGTAAGACTTTGCTCTTCTTCACTATCCATATAACATCCATGCAAGGTTTCATTCATCCAAAGGTACTTTACAGTTCTTTAGATTAATAAAATGTTCTTCAAAATGGTTATTTCAAGAATAGATTTCTTTGGGGAAACAGAATGGTTCTATGCCATTACTGTAACAAACATCCACTTGGATCAGTTACTTTTAAGAGTATATTTTACATTATAATAATTTTTTGAGTGATATTTCAGCTTCAAGAGAGCGAGAAATCTGTAAAATAGCCTTGAACCTTTGCTTTGGGAAATCTGATCCTAAGTGTCATTAGTGTTGGGACTCACATTCATTGTGTTGTAAAGAAGCGTCTCCTGCTTTGTTTTAGAAACATTCAAAACTTCAGGGCTGTATTGTAGCCAGGCAACAAACCTAACTTTGACTGAGGGAGAGAAATGAAATGGAGAGGTGGTTTCAGTTATCTAAAGCTGCAATCTGAATGCGCAGGCGTCATGCGTGCTGAACGCACACTGCAACACGTTGCATATAAAATATAACGTAATTATTAAATTAAAATCAATACATAAATTAAAATCAACACATAATACGTGAAACGAATAGGGCATATACACATAAGATAACTGTGACCACGCAACCAATTACCATCCAAACATTTTTACGATATGTTTTATTAGAGAGAATAAAAGAAAATCGAAAAATAAATTGTGTGTAGCAATTAAAATAGTAAAACTGGCTAGGTTAATTCGTATTAACAATATGCCATCATCATTTTTTGTACATATAATATTCAAAGACCTTTTGCATAGCACCTGAACGAATTATTACGATTTACGAACTATAGGCTATCTTGCATTTTAGGGCTACTGACTTTTGAATATCATACCTTACTTCATGTACATAAACCAATAAAAACATTACAATTCAAATTTACTTTCAATGAAATAATCCAACAAACAAAAATATATATAATTAACACAATCAATTAAAACCGAATACAAAATGAGCATGGAGAAAACTGTATTGAAGATGTTGGCTGCATTACTTTTTTGACCTACAACATTTACGAGTACTCATCATTTTTACACAATGAATAAATGAATAAAATATACAAATTATACGTAATTATGCCTTAATATTCTGGATTTTATCAAACCGAATTTGGGTAAAAATTGCAACAATTCGATACTGGTATCGTGCAATAATCTAATTTGTTATTTTACTATTTAATTCATTACATATTCCTGTAAAATTATGTTTCCACGCATTATTTTGTATATAAACCAATTTTTCCAGCACTAAATATTTTTCTTTTAGAAATTTTTTACAAATAAGTTTTTTTTAGTATACAAATAAAGTTTATGCATATAAAAGGTGTCCTTTAAACGTCCCCAGATACTTGACCCAGGACATTAATGAACTTGCGCAAGACTCTTGGCCCATGACCCGGGATATTCATTCAGCTTCGAGTTTCGGTTCGGTCCCTCGTGGATCCATCATCCGCTCCTCTCGCGATAATGACCCTGGATATATTAGGAGCAAACACGAGCACTCGTCCATTTGAAGGGTCGTCGCAGGGCTTCATATAGGGTCCTAAGGTGGTGAGATTGTCTTCCAGGAGATAGGACATCATGTCTGACGGAGTGATCAGCTTCTTGAAGGATTTCTTGGCCGGTGGTGTGGCCGCTGCCATTTCCAAGACAGCAGTTGCCCCCATTGAGAGAGTCAAGCTGTTATTGCAGGTAGGTTTTAAAATCTGCATACATAAGATTCGAATAGAATATTCGAACATTCTCATAAAAACGTTACATGTAAATCACAATTGCATACATTAGTGAGGTAGTGCCCTAAATTAAAGTTCACCTAAAATGAGTTGTAAGTTCAGCTTTATAAAATCCAGTAAAGTTTGAACCTATAATCAAGTAGAGCAGGCGATTAAAGGTAAAGGTTTAACTGAAAAGGCATACAAATTATGGCGCTGTCCATGGTGCTACTTTATAAAGCCTTACTAAGAAATGGCAAAAAGGCAATTCAGAGTACAGGGCAACGTTAAATTAATGCTAATTTAATTAAATTAATGTTTGATTAAAGTTATTTGGTCATTTAAGCTGTGCATTTTAATTTTTATGGTGCTTTTTTATTTTTGCGGAAAGTTTAAAAACACATAAATTTGACCTTGCCCACTTCCATCACTCTTTCCATCAGTGCCAGAGTTCAGAAAGGCCAGTCATGTGTTAAGACCGTGCCTGTGAAGAGCAGTGATATTTGGTGTAAGTTTAAAGTTAAAAATAGTCTTGAGACTGCAACCCAATCCTAAAACCCTGCGCGCAAGTGAGGCATGATGCCAAGTGCAGCTTGCGCACGTGGTCAGGCTGATCCCTAAGTGTAAAGAAATCAAAATGTGAAGTCTCCCATTTTTACTTCTAATCAAACACAGCCTTTGGGGTTTCTCATAGAAGACTGACACACTATGACCACGATGATTCAAAATTCTCTATCTTCCACTAACAAATCCAAACTTCTGCTTCACAGGTCCAGCATGCCAGCAAACAGATCACAGTCGACATGCAGTACAAAGGCATCATGGACTGCGTAGTAAGAATTCCCAAAGAGCAGGGATTCCTGTCCTTCTGGAGAGGCAACCTCGCCAACGTCATCAGATACTTCCCAACACAAGCCCTCAACTTTGCCTTCAAAGACAAGTACAAGAAGATCTTCCTCGGAGGAGTGGACAAAAATACCCAGTTCTGGCGTTACTTCGCCGGTAATCTGGCCTCTGGCGGTGCCGCCGGTGCGACCTCTCTGTGTTTCGTCTACCCACTTGACTTCGCCAGAACAAGGCTTGCTGCTGATATCGGCAAAGGTGCAGCGGAGAGAGAGTTCACCGGTCTCGGAAACTGTGTTTCCAAGATCTTCAAGTCTGATGGCCTTAGGGGTCTCTACCTTGGCTTCAATGTGTCAGTCCAGGGCATTATCATCTACAGAGCTGCTTACTTTGGTATTTACGATACAGCTAAAGGTAAGCAACTACTCAAAAAGGTCTCTTGTGGATAAAAACTATTTTCTTGTGAATGACAATTGGTGAACTCTATCACTCAGGTATGTTGCCGGATCCCAAGCACACACACATTGTTGTCAGTTGGATGATCGCCCAGACTGTCACAGCCGTTGCCGGTATCATTTCATATCCCTTCGACACTGTCAGGCGTCGTATGATGATGCAGTCCGGACGCAAAGGAGGTAGGCCACATTTTTTCACAATCTTTACAACCAATTGCTTTGATGATCAGTCTAACGCATGTTTTTTTCTTTCAAAAAGCTGACATTATGTACAAGGGCACAATCGACTGTTGGAAAAAGATCGCCAATGATGAGGGTGGTAAAGCTTTCTTCAAGGGCGCCTGGTCCAATGTGATCAGAGGTGCGGGAGGCGCTTTTGTGCTGGTCCTGTATGACGAGATCAAGAAGTACACATAAACATTCTCCATCCATCATGTCCATCCCCACCAAAGGAAACCCTGAGCGCTGTGTATGTCTTAATTGTGTAGAATGTTTAACAACCAAGGGAAGTGTACTTAGCCAAGCTGGCCCAGGGGTGGATGGTGATCATGTGATCGTGGGTGGTCACTGCATCCTCCACCCCAACACTTGTAAATATATTTAAGTTTACCTGCTACTGCCCTTCAATTTAAGTTGACTTTCGGTCTGGTTAGATTGAAAGTCATGTTTTATTTTTTTCTCATTTATTTATTTGAATCATTTCCTCATAAATCTACAGTGTTTTCAATACATGTTCTACAGTGGCTCTTCTCTTCTCTAGTTAGCTGAACACATTTTGTCCCAGACTGAAGCAAGTGGCTGTACACTGGAAAGCTGAATGTTCTTGTGGTGTATTCCACCTTATGTGTTCTTTTAATAACAATAAAGTTGAAAATACACGTTTTGTGCATATGGTTTCTTTTTGTGATTATGATACGTTTAATTGCCAGATTATATATTTATTAATGATCAGAAAAGTCGAAGGTTGTGTCAGAACAGTAATGATAATAGACTTATATTGACTTTAGAATTTAATTCACTAAAACATTTTAGTAAATAGAATCTATAACAAATAACTGTAAAATGCATAGTTCCTATATTACATGAAATATTTACAGTAAAGCTTAAGAGTACAAGAATCTATGGAAGAGAAAAGATTTTTGAGCACCAAATGAACAAATCTAAATATTCAGTGTGATAATGTGACAAAGAAGACTGGAGTTGCATTAAAAAGAATTTACTTTTTAAAAGTATATTAAAATAGAAAGAGTTCATTCAAATTGTAAAGTCATAATCTTTTCTGCATTTCTGATCAAATAATGCAGCCTCTACGAAAATAAGAGACAGTTTATAAATATTATAATTATAATATAAGGTAATGTAAATAAAGGTATTTATTGATGTTGAATACATATTATATAATAATCTGTAATTATATAAATAAAAAATTTATTATATACAGTTGAAGTCAGAATTATTAGCCCTCCTGTATATTTTTCCCCATATTTATGATTAATATCTGTTTCAACACATTTCTAAACATAATAGTTTTAAAAACTAATTTCTAATAACTGATTTCTTTTATCTGTGCCATGATGACAGTACATGATATTTTACTAGACACTAGTATTCAGCTTAGTGTGCAATTTAAAGGCTTAACTAGGTTGTTAGGTTAATTAGCCAAGTCATTGTATAACGATGGTTTGTTCTGTAGAAAATCAAAAAAATATTGCTTATGGGGGCTGATAATATTGACCTTAAAATGGTTTTATAAAAACTAAAAACTGCTTTTATTATAGCTGGAATAAAACGAATAAGACTTTCTCCAGAAGAAAAAATATTATAGGACATACTGTGAAAAATCCCTTGCTCTGTTAAACATCATTTGGCAAACTTGAAAAAGAAGAAAATAAAAAATAAATCACAGGAGGGCTAATCATTTTGACTTCAACTGTATATAATTTCATAGTAGTTAACAACATTAAATAAAGTGTATGCTAGTTACAGCAATGCAAGTCAGCTGACATAGTTGTACTTCCACAACAAAGGCAATGTCTACTGTGCCAGGCTCTGCGCTTGTTTGATAACCTTGTTAGTCAGGCTAGCATGTGTCAACAAGTGTCAGTCAGTTTTTTTCAAACGTAGTTTAAGAGCGACAGGCGAATGACTGGCATTGTTACATACATAGTAACCGAAGGGACATTGTCTGAGCATGCTCGTCACTTATCGTCAGCATGCCACTTATTCAAGTGTCACACAACTGACTCAATAAACAAACCACTTTTACATTCCAAAAACTGTAACAACTATGAATATCACCATAACTATTAAAGCGTTTATTTAAAATTAAATATACATTTTATGACAGACTCATCATGTAATTAACTGTTCTGATAACAGCAGCAATGGCTTTAAAATGGTGTATAGTTTTAACATATGTCTGTCACAAATAGGCACTGAAGTATGTCTCATAAAATGGAATGTCACACTTAACGTTTGACTTAATGTGTTTAGTCCTGCAATATCTAAGCCACAGACTTTCAATTAATTAACATCATTGACTATTTAGCTGTGTAAACAAACATTACAGTTTTTAATCACTCCACATCAGGACTAATGAGCGTGAAATCAAGCGCTTTAAAGTTTTGAAAGATTCATCCAGAAAGTCTGGTGTCGTGACCTGCAGTCATCTACTTACAGTCAGGGCAGAGCATGTAAATCAAAAGTGTCAGAGCAGAGAAAGAGAAGGCAATATTTGATGATCATGACCATGCAGGCCGTGGCTTCACTCTATGGAGTTTAGCAGTTTCCGATCTAGTCTTTTGAGGACTGCTGCCAGGTCTTGAAGTTCTTCCTGTGTTTATCAAAAAACAAAGAGTTAACTTGAGATGTAACAAGAAAACAATTATTTGAACAGATTTAAAAGTACAGTATGCAAATGAAGCATTTTGATAATTGAATTTACAATGGACCCTTTTTACATTTCTGGGATTCTCAGTAGCCGAAGCCACCATAGTTGGGTAAACTTAGAGGGCAGTGAATGGGAGACTACAACAAATATTTGTTTTACAATCATATTTTGCTGAAACGATAAAAGAAAAACTCCATGATGGTGTTATCAAGACTTTCAGAAAAAGAAAAAAAATGTGAGGCCTAATAATGGTAGAACATCAAATTTACTGTCCTGCCCATATACACTGCATATATCACCTTGCATAAGCGGTAATTCATTTTTGTAATTTGATGCAAAGATGATATGATACATATGTAAATGCATATAAATGTCCATACGTTTAAAAAAAATTAAAATTCGAAATATTCAAAACTTTCAAGTATTTAAGATGTTGATTTGCTACTTAAAAGGGTTTAAAGGGGAATTTCAGAAAGGTATATGGGTATATTTTTCTAAATATCCCAAAATAAAGCACTGTATGGGTCAAAATTATACATTTTCCTTTTATGCCAAAAATCTATGGAAAATGAAGTAAGAATTGGGTTCCATGAAGATATATTGTAAATGTCGAGTGAATATATCAAAACACAATTTTGGATTAGTAATAACTTTAAATGCAGACTCCATTTTTAGTTGCATCTTGGCCAAATATTGTTCTTTCCTTAAAAAAAGAACATTAGACATCAATGGGAAGATTATTTATTTGGCTTCCGGTTATGTATAAATCTCAATTTCAAAAAATAGACACTTATGCCTGCTTTTGTGGACCAGGGTCACATTTATGTTTTGTTAGAAGCTGTTTGCATACTAGCAAGTGATTAATACATGAAGAAGATCATTACATATTTTTACTCATAGCTCAGTGTACATTCATTCATTCATTTTCATTTCGGCTTAGTCCCTTTATTAATCTGGGGTCGCCACAGCGGAATGAACCGCCAACTTATCCAGCATATGTTTTACGCAGCGGATGCCCTTCCAGCTGCAACCCATCTCTGGGAAACATCCATACACACCCATTCACACTCATACACTACGGACAATTTAGCTTACCCAATTCACCTATACCGCATGTCTTTGGGCTTGTGGGGGAAACCGGAGCACCCGGAGGAAACCCACGCCAACACAGGGAGAACATGCAAACTCCACACAGAAACGCCAACTGGCGAGGCTCGAACCAGCGACCAGCGACCTTCTTGCTGTGAGGCGAACGTGCTACCCACTGCGCCACTGTGAGGCCCTCAGTGTACATATCTAATTTAATTATAAAACAGTCTTAAATGACAATTGAAAAAATTGTAATATCAAAATAATGCAGAATGAAAAATACACACTACATTTTCTATATTTTAATCACCAATAGCTCAAGGTATTACTCTTCTACAAGATCCGCTGAATATGAGATGACATAACAGTGATGTTATGACTGAATGTGACATCTTCATTTAAAGTGTGTGTGTGCATGTACCAGAGGTCTTGGGGTTGGGCTGTGGAATGTCTGTATTGTGTGTTCCCATGTATCGGCACTGGCGCTGGTAATCAGTTAGCTGTTCATCTCTGGTCATGCCAGGAGTGGGCTTCACAGATTCTAGACGCTTCAGAAATGCCTGAAACAACACCAGTCATACTCATTTAGCACAGATTCTCCTTAATGTTTTGTAGACTGACTTTAGTGCAGTACTAGATTTTTAGGGACAATTGTCTTTATTAGAAATATTGATGCATATTTGTTTGAGGATGTTTTTTACAGAGTATTAGGCAGTTATATTAGACAGGTCAGTATTTTAATTCACATCCAGAGCTGTACTTCACATGTAAGTTCACTGAACATGAATAATTAAAATGTATAAATTATTATTATTATTATTATTATTATTATTATTATTATTATTATTATTATTATTATTATTATTATTATTATTATTATTAGAGTGGCTTTCATTATTAAGCTTGATCAAAACATATATTTCTATTGTGATGTATAAAAACTAATATAAATGTCTGAAATAATAGCATAGGCTTGAAAATAAATAAATGCAATGTACACAAAAACACATATAGACAAATAAATATTTAAACAAATAAATAAATGTATACATTTAAATTAAATATATAATATATAATTTAAATAAATATATATGATATTAAATCACTTAATCTAGTTTTAAACAAAAAAATAATTCTTACATAACCATGATTTTGCTGAATTTGAATTAAATATGATTAATCATTGCTATTTATTTATTTATTTATTTATTTATTTATTTATCTATTGAAGCATTAAAAGTCATTAGAGGGGAAAAATGTGTAAAGAGAAATATGATAAGAGAAATTCTCTCAGGCTTTGAAAATTTACCTAAAAGCATTTAGACAATGACAAATGTGCACTAAATTGTCTCAGAAAATAAGATAACCAATAATGTGACTACAACTGCTCTCTGAAAAGCCAGTGAGCCATTGAGAATAAAAATAACCAGTGCAGGAGGATCAGAATGTCACAGGCTGACATGCCTCCGTATGTCGGTACACACAGCCCTTTGGAAACCTCTCCGTAAGCAAAACCCACGAAAAGAGTGGGGAGTGGAAATAGAGTAAAGGTGAAGACAGAGGACATCTCGCTCAGTGCTCTTAAAGAAAGCCACTGGCCATCTTGTACTCTTCTTCTTGCGTTCCAGCTTTAGTTGCCAAGCAGCAAAACGCTAACAAGACCTCGAAGAACAAGAAGTCTGAGCTCTTTGTCCGTGCTTCTATTGTACGTTATGTTTTCATCAGTAAAACCTGAGAGGACAGTTTAAATCTGTAAAGACCTTTGAAGATAACTGAAAGAGAGTTAGCAAAAGATTATCAGTGACAGTGATGTTCAGAAAGTACAAACACAAACGTACATTAACAGGGAATGTACAGGAATCAGAGAGGGAAATTCAATAGCTTTTGAGACCTTTTTTTAAAGTGCACATGAAATAAAAACTATCCTTATTGATTTTGTTAGCTCTCATTGCTAGTTTCTATTTGCTAAATTCTCAGATTATGTATGTCTCAGGTATTGGGCGTGGCTAACATACTTCACCACACCCCTTCAACTATCCGTTTTGACATCACTATGACAATAAACAGAAATAATGAGGAGATCTTTTCCTGACCTTACTGAATAAAATGCCTACTTTACTACATCCAATCAGCTTGCAGTAGAAAAAAACAAGCCACACCCACTGTTTTTAAAATTTAAAATTCCATTTCTCTATGAACTGTGTCACAATATGGAAAAAAAAACTGTCGCAGCTCCTGCTTAATGCAGACTTTAAGACTCGTTAACCTCATAACCACTTTCAACCGGTAACATTGGAGACATTTTAACTTACAGTATATTTACTAAATACTGATTGTAAGAAACTAATCCTAACTTAAACATTATTCACATACTGAATAAAAATGCTAATCCAGCAGATGGAGTTGATAGAACTGCAGAAATAACGGTGTTGCCTTGGTTATTGCAGCAATTCTAGCAGGACTTTATCAATGTCATAAACTACACAGCATCCCGATTTTCACAGTTAAAATCAGACAAACTTTAGCATAGAACTATACATTGTGCAGTCAAAAAAGATATAAACTTGAATACATTGTAAACTATCATTTAAGACTTTTTTATACTTTTTATGGGCCACGCAGAAGCCCTGATTAACTTTATTGCAAAGGCCATGGCTTACTGTAATTAGAAAAGAGAATGAGAGAGAGAGAATGAGAGAGAGAGAGAGAGAGAGAGAGAGAGAGAGAGAGAGAGAGAGAGAGAGAGAGAGAGAGAGAGAGCGCGCATCATCATTTACTCACCCTGATACAGTTTAAAATATAAAAAAAAGCATATTTAAATTAAATTCTATAGCTATACGTTATTGTTGGCTGAGCTACAGTATCTTTTTAATTACATTTCATTGCAAGGACAAATACAGAGGGGGAAATAAAGTTTGTACAACTCTGTGACTGGGGGTGAATTAAGTATAATGTCAAGAGCAGCATGTGCCACCTGTCGGTTCTCGTCTCAGTCAGGTGGTAACGGTCTCTCTGCTTTCACTGGCTGTGGCTGACAGCGCCCCCCCATACCATGCAGAATACTAAAATAAACACTCGCACTTCTGCATAAAGCATGATTTAAATGAATGAATAAGAACACCTAAGAATAAAGACACTAAAACATCTGACAATACATACTGGGACACCAGAGTTGACAGAATACAAACAAGTCTGGGGTCTGTAAGAATTTTAAAATGTTTTTTTAAAAACTATTTCATTTTCACCGTGTGTGCATTCATTTGATCAAAAATACAGTAAAAAGCATTGTGAAATGTTTTTACAACTGTTTCGCAACTTTCTGTTATAGCAAATCTACATTTTTAGCTTCAGTGTCACAATATCCATAAGATATAATTGTAATATGCTGTTTTGGAGCTCAAAAAACATTTCTAATTACTAGTAATGTTAAAAAAAATTTTATGTTGCTTTATATTTTTCATGTCATGATAATAGTTTCTTACACTTATCTTGTGATTAATAATAATTTAAAATAAACAATTTATTTGAAAGGTTTTTTTGCAACAGTAATAATCTTTGCTGTAATTTATGATCAATTCAACGCATCCTTGCTTATTTAAAACTAATGAATTAGTTATTGTTGTCTTTCTAAAAATAAATAAATAAATTATACTGACCCCAGACATTTGCTTACAAAGCAAACAAAAATATCTTGCTTCACTTTGACAAATAATAAAGTTTCTCTATATAGTAGTTGCTCTATAATAAGTGTGACTGAGTTGCTCTCAGTGTGAAAAAAAAAAAAATCAAACCTGAATTTATATTAGAGTTCACAGCATAACTAAAAATATAGGAAATCCCCCCCCTCTAGTGGAGGAAGAGAGAAGATTGTCTTAAGGGATGACGTTAGAATTTCTGCCATTATTCTTTTACTTAGCCTGATGTTCTTCAAAACCCTGTAAAATACGCATTTATCTTCAGGGCTTTTTTTATTATTAAATCAAAAATTTCTGCCTTTCCACCGAAAAAAACTAATTCTTTAAATCTCTGGCACTTCAAAATGTTCATAAATAGTTTTTTTTTAAAAAAGTATCCATATAAACTGACTAAATTTATTTAAGTCTTCTAAAGAGATATGATCACTTTATAAGAAAGTTTTAATGCTTTTATTCATACTTAAACATTGATCAGCGAATAATGTTTACAGCTTTCAAATTTGATCACTAGAGCACAAGCATGCTTGCTAGCTTGTTTAACACAAAACATGCTTGATGAAGCTTAAATATACTGATGTAACATGTAAAAAAAAACTGTGAGATTTGTTCTTGTGTATTCTGTGTATTCAGAAAGTAAGTATAACTTACAGTACAATCACATTAATCTTGAACTCTGGGTTGATTAGCCCTAAACCTGCTTACGCTAGGCATGTTTTTTTTAAAACCAATCTTGGGAGTAAGTTCATTTGACTCAGTTTGTTAACAGTGAAGACACAAACAGGCAGGTTATGTTCAGAGCATAAGTTGCTATGGCAACTTACATATCCCAAAAGTTACCTCAATTTTTGAAGCCAAAAAAGCTGACGTCATCCACTTACATATCCTTAAACTTACTCAGGTAATCCACATCACCTGCTTTCTGGAACATCCCGAGATATGGTTGATCCTCTAAGTTGACCAAAACTATGTTTATATGCAAATTAAAATCTAAACTAAATATTTTCTCCACATAAAACAATCATATTGCTTCAGAAGACTTGCATTAAAACATCTTTCAACGAAGGGGCAAAAATCTCTTGATTCAAGAGTTAATTCAAAATTATCTTAATATGTGTTCCAAAGAATAACAAATGTCTTATTGTTTTGGAGCAACATGAGTATGAGTACAAGAATTAAATAAAAAAACTAGTCACAGAATTTTAATTTTGGGGTGAAGTAACCTTTTAAAAGTAAGATCAATACTGATCAAATGCAGGTGTTGTTTGGAGAAGATGGTTACCAGTCAATAACAATCAAGCTCATTGTTCACTTTACATACTCTGAAACCAATGAATGTCGATTATTATTATTATTCATTTTTTTCCTTCGGCTTTGTCCCTTTATTCATCAGGGGTTGCCACAGTGGAATGAACCACCAACTTATCCAGCATATGTTTTACACAGCGGATGGCCTTCCAGCTGCAACCCCATACTGCCCTTCTAGCTGCAACATCCATACACACTCATTCACACACAAACACTACGACCAATTTAGTTTCTTCAATTCCCCTATAGATCTCTCTGTTAACAAGTTGATGATCTGAATCAGGTGTGTTAAGAAAGGAAGACATACAAAATGTGCAGGGCAGGAGGGCCTGAGGACTGGAATTGAGAACCACTGCCATAAAACAATCATGCAAGTAAAATGTATTGACTTAAACTGACCAGGTTATCCTTCTGAATTCGCTCCTGCTCTCGTTGCCTGTTGAGGGCACTGTGGTAAAGGCGTACGGTTGGTGCACTGCTCCTGCGACTGCTCGTTTTGGAACAGGGAGAGCGGGCGCTTTGTGAACGTGACGATGCTCTGGACAGTTCATGTAACAGCCGCTGGTTCTCCCGGTCGATTTCCCGTACCTTCTCATTTGTGAAGGAATAGTTTTTACGGCTGCTGCCAACACTGCCAGGGCTGGAGACCATGAGCACTCGGTCAAAATGTTTGTCTACTTTTAAAAACTCTGCAAAGTAGAGAAAGAGAATTTTTAAAGGACGGCCACAGCAACATGAATAACCTCCATTTATTCCACAAACCTGGTCCATTTTCTCCTTCAGAGCTTATGCTGTCCTGACCGTCCGAAACATCATTCGCCAACTTCTCTTCGGTAAAGCCGGGCTGCTGCTGAACATCTGCTGCTACATCTATTGACTGAGAAGGACTAATATTTGGTGTGGATAAAGGCGTAACGTCAGTGACTGTGTCTTCAGATTCTGGTGTTTCTCTTTGCCACTCTTTCTGGTCAGCTGAAGTGGTCCGTTGATGTTTTACCGGAGATTTCCTAGAGCGAAAAGTGCTTCTCTCTTCACTGCTGTGAGAGGATTCAGAATCAGATGATGATGATGAATGGCTCCGACTCTGCCTTTGAATTTTTCCAGCTGTTTTTTTAGGCGTTCCCTTCTGTTTTGCTGATCTTGTCGCTGAGGATCCTGCATCCTCTTCGCTTTCTTCATCACTATGATGGTATCCGTCATCATCCTCATCACTGTTAACATTTCCATTGGTTTTCCTCATTTTAAAATCAACCTCTGGCTCTCTGTCCTCATCAGATGAATATGAACGCACGCTAGATCCTTCTTCTGATTGGCTTTTGGCACTTGTGTCATTACTCTGTCTCCTGCTGTCCTGGTGGTTTGAAGCATCCTTAAATCTGGCTTTATCTTCACTGTTCCTTCCATTCTGACCTTCATTGCCAATCTGATTTATTAAAACACGAGTCTCTTTTCCTGTTCTCTCATCATGTCTTTCTGAGGCCTTCTGTTTAATGAGCTGACCATCCCTTGAACTATTGTGTTCATTAGGTTCACAGTCACTGTCAAAGAACGAGTGGTCAACTTCTCCCTCTAGCTCCTTGGGGCTGTACATGGTTCTGTAGCCTCAGTCAATGGAACCTGAAAGCAAAAAGAAAAAGTAACTTAAGAAATACCAACAAATGTGTGTTACTCAACAAATGTAAACTTACAAGGAGGCCTCGAGTTCACCCAAAATTTCCTCACCATTTACTTACACTCATTTTAATCTAAACGTTTGTGAATTTCCTTCATCAGTTGAACACAAACATTTTTTTATATCCATTATCCATCCACAGTAGGAACGGAAAATACGACAGAGGTCAATAACAGTTGTATTCCAACATTCTTTGAGATATCTTCCTTGGTGTACAACAGAAGAAAGAAACTCAAATGTTTTCAACAAATGGAGGGTGAGAATATGATGACATAATCTTCATTTTTTGGTGAACTAGGCTATTCCACTTGGATCTACTTCAATGCCTTTTACCCCTCTTGTACATATTTTACCAATCATTCTTACATTAAACTCAGAATTAAACTTGGAATTTATCCTTTGAAAACTGTGGACAGAAAGTATCAATCCTCAGACATAATGCTTGGTACAATACATTCTTTATTGTAAACACAAACTTATATACATTTATGTGTGTAAATGTAAAATATCTATTTTTCTCACGTTATGTCAAGTTCTAAACTATTATATGGGTAGAAACTGAGCAAAAAATTTTTTATATTGCAATGACTACCAAATGATCAAAAAAATTAATAATAATAATAATAATAATAATAATAATAATA
>CAIGQW010054471.1:2678018-2712170 GCA_903798125.1 Danio choprae
ATATATATATATATATATATATATATATATATATAGTTTCTGTCTATTGAAATAATGATTGATGTGTAATGATCTGAGTAAATTATTATAAATGTTTATATAATAATCAATGAAAATAATTGCAGAATGGATTGTTGTAAAACGAACAAGGGGTAAAGTTTTTACTACAACGTTACTTCTGACAATAACCAATGTTAAATATAACATTTTCAATATCAAACCGACTATCAGTGCATCCCCGGTGTTTTCTGGCTATAATGATAAATAATAATAAACATTCTCTTGATATACTTCAAAATCTGTTCAGGTGTTGATGAAAAAGTCAATTAGCATATAGGTAAAAGCGATGTTCCTGAACATGCTCATAAAACACAGGGGAAACGTTTCTATGACAAGACCATTAACAAGCAAGTTGGTTTGTTTGTTAGCATTGCTGCCCCAGAAATAGCGTCCTGTAAGCTACACATTCAATTCCCTGCTGCCTATAAAAAAGCATATTTTATTTCATACACGAACTTAAAAAAAAACCTTACACCTGTGTACATGTGCATAACTCAAACACGCCAACGCAAACTCATAAAGCTAATGTAGTTAGCAGTTCCTACCTCTTGACATTCACACCAAAAGCATGTGCGACAGCGACACTGTCAGGCAAAGTCTCCGAGACACGGAGCGGACGTGCTGCATTATATTTCGCGTAATATCTACAAATGCTGTGCAGAATGATAACGGTTGAATACAAAAGCTTTAACAGTAGCTTTCAGTTGTCTGATGCGCTGCACAGATGAGTGTGTAGGCTCATTAACAACGGTAACTAGGTGACGTCATTTCCTCAAATAGTTGGCGCGAGGCGATATATGAAAAAAATATTATAATGCGTATGTATGTATGTATCATATTGTATGTATGCATGTATGTATGAACGTATGTACAATGATAATAATAAATAATAAATGTAGCTATGTATTATTGTACAACACTGATGTTATTTCTTTATTTAGAGGACGATTCATTCTTTTATAGCATTTATTAAAAATATTTATTAATTTATTTATACGTATATATGTATATTCATTTTTTTATTGCATTTTCATCTGTTTTTGTATTTTTATGTAAGATTAATTAATTGAGTTTTTATTTAATCATTTATGGGCAGCACGGTGGCGCAGTGGGTAGCACAATCGACTCACAGCAAGAAGGTCGCTGGTTTGAGCCCCGGCTGGGTCAGTTGGCGTTTCTATGTGGAGTCTGCATGTTCTCCCCATGTTTGCGTGGGTTTCCTCCGGGTGCCCTGGTTTCCCCCACAAGTCCCAAGATAGGTGAATTGGGTAAGCTAAATTGTCCATAGTGTATGAGTGTGAATGGGTGTGTGTGGATGATGGGTGTGTATGGATGGGTTGCAGCTGGAAGGGCATCGTAAAACATATGCTGGATAAGTTGGCGGTTCATTCCGCTGTGGCGACCCCAGATTAATAAAGGGACTAAGCCGAAAAGAAAATGAATGAATTAATTAATCATTTATTTATCATATATTTTAATAAGTTTTTTTTATTATTATAAACTATTAAATCCAAGACTAATTAAGTCTGTGAACAGCTTACAAATTTCATTCATTCATTAATTTTCTTTTCAGCTTAGTCCCTTTATTAATCTGGGGTCGCCACAGCGGAATGAACCGCCAACTTATCCAGCATATGTTTTACGCAGCGGATGCCCTTCCAGCTGCAACCCATCACTGGGAAACATCCACACACACTCATTCACACACAGACTCTACGGACAATTTAGCCTACCCAGTTCACCTATACCGCAAGTCTTTGGAAACCGGAGCAAGAATACATTTTGTTAGTAAAAAAATTAGCATAAAACTACACAGTTAAACAAACTTTTTTGGTAAGACATTGAGTGACAACTAATAATTTCATTGTTATGCAAGTAGTTTTCTATTATGTTCTCATTGATTTATTTTACGTAAGAGCTACTGCAGCTTGATGCATCAAATATGCTAAATAAAATTAAAAACAAATTACAAAAAATAAATACAAATTATAAAATGAAAAAATAAAATAAGCAAATCTCTTCTTTGTCTTAAAGGAGGGGTTTTCAAACTGAAGTCTGAGGACCCCTAGAGGGTCTCAAGGTATTGCTGCAGGGGGTCCATTGAAAGATTTGGAGAAAAGGCATGCAAATGTAAAGGCAAATTTAAAATAAATAGTTAATAATCAAGTAATAAACTACAAATAAAATTGGTGCTGCTAAAATATAAATAAACTTCAGGTAATAAATAAATAAAGAAAATTAGATTACAATAATCTAATAATAATGATAAAACATGGTTAAACAAGAATCAAATAAATTATTTAGATTGAGATTCTTAATTATTTAATTAAGAAATAATCTTAATTATTTAAATTAAGATTTAATCAAATAAATAAATAAATAATGATTCAAATTAATAAATACACATTAGATTAAAATTAATAATATAAGTAAACATTTGATTAGAACATAGAATAGAAACACAATCTTTTCAAAAATTGTTTATAGATTTTTATGATATAAACACACACACACGCACGCACGCACGCACGCACGCACGCACACACACACACACACACACGCACACACACACACGCAACTTTTGCAATTTAGTATTGTATTTTGGGGCTGTGACATGAGACATGACCTATAAAGAGTTTATTTTATTTATAAAAAATACTAAAATTATATCATATGTCAGCTTTAAAAAGCATTGCCATCTGTCTGTCTGCATTATATTCCAGACTGTACGTGACCACTGTGCCTGCTTAATGATGCTGCTGCCAGCTCAGTATAAAGGCTGCAATTCTGCTAGGTTGTAGGCACGCAGCACGTAACCTTCCCTCAAAGTCTCTTTCATGTTGACACAAATGGCATGGCAGATTCATCATCCTCACACCACGCAAGGCCAGACATGAAAGTTTTTCCTATCCAGATGCTGCCCTTTTACATTAAAACAAACATTGTAAACATCTAAACTTGTAAATGACAAAGCAAAGCTGATTTGTGGCTGCCACAATGCAAGTTTATATTTCTACAAATTGTATATTATGCACTGGGAAATCATTTGTAAGTCTTTACCACCTCCGTTTCATTTATTTTAAACCTGTTTTAACACATTTTAAATCTGTTTTTATTCAATTCAATTCAAGTTGATTTAAATAGCTCTATTTACAATGTAGATTGTGTCAAAGCACCTAAACAGTTCTAGTAAAGTCCAGTTTTTGATAATTATATTCTTTGTTGTTTTTATTTCTTATACTTGCAAATTATGTTTCTTTTATTCTTGCTTACGTAAAGCAATTTGAATTACAATTGTGTATAAAATGTGCTATATAAATAAACTTGCCTATTTATTCTTTTAATCATAATTTGTAATGGAATGTAAAATGCAATGTAATAATGAAAACAAAGTTTATCAGATTTCTTTTGGCAAATATAACAATCTCTTAAAAGCATAAATAATAATAAATTATTATAAAAAAATAGAACAATACAATGATAATAATTTATGAGAACGAGTGGATTAAACAAACAAACAAACAAACATGCACCAAAGTCTGACCAAAATCCTAAAATAAAATTTTGATTTACTCTCCAATTAAGACAAATACTTTTTGAAGCATCGTAATGTAAGCAGCAGCTTTTCTAAAAACTGCTTTCAAAAACAAAGTATCTCTTGAGTACGTGTGAACTGATGAACAAAGTGCCTACGTGTGGAACTGCACAGCTTGCTTTCGAGCTGTAGGAGGATTGATGAACAGTCACGTGACCCTGTCTGCCCCTTCTTGATCCTGATTGGTCAGTATCGATGAACCACGTGGTCTAAACAGAGCTCTGTACCTCGGCCTTTTCATTGTAAATGCATGTGTGCTTGTTTGATTGGAGAACCAACGGCAGAGCAGCCCAGACAAACATCGGAGCTATTTATTATTTCAGGAATTGACCAGACAGTGGATCATGTTTTTGCTTGAGACTGAGTCGGTAAGTCAATATAATAATATATATATATATTTTATAGATATAGCCTACAAAGAATTTTAACCAAACACCTAATATATGCTGATTCAAATATTTGAGTTTTTTTCAAAACAATATCTGTTTTGTTTACTAAAAAATTATAATACAAGTTATGAACGTGGCTTTTTAAATTGCATTCAGCTGGACTGCATGAGTGATTTGTTTGAAAGCGGATTCGCGGTGAATGGAGGTTTGGATGGTGCCGGACAGTCTCCAGCGCATCTCGCCGCATGCGGAGGTCAGGCGTTCTGCTTGCTTTGGCTCCTCCAAACAGGTGCTGATGCAAACCAGCAGGTAAAAAAAAAATCTAGATTCGAACACTAGTTTGGTTTTTTAACTTAACATTGTGGTAGTTACCTACAGCTTCTGCTCTTGATTATTACATTCGCGTTAATTCATCTAGATGGTTAAGTTTTTTTTTCGTCTAATTAACGTTTATTTCCTTCAGGACGCAAGTGGAGAAACACCCATGCATAAAGCAGCAAGATCGGGCAGTTTGGAGTGTATCAGTGTGTTGATGGCCAGGGATGCACAGTTTGAGTAAGTGTGTTTGTTTCTGTTTCGAACGTTCGAAACTATTAAATTAGCACTTTTTTAGCTGGCTTCTCCTACATAAAACATTGTATCTTAAGGATGACATTTCAAAAGATATCAAAATGTGCAGGATGAAAATAATTTTATTAAAATGTGTTCATTTATTAAATATTCACTCGTATTAACAAATGTTTTTAAATTTGGTTTGATAAGTAGTTAAAGGCATAGTTCAACCAAAAATAAAAAATCCACTTGCTCCAAATCGTTGCTTCTGTTGAATTCAGATATATTGAAGAATGTTGGGGGGGAAAAACAGCCATATACTTAGTATTTATTTATTTTCTTATGGATGTCAATGGCTGTTTATTTTCCCAACTCTCTTGAGAATGTCTTGATTTGTGAAAGAAATGCATAAAGGTTTAGAACCTATGGAGTGCGAATAAATGGTGAAGAAATGTTTTTTTTTTTAGAGTGAGCTATCCCTTTAAGTAGATCTATTTGATTAAAAAGTTCAGTTAATGAAGTATTACAATTTTATAAAAAATGTAAAAATATATATATGATAAAAAAAAAGGTAATATATTTGAACATTTATTTAGGAGATGGCAAAGCTAAATGACTCCAGTTTTAGGTGTCAAGTTTTTTTTTCCAGAAATTGTTCTAATGCATACTTTTATTCTAAAGAATTGTCTTATTACGTATCTATTATTTTCACTGTTGAAAACCGCTAGTTATTTTGAGGAAACCATGATGCATTTTCATATTCTTTGATGAAAAGGCAGGTCAAATGCACATTTGAAATGGAACATTTTGCAAGTGAATATATTCACTGTCAACTTGTGCTGATCAATATAATTTGTCCTTGCCAAATAAAACAAAATCTCATCAGTCCCAAACTTTTGAAATTATATTTTAAGCAAGTCCTGACACCATGTGAGAACTCCCAACCCCTTTCTGAAAAATGGCTCATCTTGTATGATTTTCTTACCACTGTTTAAATTAACAAACATTATTAAAATGCAAGCGGTTTAGATTATCCCAGAGCATACCTGAAAATCTTGTGCGTCACATTGTTGACAATTCTAAAGAAGTATACCGATCTTATGAACAGATCCCTAATATATATATTTATGTTTTTTTTATCATTCAGCATTTGCAACCACGCTGGACAGACTGCTGAGGATATAGCATGGTCTTGTGGGTATGAGGAGTGTGGGAGGTTTTTGAACATGCATCGAAGAACACAGGACTTGAAGAAAGCTTCATCATCATCATCATCATCATCCCTCAGTGAACGACATGTGTTGACCAGCACTCTTGCAGGACAGAAGAGAGGCCACGCAGCCTCTGGTGCCCAAGATGGGAAGAGGGCACGGGACTGGTGAATACAGGTTTCATAAAGACAGAGATCTTAAAATAACAGGCTGTTTAACCATTGCTGGAGTGGAATGGTAAGCAGATCAGTATGCCCTTGCAAATGAGCCTCAGCACTGAAGATTAGATGATTCTTGTCTGGGGTCAGATATGTGGAGCCTCAAGTTCAAGAGGGATGACTGACACTGGTGTACTTTATACCAGTCAATGCAGAACCAAGGCGAAAGCAGAAGAGGAAGAGAAGATTACAACTTCTGGTTTTCTGACTGGAAAGAGTGTAACACTAATTAGGATCATATGAATCTTGTGAACCTATTACTCTGACGTCAACTGAAGTACTTTCAGTTTTATGACAGTCAGTTAGCATTGGCAGGTACTGTCGAAATGAGTGAATGCAAATGAGCAAAACAGAAGACAAACAACTTGCTGTCAAGCTTAATACAGTGCAACAGCTGAAAGTAGAAAGTGGAAGTAGAAACTCCCATTTATTTTCTCCATTGGGAAATAGACTTATAACAATAACTGACAAATCTTTGAAGATGGCTCATTGACCGTCTATGCTTTAGTTGAAAACATTAGTTTGCATTAATTTGACTTGTTTTTCATAGCGGAGCCGTGTTGGGAAAAACTACATTACCCATGATGCTGTGCAGAAAAATTACACCAATCAGAGAGACCCAGGGAACACAAAGCACCAAAACAAACCTTGGGTCATGAAAAATATAAGCAGCAACTTTTAAATCAAAGTCTTTTTCTGATTTTGATGTCTGCTATTCATATAAGAGTTTGTAAAGTTGTGATTTTAACTTGTAGCTTGTTGGTTGGTTACTTCTCTTATAATGTTTTTTTTTTTTTAATGAATGACAAAATACATCCAAAAATTGATGGACAATAACACTTTAAAGGTATTTTGTTATTATGAGGAACTTGTTACATTAAAGATTTTATGTTACTAATATCATCCATGTTAATCCTTACAGAACAACAGGTGAGGCCTTACTGAAACCAGTAACTTTAGCGTGACTCAAAGAGGATGTTAAAATAGGAATGCATGTTTAAAACATTCTAAGTACAATGAATAATAAATCACTTCTTACAGTGAAATGTCTAGTTGCACTTATTGAAACAATGAAACTTCCTGTGAACTGCTGAACTCACAGGATGAACAAGACCGAATAAGTGTCATGCACGTGATTCAGACGGTCTTGGGTCTCTGGGGAAGGCAGAGGTTGTAATAGGCATTTTGATCCCAGAACTCAGGCCCCTTCCAACCACACCATCCCTGAAAAAAAAACCCACAAACACCATTAACACAACCCAATGTGTGAATCTGCAATAGTCACATCGAAGGATCTCAAACGATTTCAAGTGAATTTAAAACAATTTCCACTTCAACAAAGATTCTGTTTATTTACACAATAATAATAACATTTATTTCATTCAATTATATTATTGATTTATTTTGTATATTTGATCATTTTGTACATTTGATACAGATGCACTCCCCTACAAAAGTTATTCCAATCGATGTAAAATTATGAATTCTTTCCAAATAGAGTCATCTTCTGAAATTATATACATTTATCACAATATATAATCGAAGAAACAAAATATTGCAATGTCAGTTTTTTTCCACTATCATGCAGCCCTAATTCAAGATGTAGATTATACTTTTTCTTTAGATAAACAGCCAGAAAAAAATAAATAATAATAATTATTATTATTATAAATTATTAAATATACATATAAAATCAATTTCTATTTAGCCTACATACTGTATGTACTCCAACCATCGCTAAACAAGTAACTGATGTTTGAAAGCACATTTGAAACACTTAAAATCCCATGTATGTCTGGGTTTAATATAAGAACACTTAAGATAATTATATGTATTGAAAGAGGTTATTTTTCAGTGAGACAAAGCAGAAAGTTGAACTCATCAAAACAAAAAGCTAGACCCGTGTTGTTGTCAAATGTACCTTATCAGTAATGATCTGCAGGTCCTCTCCACCAGTATAATGAGGGTCCAGGATAAGAAAACGTATTTCTCCAGTGTTCTCACTCCACGCTACGCCTAGAATAGTGTGCGCAAGTACTCCCCCACCTAGTCAGGAAGAAATAATTAATAGAAATAAAACAGGAAAACAACAAATCACAGAAAAAGAAGCAATGCAAACTATCATCCACATTCAATAACTTTTCCCCCCATTTAGAAAAACTATCATCTTGTGAAGTGAAACCATTTTACAATATAAATAACATTCAATATAAAAAACAAGCACAAAGTAATATTTTAAGTGAAAAAAGACTATTAAAAGAGATTATATTCAAAGAAAATATGACTATTGGGCTATATCCTGAACTCAGTATTTTCATTAAAAATTGTTGATTTGTGATTATGACTATGTGATTATGATTATGAATTTTGGGACACTTCCACCCAGAAACCATGTTTTTTTTATTGTTATTATTTTTTACCTGCTCTTTGATGTTGCTATTACCATTATAACATGTCAATATGAAAATGTATTGGACTTTTGAATGGAAGTGAATGTTATAAGATACAAGTACTGTATGCTAGATCAGAAGTTAATCATGATAATATAACTTTCTGTACCATCCAGTCAACAGTTAAATATAAAATGTTAACATACCAATCATGACAGGAGTTCCTTCAGTCTGGAAATGATTGGCTAGCTCCCTGCCCTTGGTTGGCAGCTCAGATCCCTGACTTTAACAGAAAATTCAAACCATTTAAAAATTTTTATTGTAAACCTATTTCAGTATAACAATACATATGGTTTTGTTATGCTTAAGGCTCGAAAAGCACTACACATAGGGTTCCCACTGTAAGCCAAATGTCTAATTTCCTGAGTTTTCCCTGATTTTCACTGACTAAAAAGCTGAATTTCCATGACCTATCCACCTTATTTTCACACAAGTGCATCATGGCCATTAGAACTCAAATGTGTGAAGACTTCTGGTCTCTTTGACCAGAAAAAAAAAGCCAAACCATAACAATAGGCAAAATATTTGAAACAACGTGATAAAAAAAACTCTGTATAGAAAAATTACATTTTGATAAATGTAAAATAAACTTTGATAAAAATCCACAATATTCCATGAAAATAAAAAATCTAAATCCCTGACTTTTAATGTCTGGAATTAACCTTTTAAAATTCCATTGATATTCCAGAAATTCCATGACCCGTGGGAACCCTGTAAACAACATATACCTGGATATTTAAAAGGAAAAACACCACCTTAAATAGTAAGGGTGACAGACCTGACAAACATGATCTTTGAGGTGACGTCCAGCAATTGGTTAAGGACAGCCTGAACTTCAATGGAGCCGATCCACTGACGTGAACCCACAAAGCGTGGCTCTTTATCCCCAACATCCACAAGAGCCTGACAAACCAAATGTAAGGTTTCTCTTAAATCCGTATAACAAGACCAGATAACACCATTCAATCCAGCGATGGTATAGCTTACCTGCTGAATCTGTGTGTGTGTGGGAACAGCTGTCTCCACATATCCTTGCTGCAGGAACCAAGAGCAGATGGTCTGAAGGGAACGATATGCACATCCCCAGCCATCATCATCCACACGATCCTGCATGTAGTGGTGATAACTGTACACACCCTGCACTAGATACAGCTACAGAGAGACAAGAGAAAGCGTCAATCTTTAATCTTTTCTATTGGTAGCAACAGGTGACATTAAACACTTTTAAAAGTGGCTAATTATTACCAATTATTTATTTACTCTGATATTATTTTCTTTAGTCTGTTAGTTTTATTTTCTTATCACCAATCACTTGTACTATTTAAGAGATAAACGAGACAAAGGTGACAGATTTTCTAGATGATTGGAAAAAAAGCAATAAAGTGTTGTGTGGAACCAATGTGTTATACACTTGTGTGTGTGTTTGTTTTTTTCTTATTTGGAGCTTTAATTCTTCTGTATTCCAATAAAGACGAACAATAATAACAACAATAAGAAAACATGTTTGAAAAGTTTTAAAGGGGTAGTTCACCCAAAAATCACCAAAAAAATTCTGTCATGATTTGTTTACCCTTGACTTGTTCCAAACCAGTTTGAGTTTTTTTTTTTTTTTTTTTTTGTTCTGTTGAACAAAATAAATTACATTGAGGAATGTTGGAAACCTGTAACCATTGACTTCCATAGTTTTTGTTGTTCCTACGATGGATGTCAATGGTTACAGTTTTTCAACAGCCTTTAAAATATCTTCTTTTGTGAGTAAATGATAATTGTCCTTTTGCGTGAACTATCCATTTCACTTTCTGGATGAATTATTCATATAAATGACAGTCTCACCTTAGCATCCTCAATGTTAGGTGGGTTCAGGTGTGTGTGGGGATTGCGGAGGTAACCGTCTTTATAGGCCTCATCAGGAAAATGAAAGGCATTGGCGCGTCGCAGGTATGGCTTGTCAATTGACAACTCAAACTTCCTGTGCAGATCCTAGAAACAAAGGAAGCCATCTTGTATTAGATAAAAATCACACATGGATTATCAATAAACTGCTAGTTGTGGCATTATAAGGATATTGTGTTGGCTCAGATGAAAATGTTGTGCACATTTTGTTAAAAGGTTCAGGGGTTATGGGATTTTTTAAAAATCTTCTTAAGCTCACCAAAATCAACACTTAATTGTCTAACACTAATACTACATTCTCTATTATTCTTCTACGCTATTCTGTTCTATAAATCCCATGTTGAATGTAATGTGCGAGACCAACTGTGACTTTCCACAGTATCTACTTATTATTATTATGTTTTAATTTTGAAAGCTTAATTCGTCTGGTTCTTCGAATTTATTCAAATAATTTTTTTTGCATATTTTACAGTTTATAGCCGATCAGATGGGGAATATGAACAACATGCTAACAGCTTTGTCAGTGAAACTCTGTTCACACATGGTAGTTTGTTTTTAAAGAGAAAGTATTAATAGGAATAAAAAACAAAATAACTGACATGAGGAAATTATGTCGGTTATAGGTTGTGAATTTCGTTTTAATTTATTTACAATTAATCGCCCAGGCCTAGTAAACATATATATATGTACATTGCTTAGCATAACTGGGATTAAAAGTACACCCCATTTAGAAAATTTATATTTTTATTCATTTCTCAGTGAATATAGGTTATATATGTTGGTGCATTTAAACAAAACAGATTTATTAAATGAATATATTTATAAAAATAATATTTTAATCACTGAACATCTTTAGAAATAGAATGATAATACATTTAAATTCATGCAAAATACTAAGTTCATGCTATATACTAAATTTCAATAACATTTTATATAGTATTTCTTGTTTCTTTTGTTTTTTGCTCTTTTTAAAATGTTTATTTATTATTTTTCCCTAACACAGAAATTTGGGCTACTACTTTTTGGACCGTTATCATAAGTTATTAGCTCCAGATTTGGCTTCAGTACTCACTAATCTAATGTATATGCACAAATAATATTGTGAAGCATCCTATATAAATTATTCATTTAAATGAGAGATTTGTGAGGGGTGAATACTGTACATATAAATGTAAAACATTATTTTGTCTATTCTCTATTCTGTTGACTCTATTCTGTTACCATTTGCTATTCAATTTTTTTTTCTTCCATGAAATCATCTGAATCTTTGGATATCTTGCCTCTCTGACAGCCTGTAGCTGACTGTCTGGCACTCCTGCAGGGTAAATCACAGTGGTGAGTCCAGCTGGTTTGGGTAACTGAAAGTGAAATGGCTGTGGCACCAGGAAAGAGGAGCCCTTCCTATACTGGAGCACCACCTCCTCCATATCTGCAATTTGCTTATTTAATGCCTCCACCAAACCTGTAAAGACACTGAAGAATCACACAGAGAGAGACACACACACACATATGAAAGTATCTTTAAAAAAAGAGTGGTAAAAAAAAAAAAAAATTAGTAGAAACATATTTCACAACAGTTTCAATGCAAATTGTCCACTGTTAGGTGCTTATTAAAATTGTATTTTCTCCAAACAGTTTACAAATCATTCTACTGTACTTTAAAACTCTGATTCATTTAAACCATAGCAATAATACAATACTTACAGGCAAGACCGCTGCAGGCAAATTATTCAACTGTCAATTTTGAGATTTTGGGCTTTTTGGCTTTTCATAAAATGTTTTGTCATTATAATATAGAGAAAATGTCCAAAAAGTGAACTTTTAAATATTTATTTTCTTGCATTTTATCAATTTGTTTATGTAGATGTCAAAAACATTCATATTTTCAAAGACCATTGTTTTGGAAATGTAATTTTTCTCCCAGCCAGAATTCTCCAGTTCAGCAGCACTTGGAGACATAATTCACAGTTTTGTTCATATCTATAGTCTGAGGTTTTTTCCTTAGAAAGGGATTTGTTCATCCATAATTTGCTTGATTATATACACTTTATTCTATTTAAAAATTTGACTTTTCTTCCTCTGTTCGCTGCATTTTCTAAATTATGGAGAGATAAAAAGAAACTCCCAAAATCCAATCTGTAAAAATCTGACTCTAATATGTCAAAAAGAGGAAAAAAACAACAATTTTAACCTGATTTAATTCCATGTTACGATTTATGAGCTAGAAATACAAGCAAAAAACTACTTATTCAATTAAATAAAGCTTTTTAGAATACTAAAACACAACATTTTACAAAGCTTGTAATATAAAAAATGTTTGCAATTCTTAACACAATATATAAACTGCAGAAATATGGTTATAACTATCAGTTAATTATTTTACCCTATTTATCTGCAGTGTCTAGTATGTTAGTAGTAAAAACAAAACGCTATTCTATTGACTGTAATTTTTTAAAGAGGACGAGCTCCTCTATGTCCCACCCTCTCTTCATTTTTCAGTTGCTATTACGTCAAAGATCTAATAAAAAAATGCAAATTTCAAAGCACTTCACGGGACCTTTAAGAAGAAAAAAAAAAGTCACTCACGTTGGCAAGCTCTCATCAGCGCTCACAGAATGAACACAATCCAAAGGCAGTGGCATGTTCACATTGTGCTGCTGTGCGCTCATTCGCATCAGACTAGGAGCTTCATTCCCAGTAGGATTAGTGACCTCAAACAACAGCTTCATATTCACTACAGTCTACAGAAACACAGGCAGAAAGTTAATGTTAAAGAAACAGTCACAATGCTTTAACAAATCAGGCAAAAGGCTCTCACAGGTCCAGATCTTTTCTTATCTTTCTTTTTTGATGACTTCTTGTTCCCACCATCATCTGATCTATGAAAAGCAAAAAGAAACAATATTAATACCCTTATATTACATAAAGAATAAAGAATAACATATAAGAATTCTTACTCTATGTACTGCAAAATGTCTCCACATGGAGATGCTTCTGTCAAGCTTTCCACGCTTGACTGGAAGCCCATGTTTGGCCATATTAATACTGGACTGTTACAGACAGTGAATACAATATTTTTGGATGATACTTTTGTTTGGAGATTCTGAAAACTTTTTGATATGGTGCTATGACTTTGTGCTCCTGCAAAAAAATAAAATAAAATAAATAATAAACATAAAATAAAATAACACAGAGACTTCTTATTTATAACACAAATTAATTTTTACTTCTATATGAATTGCATTAAGGACAACTAAATTAATATCTGTGTGTGCTACCACAAAACAATATGAACTTCACCATTTGGATTGTCAAGCTGACAAGCAAATTCCAAGATTCCCTTCACACGGAATATAATATTGCACTCTTCTGAATAAACCTAAAATAAAAACAGGCCAAAGTTTTAAATACAGGATAAACCATTTACTACTCAAAGCAGAATAACCGAGTTTACATTTCGTGTTTTTCATTACAATAACTTATATTCTCTCTGAAGCATATGCTGGCAGACTACTTCATATTATATCAACACCTTTTATATCAACTGGACTTTTAAATGAAAGGTGATATGTTTTTACCAACAAATAGCTTTAAAATTGTTTTATTACCATTTTAATTCCCTCGATCTACGATCAAATACAGCTGCTGTCAAGAGGAGGCTGCCATTTTTCGATGACGTCTCATAACACACGTCCACGTCTTCCTCGTTTTCTTGTCGCGTCAGAGGGAAAATACAATCTTTTGCTGCCCCCTGCTGACCTGAATGTGGCTGCTCGATATATAAATGATCCAAATCCACAACACCATTGCAAATATATTTTATACTTTACCACTTTTGCCTGAAATTACCGAAATAATTGTGAATCGTAAGTAAATATTTAATGTTTTGCAAAACTTTCAACAACAACAATAATAATCTCTCTCTCTCTCTCTCTCTCTCTCTCTCTCTCTCTCTCTCTCTCTATGAATAGTTCTATAAAAATCTATATACACATTAATACATTACAATAATAATAATAATAATAATATGGAAAAAACAACAACAATAAAAAAATAAAATTCTGAAATAATATCAATAAACAGACTACATATAAAATCACATAACTTAATAACTAAAAGGAATTATACTAACAACAACAGTGATCATAATAATAATATTAATAATAATAATAATAATAATAATAATAATAATAATAACAAAAACAACAACGAGTACACAAATAATACAGTTATTTAATATCAATAAGCACACTATATATTAAATCACAGATTATTGGTAATGAACATTTTTACTAGTAGAAATTAGAAAACAAAAGGAAAACAAAATTAATAAAAAAATAAAATAATAATAATAATAATAATAATAATAATAATAATAATAATAATAATAATAATAATAATAATGAAAAATGTAACTTAAAATAAAAACATTAATACTCAAAACTCTAAATTATACGAAAAACAGACAGCATCTAGTAACATTACTAAATAATATTTTCAGGTTTTCATCTTTCTCTTCTCTCCTTTTCTTTATCCGTTATGTTGTGTGTCCTCCTATCGGAATATAATAAAGCAAACAAAATAAATAACAAAACAACTATCACCCAAATGAGTCATACAACTACAGCTGTGTTTACACGGAGCTTACCTTCAGCACACTTAACAGGTGGATTTTGCTGTTGTAGATTGTGACGCTTCCCAAAACCGTTGCTGTTTCTCTTCATCTGCAGTGAGATACTGCTAGTAAGGCAGATATATTCCTCATGGAGCCTCATTACCTCCTGCCGCAGCAGATTCCTCTCAGTCTGTAGAGTGAGCAGACAGCTTTCCACTTCGTCCAGCTCTGTCTGAACTCTCTCTGCTTTACTCACTGCATATTTCATGACCTGACACTTCTGCTCCAGTCTCTCTCGTAGAATCAGGTTTTCCCGCTGTAGTTGCATCAGGTTCTTCTTCTCTTCAATTCTAGCTGAATCTTCTTTTATTGGATGTTCTTCTAAGCCATTTCCCACAGCTGCTTCTATAAGTTGCTGTTTCTCCAGTTGTTTGCTTTGGGTGATTCTCTCTAGATGTTCAGAATGAGGTTTGTTCTGGTTTATAACCTCTGCAATTCTTTGCCTCATTTGCTGGTTTTTGATAAGAAGTTGTTTGTTCTTTGAATCCAGGTTTTTGTTGATGCTTTTAAACTCCTTAAAGCGCTTCACAAATCTCTGCAGCTCTGTCGCGCATTCCTTGGAACACATCTCCATCTTTTTAAGCTTTTTCTTAACCTCTAGGTTTTCTTTCTGCAATCGTGTGCTCTTTTCTAAATAAGGCTCAAATGGACACTTATGAGTTGGCTTAGCTGTTAGATTGCAGTCATGACAGCCTGATTTACGTATGGTTTTATTGTCTTTCCTATTTAGTATTAAGATGTCATTCCTAAGGACTGCTGCATTGGACAGTTGCAGCTCAGTGTCTTTAGGGTCTGCATTAAACTTGCTCTCCATAGCATTGCAGTTGTCTTCTGGCCCTTTTGTTGTAATTGCAGGGTCAGAATTTAATGTGGACTGTGAGCTGCTGTCTGTAAATGTGGATTTTTGCATGATGTCCATAAGAGTTCTGCAGTGTCTTCTTTGTCTTGTTTATGACAAGTGTTTTCTGACTTCCTCCTTCTGTTGACCAATGACAGTTATATAGCACTTAACAGCTTCTTTTCTTTTGTGAGTGATTCCTGCGAAGGATAATCTATAGTCATCTCAAATACATATTCAAAGTAATTTGATAGAATTGACTTTTCAATATAAATGTATACAAAACATGTTTACTAATTTCCGAGGTCGATTAAAAGCAATTAATAATAATATTAATAATAATAATAATAATAGTAATAATAATAATAATAATAGTAATAATAGTAATGCTCTCTGCTGATTTTAATGATATTGGTCAGAGACAAAAATGAGATTTTGAGGATCAAAAGAATCAAATTGTAATATAATTTATTTGTTCATACATCAGATTGTATTTGATTTATTTTACTGTATACTAGGTTTTTTAATAATTGTAAGAATATGCAGTTTAAGTCAGAATTAACTCCTGTTAAATTAGTATTTTTAAAATCCCCCCCCTCAAATTCTGTTTAACGGAGATATCTTTCAACACATTTCTAAGCATAATAACTTTAATAACTTATTTCTAATAACTGATTTATTTTATCTTTGTCAGGATAGCAGTACATAACATTTTACTAGAAATTTTTTAAGTGCAATTTAAAGACTTAACTATCAGTTAGATTAACTAGGGAAGTTAAGGTAACTAGGCGAGTCATTGTATAACAAGTTTGTTCTGTAGCCAATTGGAGAAAAAAACAAAAGCTTTTATTGGCCAAAATAAAACAAATAAGACTTTTTCCAGAATACAAATATTATCGGAAATACTGTAAAAATTTCCTCGCTCCACCTTGAGAAATATTTGAAAAACAATAAATATTTCACAGGAGGGCTATAATCAACATGAATCTAAATCTGCAGACACCAAAAAGAGATGTCTTTGACTCCGTTTGCATTATAAATGTGGCTGTAACGTTAAATTGACCTTAATATACTTGTAATATTTTGTAATACATCTCTTCAGCATATATTGACATCAATTTGTGGACGAAAAGGCATAGAGAAGAAAACGGCACTTACTAATAATTGCTTATAGACTGCTTCTTGACTGGACTCGATTGGATTGGACCTAATTGATATTTACAATAACGTGATGGCTGTAACCATGGAAACCAAAGCGATTCCAGTCTCTCTCGTGGGCTTCGCGTCACCAGGTCGCCACGTGAGCATTTGACATTCCCGTAAGTCTGTTCAGTAAATCGATTTAAATCATGTCTATTTATCGTTTAAACCTCGTGTTTGTTGATTATTATCTTTCTTTCGTTTCAATTTCTCGAAACAGACTAACGTTATCGAGAGTCGAAGTACAAAACTGCAACAAATATAGCACAAAAATAGCAAAATGTAAGCTAAGGACCTAACTGAAGTTAAACACAGCAGCAGAAATGTGGCAGATAGCTACATTTTGGTAGGAAATTATATATATTGGAGCCCACACCACCTTTTTCGTGTTAATTGGTAACCGTTAGTGGCCTATTAATGCATTGAATTTCAACCGATTAATATTTACAAAATAACAGTAATAAAAAAATGAAATAAAAAGGTCAAATCTGTGATATAATATATTTTCGGCACAGATTGTATTGTTTTGCCTTTTAGTCAGAATCAATTCCTATGAATTAATTTATTTCCACCAAACTGAACTGTTTTATCAAGTGTCAATGAAGAACGTGCTTGACAAGAAATTGGTATAGAAAACACAATAAATGAAAATGAGGTAAGTTTCTTTTGTGTTGTGTTCATTTTATTTATCATATTTTGTCAGAACACAAACGTTTACAGAAGTGCCATTGATTTTACTCCAGCAGGTGGCAGTACAATTCCCAAATTCTAAACTTTTCTGTATGAATTATCACAGTATGCTGTAGCAAAATAATAGATTAACATTTGTTTTGTTAATTCTTCCTTTTGACCTGTAACCACATCAAACTTGATCGAAATATGTAAAACACAACCACTTGTGAGTCTTGTTAGACATCTTATTTTATGTGTCAAGAAAGTGCATCCCTGTCCTGCTCAAACACACCAGATAATAGATATTAAGATTCTCCAAAAACAAAACCTTTATTCATACAAACTTATTTTAGTCAGCACACACTATATTACTACAGTAAGTGCAAAATACTGCATCCCAGCACACAACACGACAAAGTATGACAATCCTTCAGTATCTGGATGACATGATTGTGCATGAATTGTGGTAAAACTTTTGTGTCTGTGGTTAAAATAAGAGAAGTTCATGTTGGCGAGAAGATCAAAGGTCTGGACTCTCAGGAGGTTTTGCCCGGGCATGAGCGTGGCTTTCACAGTACAGCTCATCATCTATGAAGTAGTATCCTTTCTGCTTTAGGTTTTCCTCACATTCTGTGCACACAAAACAGTCTGGGTGACGGAACTTATCCTGAACCTTCACAACTGTCCCACTGAGAAAACATACACAGACAGACAAAAAAATTAAATAAAACATTATAACTTAGATTACCATTTACATTTTATTTGATAAATCAGAATTAGAATGGGTTTTATTGCCAAGTTTTTAAAATGATATTTCTAATGTAATTTGTGTCAGGTAATGGCTAAATTTTCAGCATCATTGCTCCAGTCTTCAGTGTCGTGATAATTTTATTATTCTAATTTGGTTGTCAATGGTAAAAATTTTTGTGGTAACCATCATTATTCATTCATTCATTTTCATTTCGGCTTAGTCCCTTTATTAATCTGGGGTCGCCACAGAGGATTGAACCGCCAACTTATCCAGCATATGTTTTATGCAGCGGATGCCCTTCCAGCTGCAACCCATCTCTGGGAGACATCCATACACTCCCATTCACACTCATACACTACGGACAATTTAGTCTACCCAATTCACCTATACCGCATGTCTTTGGACTTGTGGGGGAAACCGGAGCACCCGGAGGAAACCCACGCCAACACAGGGAGAACATGCAAACTCCACACAGAAACACCAACTGACCCAGCCGAGGCTCGAACCAGCAACCTTCTTGCTGTGAGGCGAACGTGCTACCCACTGCGCCACTGTGAGGCCCCCATTATTATTATTATTATTATTATTATTATTATTATTATTATTATTATTCAGGATTCTTTTAGTAACAGAACGTTTAAGAGAACAGAATTTATTTGAAATATAAATAATTTTCACATTACTTTTCATCAACCTACTCTATCTGAAAAGCAGAAAACTTTTATTCACTCCAAAGCATTTTTATAATGTATGTATTTTCATTATTTGGAAATCGTAAAAAAATAACTGACCATTAACAATGAATGATATTGGACATTTTTGAATAAAATCTCAATATATGCTGTATATATACACTCACCGGCTACTTTAAGGTACACCTGTCCAACTGCTCGTTAACGCAAATTTCTAATCAGCCAATCACATGGTAGCAACTCAATGCATTTAGGCATTTAGACATGGTCAAGATGATCTGCCGCAGTTCAAACCGAGCTTCAGAATGGGGAAGAAAGGTGATTTAAGTGACTTTGAACGTGGCATGGTTGTTGGTGCCAGTATTCTAGAGTATTTCAGAAACTGCTGATCTACTGGGATTTTCACGCACACCCATCTCTAGGGTTTACAGAGAATGGTCCAGAAAAGAGAAAATATCCATTGAGCGGTAGTTTTGTGGGAGGAAATGCCTTTTTGATGCCAGAGGTCAGAGGAGAAAGGCCAGACTGGGTTGAGCTGATCGAAAGGCAACAGTAACTCAAATAACCACTCGTTACAACCGAGGTTTGCAGAAGAGCATCTCTGAATGCACAACATGTTGAACCTTGAGGCAGATGGACTACACCATCAGAAGATCACACCAGGTGCAACTCCTGTTAGCTAAGAACAGGAAACTGAGGCTATAATTTGCACAGGCTCACCAAAATTGGTCAATAGAAGATTGGAAAAACGTTGCCTAGTCTGATGAGCCTTGATTTCTGTTGCGACATTCGGATGGTAGGGTCAGAATTTGGCATCAACAACATGAAAGTATGGATCCATCCTGCCTTGAGTCAACGGTTCAGGCTGGTGGAGGTGATGTACTGGTGTGGGAGATATTTTCTTGGCACACTTTGGGCCTATTAGTACCAATTGAGCATCGTGTCAATACCACAGCCTATCTGAGTATTGTTGCCTACCATGTCAGTCCCTTTATGACCACAGTGTACTCATCTTCTGATGGCTACTTCCAGCAGGATAACGCGCCATGTCATAAAGTGCGAATCATCTCAGACTGGTTTCTTGAACATGACAATGGTTCACTGTATGGCCTCCACAGTCACCATATCTCAATCCGATGCACCTTTAGGATGTGGTGGAACGGGAGATTCGCATCATGGATGTGCAGCCGACAAATCTGCAGCAACTGCGTGAGGCTATCATGTCAGTATGGACCAAAATTTCTGAGGAATATTTCCAGGACCTTGTTGAATATATGCTACGAAGGATTAAGACAGCTCTGAAGGCAAAAGGGGGTCCAACCCAGTACTAGTAAGGTGTACCTAATAAAGTGGCCAATGAGTGTATATATAATTTATGCATTATTCAAAAATGTGTGTGTGTGGGTGTAAAAAAGTTAAGAATAGTGCTCTTAATTTATCTATATAAGCCATAACATTAAATATTTTTTGGGCAGGAATTTCAATGTATCTCCAGAAAAGATTGTTGGCTTTCAACAGTAAATATTTGACCCTGTGCAATGACTCATGTAGCTTGACTTACACTATGCCGTTACCACACTTATCACACATTGGTAATTTGTGCAAGTTGCCAGAAGGAGCAGACGGCTTGCTCATGGGGGCATGGACTTTCCTTATCACTAACGGAAGAGTACCTGTGGAAAAAAGAAAGAAAAGAAGACAGTATAGTAACATGTTTCTGTTCAGAACAAAACTTCAGTGTATGTGCACATTGCAGCATTTTCAGAAAATAAGAAATCCACAGTACAGATGCCATAAAATTGACCACAAACAAGCAGTAATAAGAAATTTTTATTATATTGACTACATGCCACAAAATGTCTAAATGATAATACTTTCATATTTAACAGATTATGCACAATCCACAACTGAATTAAATGAATCTGGATGAAGCATATTGGATAATTTTGCATATTAATCTAAGGCTGCTCAATCGCATTGGGTTATCATTACATTTATTAGCACAATATTTCATTGCATGTAAAAAGAAAAGTATAATGACAAAAAAGTGTATCATTTAATCCATATTAGTGATGCCCTCGAAGATGCTGCATTATGCTATTTTTTATTGTATGGTCATGTGTTTCTTAGGATAAAACTCTTTGTTTTCTTTTTGAAAATAGTTTTAATAAATATTTATAATTTGACATAATGATAAATAATCTTTCTTCTATGGTCTCCACAATGGCCATTTCTTAATATTTTTTATATGCAGATTAAATATGACCTTGTGACTTCAAAACTCTCGTCGGTCATAAAAAATGTTATTGTGATAAATATATATATATATATATATTTTTTTTTTTTTTTTTTTCTAGTTTTGTTTAGTTGAAAAAAATAATTTTAAGAGGTGTTTTGACAATCCAGAGCCAGAAATCCAGAATTTTGCCACTCGGAACACAGAAGAGCACTTAATGACAAAGACTTAATAGCTCTTTGATAAGGAGGTGAAATTTGATTCCTTTCCGTGCAATGGATTGTATAGACAAAACAACTGTTTTGGAAGAAGAAGAAGAGAGATGAGGACAAAAGCAAAAATAGTTTTGTAGTTTTTTTGCAACTGAATAATTAATACAAATCGGACTAATACAAATCGGACTACAAAAAAGGTTTCTGTGCATAATGAATTTTATACAAATGATACAAATATGGAAAAAAATCCAAATGGAAAAGACATTTAGGGTGTGTGTCCACCGAAGCTCTGAAAACGGCACCAGTCTTTTAAAAATCTTCAGCTGTGAGCTCTTTCATACGCTGAGCTCTAATCGCTAAGGGCAAAATTCTGAGAGTGGTCTGGATGCAGACCTTGTGCAGATGCAATCTGAGCTGCATGCAGTGCTTTTTAATGGGCTCACCCCTAATCCTACCCCTCAGTGACATTACTAGCTCCATTAAGTGCATTGTGCATTGTTATCTCAGCTTGCATCATAAAGGCTGCATGCAGATACTATTGAAAACACTGCGCTTTTAAAAATGCTGTACTTTTTAAAACACTGTGCTTTCAAAAAAACCCTGCTGTGCTTCCATTGACAACAACAGAAACAAAAATGCTCAGCTCAGGAATAAAACGCTTCGGTTGACACGCACCCATACTGTTAATAAAGTTGAGGTTTTGTGTATGGCGTACCCTCGCTGTTCATAAAGCTCTGTAAGGCTTTAAAAGATCCAGACTGTCGAGGTTCATGGGCCTTGTCCTCTTCTTGATTTTTCTGCAGCATCCGATATACATCTGAATCCTCTATATTGCTGAGTTTCCTGGGACTACACAGTCATAATTTCATGAAATTTCCTACACAAAATCAAACTAGATCATTAAATCATACTGGACCCTTTTCACAAGACTGTTATGATGCGTTTAATGGTTTTCAGCATCTTAAATTCTTGAAAGTTTTTAATATTTAGATTTTTTTTTAAACATATGAACATTTATATGTTTTTATGTATGTATTATATCATCTTTGCATCAAATTACAAAAAACAAATTACAGCTTGTGCCAGGCATTTCTAATGCAGCATCTATGGGCAGGACAGTAAATTTGATGTTCTCTCTTCTGGCTGCCGTATCAGTCCGACACAATTTTTTCCTTTTTCTGAAAGTCTTGATAACACCATCATTGAGTTTTTCTTTTATTATTTCATCAAATAGGATTGTAAAAAAAATGTTTGTTGTACTTTTCCATTCACTGCACTCTTAAGTTTACCCAACTATGACAACTTCCGCTACTAAAATGTGAAAAGGGTCCCTTCCTTTTGATTAGTTCTAGAAGGATTTAGGTTCAGGTTCAGCTATGAAACACACCTTTCTGCTTTGTTATGGATGAGGCCCTTGAGTTGTCCTTGTAAGGCATCCTGGATATTGCCTGAAGAGTAAAGGCCAATAGGGGAGTTGTAGGTTGGACTCACCACCTGTCGTGTTTCATCAATGTTGGCTGCAGCCACAAACGGCGAAGCCCTTCGATTATGGCCTGTTCCTATTGGTCTGTGTTCCTTTCAAACAAAATGATAAGTGTTACAAATCATATTAAAATAGGTGATCATTGTGCGGAAAATATGAAGACACGTACTTGTCTCTCTGCTTCTAGGTTCATTTTAAATGGATTGTCTTCAGTCATACTTGGTGACCACAGCTTAGTCTCAGGTCTGCAAAATAACATTTGTGATCCCACATGAATTATTTCGGTAACACCTTAGTTTAGGTCACAATTCACGGTATTAGCAAACCATTAATGAACACTACTGGCTTAATGAACTACTAATTAGCTGTTTATTAATGGTTAGTAAGGTAGAAGTTGGATTTAGGTTTTGGGTACAAGGATGCAATACAATACAATTATAACTACTAATGGACAGTTAGTATCTTAATAATAAGCAGGTAATAAGCCAGTATAGTTAATAGCATAAACTGTGAACTAAACTTAAGTGTTATCATTATTTCTTGTTCTCAATATATTTCTTAGCATATGGATGATTTTATAATTTTGTGTATACATTTTACATTTCATAACACAAATTATATCACATTATCTCTAAAAACAATATGTTATGCGTATTTAAGGACATTTTGTTTTAAAAATATTAACTTAAAAAATCCCACTAAACCAATTTCTGACTGTCTCTGCCTCCTGAATAATACATTCAGCATCAACTATCATGAAATAATGAATCTAGTCTAATTTTCAACTTTTTGTTTTTACTCTACTAAGTCAAATAAGCATCTGCATGAAGCATCTATTTTCTGCATTATTTGTAATTTCACTTATTAAAACAAAATTGTGACCATCCCTACGTTCTGGTCACATAGTTTATAAAAAGGCATAACCTTTAAAGCACTGACAGAAGAAGCATGTGCCTTGTTTCAAGTTATTTTACTGGAAGGCATTGAGGCATGTCATTATTCTTCTCTCATTCATTTTTACAAACTACACTGTAAAAAATGCTGGGTTCCACACAATTCCTTTATGTTGTCCCAGCACAAATCGATTAAGTTAACTTAATTGTTTTGACAGATTTAAGTGGATTGAACATAAAACAATTAAGCTATCCCCAATAAACTTAAGAATTGTGTTATTTCAACACATTTTAATTAAGTAGTTTAAACAAGCAGCAAAAGACATTTTTTAAATGTGTTTAGGATACACCAATAGATTATAAGAAATTATCTTTCAACTCTTACTGAGATATTTCATTGAATTTCTCATTCACCATTTGAAAACTATAATACAATTAAAATACATAACATTATATTTAAGACATTATATTTGAGGTTAGCGTCTTGAGCTAATGCACAAAATGTTGGAAAATGTCAACTCTGTTAGCTGTTTAAAATGTTTGACAATAATTTAAGCAACAGAATCAAATGTTCCCTATCACATTGAACCATTTCGCATGATTAAACATTAATTATGGATACATTATTCATTAGTATTCTATCATTACAGTTTAAGCACAATGAATGAAATACTTCAAATGCACCAGCAATTCTAGAATGAGTCATATGTTAAAAACTCAAAAATGTGTTTCAAGAAACCAAATGCACATCAACTATATAAAAGATTGGACCTCTGACCTTTCAACGGTAAGTGTGAGTTGATAGGAGGCGTCCTTAATTAAAGTCTGAGCCTCAGAGTGCATCAAGTTTTCTGCAGACACACCATCGATTGACAAAATTATATCTCCTGGAGAGAGGTTCACTGTGGAGGCTTTGCTTCCTGGTGAAATCTGAACAAAAAAGAAATGGTACACAACATCAGAAAAGCTAGCTAATGTTTCAGCAAATGGCAAAACTCCATTACTGATGTACAGAACAACAAAATAAGCAAAGAAGACATAATAAGCACATTAAAATAAACTAATAAGCGTCAAACAACAATACAATAAAAGCACCAATCAAATAGAAAGATTATGCTGGTGATCAATATGCAAATGTACAAATTAAATAAAGCAGATACAGTCAATTATTTTCCATAATAGCAAACACAATCTCCTAAGAGTGCTGCAAAATTACAAATAATGTGTTGGAATTAGGTTTGTGGGCAGAAATGAAACTGTCACAGAAATATTGAGCGCAAATTTTGGGTGGTAATTTAATAGTGTGAATACCAGTAAAATGGTTACTGCAAACGTTAATAAATGTGGTATGGTTATTCTTTTACCCTCCTTCCATATATTTTGGGTATGAAAGAGAAACTCCTATCTTCTATCCGCAATCTTCTATCCACACCCCATTTATGCTGTATGTCTTTAGTAAAATCTGATTTTTTTAACACGAAAAATGATCAACTTTAAAGACTTCTAAATGATCAACATGACACAACTGATGCACTGTGCACAATTGACTATACTGTACATGTCATCTGAATGATAGTTTATGTAATTTAGCAAAGAAAAGACATTTTATCAGTAAAATTGTTCACCTTTATTTGTAATACATGTCTATTTGCAGTGAAATTTTATAGCTGACCTATTTTCTAAAGTAAACAAAAGAATCTTTGAAGATGAACACTACATGTGTCTTTTTGCATTCATTAATTTTCCTTTGCGTTAGTCCCTATTTTATTAGGGATTGCCACAGCGGAATGAACTGCTAACTCTGGCATATGTTTTATGCAGCAGATGCCCTTCCAGCCACAACCCAGCACTGGGAAACACCCATACACACTCTCATTCACACGTCTTTTTGCAGTGAAATTTTATATTTTACTTTACTTATTGTGTAAAGCAAACAAAAGAAAAATTCAAAATGAACAAGAATCGTAAGATTACTTGATAATCCATTCATCATTTTTTTTTCAAAACCATGTTAAAAAGTGAGTATTAAATATGATAAGTCAGTACTTCGATGAACAGTACATCATCATTGCTCCAGATTATATTATTTATATGGTAATGAAAAAAAAATCTCACTTTTTGCCCATGTAAATTAAAAGTGTATATTATATTTTTGCTCAGTCTGGGCATCTAAATGATATATTTTAATTTTTTTTTTTTACAAAAGTTCAAGCATCATGTTTTCTTACATGTAGGCTATAACTTACTCTAAGTGCTATAAAACCTGTATAAAATAGAATCCTAAAAGAAGATGAAGATGAAGATGTGAAGAGTTCAGATGCAAAATCCTCTAAGTGTCATCTGGAATTTTATTACACAATTAGCATTTTTCTCAGCCTCTTATGTTTATGTTCAGTTATTTCATATTAAAAGCAATGAAAATAACCTATTCTTTGCCATAAAAGTGAAATTACTGAATCAGAGCCTGATAAAAATGCTAATATTAGAAGAACATTTCAGATGAAACTTAGAGGTTTTTGCATGTGAACTCTTCATGTATACAAAATGTGTATCATTAAATAAATAAATACATGCTTGTTTGTGTGTGTGCAAACATAAAACAATACAGGGTACAGGGTTTGAATAATATGAAGCTTTAAATATCTTTAGTATCTCAGGATTGTGTGTGAGTTTGTCTGATTGTGTGCATGTCCTTGTCCTCATTGGTATGTTACCCAAGTAAACTAATCTTAACAGTAAACATACTGGAGCAATAAGTCTCCAGCCAAGTTCTGCAGTCCTGCTGTTATCATTTCTCAAAGTAAAGCCCCACAGATGAATTATATGAAACTGCATGTATGCAGTGCATTATATGACGTGCATTACATGAGCAGAATGGCATGTGCAATGGTATAAGAACCAAATGTAAAGGTGCATCCATCATGTCAGTGATTCATCATAAGGGTGTTTTCTGTAGAACTGTAATGGTTTGGCACTGGATAAGATCCTAACCCTTAAATGAGCTGTTTATCAAGAACTCAATATATTTCTTAAAGTCTCTTATCTATTCAACCCAGATGCATGTTCTGTGCAAAACCTTTTCTGCATTAAAGGCAAATAATTCGTTTTTCTTCAGAATAACTTATTACAACTTATTTACAGTGTATGTATGTAAATGATCATGTGTTTATGAAAACCATACCATACTTTGGCCAAAAACTGATATTAGCCACTATTATGTAAAATATAGCAAATGGTGTCACTTTTCTTAACAGATAACATCTGAAACACTGAAAGGTATGTGTGGTTTCTCTGAAAAAAATAATTGAATCTAAAAAGTTATATACCAAAAGTTATTTTAGTAAAACGTCAACACTTTTGCTCTGGAATTAAAAGGAGTACAGGATTTTCCACTGGTCACACAGTGGGTTGTTTAATATAGTCTTTTAATCCTGATTTGCTCCTATAGCATTTATGCTAGCAGTTAATTTTTTGGCTAAAACGTTTAAATTGGTCAATTGTGGCACTGTCAAACCCTGTTACCAGGGTAGAGTAAATCATTTCTAATGATGCATTCATTCATTCATTTTCTTTTCGGCTTAGTCCCTTTATTAATCTGGGGTCGCCACAGTGGAATGAACGGCCAACTTAACCAGCATATGTTTTACGCAGCGGATGCCCTTCCATCACTGGGAAACATCCATACACACTCATTCACACTCATACACTGGACAATTTAGCTTACCCAATTCACCTATACTGCATGTCTTTAGACTTGTGGTGGAAACCACAAACACAGGGAGAACATGCAAACTCCACCCAGAAACGCCAACTGACCCAGCCGGGGCTCGAACCAGCGACCTTCTTGCTGTGAGGCAATTGTGCTACCCACTGTGCCACCATGAGGCCTCTAATGATTCAATCAAAGCTTATGTTGATTAGTTGATTTTACTTAAAAAAATGAGAAAACCAATTGCTTTTAAAGTGATTAGTTCACTCTACTCAAAAAAGTGAATAAACCTGTGGCCTTACATTTATTATGTAAACAGTTCAAGATTAGATAGGGTTTACTCACTTTTTAAGTAAAGTAACTAATCGCTTTTTACAATGTATTGTTGATTATATCTGACCAGCCATAGCTACTTTTAAATATGATAAGATGCACATGAATGATCCCTTTAATTTACAGTAGCCAACAGAGTAAATTACAGTAGCCAGTTTACTGCAACTTAGTGATTCAGGTTAAAAAATTTTATGATTTATTCATTGGTTATTGAAATTAGGTAATTGTTTAAACAGAAAGCTGTAAAATTTACCATTAAGTTAACAATTTGTGGAAAAAGTATTTTCTTGTAAAACATTTCTAAATTATTAATACAATTATATATCAATATTAAAGGGTAGATATAATGTCAACTAAAACATTTTCTTTCAGATATTCATTCATTCATTTTCTTTTCGGCTTAGTCCCTTTATTAATCTGGGGTCGCCACAGCGGAATGAACCGCCAACTCATCCAGCATATGTTTTACGCAGCAGATGCCCTTCCAGCTGCAACCCATCACTGGGAAACATCCATACACACTCATACACTATGGACAATTTATCTTACCCAATTCACCTATACTGCATGTCTTTGGAATTGTGGGGGAAACTGGAGCACCTGGAGGAAACCCACGCCAACACGGCGAGAACATGCAAACTCCACACAGAAATGCCAACTGACCCAGCCAGGGCTCAAACCAGCAACCTTCTTGCCGTGAGGCGATTGTGCTACCCACTGCGCCACAGTGCTGCCCTTTTCTTTCAGATATGAAAATAAAATAAAATACATACCAATTTTTAAACCAGTATAAATTCAAATGCATGAAAACTTTTATATGCTCAGCCTTTATTTCCACATGAATTGACCACTATTTAACCTGAACCCTAGCTTACATAAATCCAAAAAGCTACTTTTTGTGTGTCAGGCAGTATGTCAAGCCTTTTTTTAAATAAACTGGAAAAATGTTTTGTCTTTAAGCAGTGACAAAGTAAGCTTAGATCTAACATATAATAATATAACATAGAATAATTATAACATATAAAAAGCTTAGATCTAATAATAGCATATTTGCACTGCATATAATAGACATTTGCTCCACAAATCTGGGCTAAATCATTTTTAAACTATTGTCATTCTGAAATCAACACTCTTACATTTTTAGCACCATCTAAACCTGCTGTTGGTAAAATAGGCCTGGTTTCCAAACATACTCTGATTAATAAAGTCCAGGTTACAGATTGTGAGTAAAAACAAATCTGAAGGCCCAGAGACAGAGGACAGGAGGGTGTTTGACCAAAAATGGCTGTGCAGTGTTGAGATTAGGTAACAGTGTCATGCTGAACCACAGAGTGAGCAGCAGAGAATGTTCCGAGTGTGAAATCTCATTAAAGCAAAGGAGAAATCCAAAACTAGAGCTGCACAGAGAACAAAAGCAGAAAAACCTCTGCGCAAACAATGACTTCATTGTGCATTTATATACTGGATCTTTGATCATATAACAGGTTGTAGCCTTTTTAACTCACAGGAAAAAAAATACATTTAAGTAATCTTCAAAAAAATGACAGTACATTTGGATTAGGTTTGCATTAAGAATAAGTTGGTTACTGTGTCAAGATTCAGTTATGTGATTTGAAAGACTTTTTCTTAAAGGTGTCACGCGCATTGTTGGACATAACAAGGCAGGAACACGGGATTAACAAAAGGACGGATTTATTGATACAAACACTTACTGACGACAGACACGGGAAACGGGCAGACAGGACATCACGTAAGACAATACAATACCAGACAACGAATGATACACATGGTAGGATATAAATAGACGGAGGGATGATTAAACTAACAGGGCACAAAGGATGGACACAGGTGAGATTAATGAACACTGAACATGGCGGGAAAAGACAGAACAAAGGGATCACATGACGAAAACAATGGCACATGACATGATGACATAGACGAACACTGACAAAAGGGATATTTCACCCCAAAATAGAAAAATGTACTTACTTGTTCACCCTCAAGTGGTTTCAAACCATTCATACATTCATTTTTCTTCAGCTTAGTCCCTTTATTCATCAGTGGTCGCCACAGCGGAATGAACCGAATGAACTTATCCAGCATATGTTTTACACAGCTGATACTCTTCCAGCTGCAACCCAGTACTGGGAAACATCCATACACATCCAAACTCATTCACACACATACACTATGGCCAATTTAGTTTATTCAATTCACCTATACCGCATGTCTTTGGACTGTGGGGGAAACCGGAGCACCCAGAGGAAACCCAGGTGAACACGGGGAGAGCATGCAAACTTACACAGAAATGACAACTGACCCAGCTGGGACTCGAACCAGGAACCTTCTTGCTGTGAGGCGACGGTGCTAACCACTGAGCCACCATGTCACCGGTTTTAAACCATTATGAGTTTTTTTTCACTTGAATACAAAAGAAGATATTTTGAAGAATGTTAGAAACCGGTAACCACAGACTTTCATAGTAGGAAAACAAATATGTCAATAGTTACCAGTTTCCAGCATTTTTCAAAATAACTTCTTTTGTGGTCAACCGAAAGAAAAATGGTCTCTAAATGGTTTGAAACCTCTAGAGGGTGAGTAAATATTGGGTAAATTTCCATTATGGGTTTTGACTAGTGAAGTGCGAGGAAATTACTTTTTTTTGACAATATGAGTTTACATCTATCTGCCATGTCTCATTTGGCACAAAAAAAACCAAGATTTAATATTACAATTACCAGATAGAAACAGAATGGGAATATTTTAATTCGTTATAATGATGAGATGGGGCGACGCAGTGGCGCAGTGGGTAGCACAATCGCCTCACAGCAAGAAGGTCGCTAGTTCGAGCCTCGGCTGGGTCAGTTGGCATTTCTATGTGGAGTTTGCATGTTCTCCCTGTGTTGGCGTGGGTTTCCTCTGGGTGCTCCGGTTTCCCCCACAAGTCCAAAGACATGCGGTATAGGTGAATTGGGTAAGCTAAATCGTCCGTAGTGTATGTGTGTGAATGAGTGTATGGATGTTTCCCAGTGATGGGTTGCGGCTGGAAGGGCATCCGCTGCGTAAAACATATGCTGGATAAGTTTGGCCGTTCATTCCGTTGTGGCGACCCCAGATTAATAAAGGGACTAAGCTGAAAAGAAAATGAATGAATGAATGAATGTAATGATGAGAATAATAAAAAAAATGTTATACTTGAAAAACCTGAAATCCTGATTTTATATCTCACAATTACTGCTTTTGTTTTCTCTAAATAATAATTATAAACTCAAAATTCTAATTACAAATTTACAGCTAATAGCTACAGTAGCTTACAGTACAATTCAAAGCTTGTTTCTGCTATGGAACAAGAACAATAAAAGTAACTGTGATAAGTAAACAAGCAATTCTGAAGTTAAAAAAACATTTTATTTATTTGTTTGTTCATGGTTGAAAAAAAATTGTAAGATTTAAACTTACAGTTACAAATTAAAAACTTACGAAACGAAAAATTACAATGGAAAGAAAGTCTGGAATATTGGAAAATTTGGAATAATATTAAAGGGACTTCATATAAGCATCAAAATATTAATAATTATTGCTCATGTTCCAATCCTGTATGCTGTTCTTTCTTCTATAGGACAGAAAAGCTAGTTTGGATAACAGCAGCCAGGATTTTCCCACAATTTTTTTTTTTTTGAGTTTCACAGAAGAAAGACACTTATATGGTATTGGGATGACATGATAACAGATTTTTTTATTGAATTTTTTATCAAACAATCCCTTAAAGGGCTGAACAAACTTTCAGTCAGTCTATGCTCCTATCTGTCGTTCTTTCTGTTTTTGGACTCTGTCTGACATTTGTTTAGATGTGGAATACACAAACCCACTGCCACAACAGGTGCGAGGATCCAAATGTTAGTTCCAGTGTCAATGATTCATCAACAATTTTAGCTCCACACATGCACACACACACAGCACATAAATAGAGCATGAGGACAGCCATTGTTCTGCACCATAAAACCTTCTCTTTATAGGGGATGATATACTGCAATCCGCAGCTCATGCCAGATTCTGTTGTGTAATTTCGGTATTCATTTATCTTATTCCTTTCTAGTATTCTTTTTGAATTTTGTATTATTCTATGAGTATATAAATTATTTTAATTTATTCATTCATTCATTTTCCTTTGCCTTAGTCCCTGATTATCAGGGGTCACCACAGTGGAATGAACCGCCAACTACTCTGGCATATGTTTTACACAGGGGATGCCCTTTCAGCCACAACCCAGCACTGGGAAAAAATATTTAAATATTCTAGCTTATTTGAGCTGTATATAATAATTGTAAAGCATTTTTACTATACTGTATAATAATTATAATTTATTATAATGTGCTTGCTTGTTTGTTTTTATTTACTTTACTGTTATGCATCTGTTTAGCATTTTTATGGTTCTATTATTATATTTTATTATGTAATTAACTTTGTTTGCTCTAGAATGCAAAATGATATAATTACAGGACAATAAAATAAAATAAAAAACAATAAAAATAAAAAGAAACTATATGTGTAAGTATATTTGGTATTAATTTGCCTTTTCTTTAACTCAGTCTTTTTGCATTTCATTGTTTTATTATTATAATAGCTGATGAATTCTCTAATTCCACATTCATTGTGATGTCAATAAATAAATAAATAAATTAAAAAGTACTACAAGTATAATAATGCAAATATAGTAGAAATAAAAACACATATATTATTTGCATATGAAACATAAATATATAAATCAAAATATGCTAATACTTGTGTAGATAAAGTATCATTATGATGATAATAATAACAACAGCAATCATAATAATCAAATTATCATTCAAAGATTCCTTAATAAATGTGTATTATTACATATAACATTAAAACGTATATAAATTGTACATTTACATAGATAACAATAATGATTATGATAGTAATAATTGGTTATTATTAGAATATATAGGTATTCTGGATCAATAATAAACCAATCTTATGATGAAGATGAATGACTCAGCATTGATGATCTTATGATTAGCCTATTGTTTTTATGTCTGCTGATGATGCTGTTTCTATAAATGAGTCAAACGTTCTTGTAGACACAGGTGAAAGTTCTTTACAACCAGTAATGTCCATATTTCTGTTCGCTTGTTTGACACAGTTAAATAGGTAAATGTAGACACTCACTTTGGCGACGGTGAGCGGTTGACTGAAGTCTCGTCCTCCAATAAGTCGAAAACCCCACGGCGCGGGTCCATCCAACGCCACAGTGAACGGCATTTCCACAGCAGGTGTGTGTGTGTGTGTCGAGTATGACGGTGTTTTCAACTTTAAACCCTTTTAGAGCCAAATGAAGACCACTCCTCCGCTGGGCGCTATCTCTCGCTTTATATCTTCCTCACTCGCTTCTCTGTTCATAATGCTCTTCTGTCTCTGTCAGACTGTTCATCTCATCAGATCTCCCTCTTCTCTCTATACATCACAACCTAAATCCGTTTCATTACAGAATTATTCTCAGCCACCTCGATTATATCAGAACAATGCTACAAAGGGCAATTTTACTTTTGTTTTTAGAACAAGGGATTTTCTTAAAAAAAAAAAGAGTTTGCAGTAACTATACAAAATGTCGTGTTTTTCATACACAAAAAGAGCAAAACAAACAAACAAACAAACAAACAAACAAACAAACAAACAAACAAACAATCAAACAAACAAAAGTAAGTAAAATCTCAGATAGCAGACCTAACTTAAATCAACATTGAATAAATGTTAAAATATCAACCAAACTATCACTGAAACAACGTTTAAAGTTATCATTTAGTTTTAGCCATTTTTTCACATTGAAATAATTTTATTTCAACGATGGTAAATAGATCCAAATGGTCACAATTTTTTTTCAACTAAAATTAAATAACTTTTTACAGTGAAGCCAACATTGAGTGAATAAATGTGTAAACATCAACCAAACTATCATCAAATTAATGTTAAAATTTAAAGTTGATTTTTAGCCAGCTTTGCACCCTAAAATAATGTTATTTCAACGATGTTATTTAGACTATAATGTCCCCTGAAACTAACATT
>CAIGQW010054471.1:2722170-2751078 GCA_903798125.1 Danio choprae
CAATAGTTGTTTTCCTGTTAATATGACTTAATTTTCTGGTAATTTTGACATAACAAAAGTTGTTTTCTCGAGTTTACGGCTTATTTTTGTCTGCTTATTCAGCATAAGAGGATGTCCTAGAAACAGTAGCTATTTCATATTGCATTATTTGCAGGGATTCCTTTTAAGGTAATTGTAAATAGATTGCGGAAAGGATGCATTAAAGCAAAAGCAGGATGTTCATAATTTTCCATAATCTAATTCCTACATGCATCAACTTATTTTGCGCCATCTAGAATCTATGCTGTAAAATGGTGTAAACAGTGATGGAATGTTATTGTAAATAATGATATATAATAATACACTTGAAGTCAGAATTATTAGCCCTCCTGAATTATTATATTTGTTATATTTTCCCCCAGTTTCTGTTTAATGGAGAGAGGATTTTTCAACACATTTCTAAACATAATAGTTTTACTAACTTATTTCTAATAATCAATTTCTTTTATCTTTGCCATGAGGACAGTACATAAGATATTTTTCAAGACATTAGTATTCAGCTTAAAGTGCAATTTAAAGTCTTAACTAGTTTAATTAGGCAAGTAAGGGTAATTAGGCAAGTTGGTGTATAACGATGGTTTGTTCTGTAGACAATCGAAAAAATATATTCCTTAAGAGGGCTAATAATATTGACCTTAAAATTATTTTAAACATCTAAAAAAACTGCTTTTATTCTAGCCCAAATAAAAAAAATAAGACTTTCTCCAGAAGAAAAAATATGATTGGAAACACTGTGAAAAATTCCTTGCTCTGTTAATCATCGTTTGGGAAATATTTAAAAAGAAAAAACTAATTCAGAAATTCAGAGGAGGGCTAATACTTCTGACTTCAACTGTACAGGAATATACATTATTCATGAGCACGCGCTTTTGCGCTCACGTGATTATGACTGCTCTGAACACCCTTAATGTGTTGCACGAATGCGCATTTGCAATCATTCTAGCTCGGTTTGCTGCTCTAGGCAAAAAGACTTGTGTTTTCCCTTCATCATACACAATTATTAAGTTACATGTGGAAGATTCTGCTCTAAAGGCCAGAGTGTCCATCTGAAAAAAATCTGTGACCCATTCATACATTGGGCAGGTAATAATTTATTCATTCATTTTCATTTCGGCTTAGTCCCTTTATTTAATCTGGGGTCGCCACAGCGGAATGAACCGCCAACTTATCCAGCATATGTTTTACGCAGCGGATGCCCTTCCAGCTGCAACCCATCTCTGGGAAACATCCATACACACCCATTCACACTCATACACTACGGACAATTTAGTCTACCCAATTCACCTATACCGCATGTCTTTGGACTTGTAGGGGAAACCGGAGCACCCGGAGGAAACCCACGCCAACACGGGGAGAACATGCAAACTCCACACAGAAACGCCAACTGACCAGCCGAGGCTCGAACCAGCGACCTTCTTGCTGTGAGGCGAACGTGCTAACCACTGCGCCACTGTGAGGCCCGCAGGTAATAATAATAATAATAATAATAATAATAATAATAATAATAATAATAATAAATAAATAAATAAATAAATGCATGGCTTTTTAGGACTTCCATAGCAGGTTGATCAGAGGACAGAAAGAAATTTCAGTCAGTCATGCCAAGGTAATATAACACAAATTTTAGTGTTATGAATATCCTTTTTATATTAAATACTTTGCATAACTTACCATGCTAATAACTGTGAAAATGCATCAGAAACGTCTGTGAAAAGGGTCAGTTGGATGAATAAACTTACAATTGTTTTACCCATAATTTCCCCTTGCATATCACACTACAAAATGATGCAATATTTCATTAAATCATTCGTACACACTTCAACTTTAAAGAAAACAAAAATAAGAGAACTAATAAATGCTTAAGGTGCTTTAAGATTGCTTTGCTGCCTGTGAACTTCAGACATACTTTTTCATACACTGAATAAATGTACTTGTGAAAAGCTGAAGCAACACAAGCTATATGTTTTCAGATGAGAACACAACAAGTGACACACTTAGTGCAGAAAATACTGATGTACAAATCCTTCAAAAACTAAACATGAATTGTCACACAAGCTAATAAACAACAACATTCATCAAAGACCAACACCTCTCTTCCTCTCTCTCTATTGCGCTATACAATGCCATTTTTAAAAGAGCGCATCTCATGAGAAATGTGGCAGATAAATTACATCATTTCAATTTTATACCAGAGATCAAATGTTCAAAAGGAAAACTGCAAGATGGACTTTTCAGATAAATTAGTTTTGAAATATTACAGCAGGCTCACCTTGATATTGTAACATTTGTTGCCATTCATTTCTAAAGATCTTTACTGTATGAAAGTCAGGTGGTTCACTGACACCTGGTTTACAATTCTAAAACAGCCCATTCATAAAATTCTCAAGTAAACATTAGAAAAACAAGTTCGTTAATCAAATAGTTTATACCAAACCCCATAAAAGCATTTTTCCTTTTCAGAATTTCAGCACTTTCTTTTTAAAGACAACTTATACAAATACCCAATACACTGATAAGTATATGGACATTATCCTATATTAAAGATTGCCACTTAAACAACAGCAAAAATCCTTCATATTTTATAATTCTGTATGGCAAAGGTATGTTTCCTATACACTTAATAGTTCCTATTACTTTATTATTTTGGCCACAAAAACGGGGAATGAGCAACATCATAATTGTCCACTTTTAAATAACTTTTATCTCATTTTAAATGAAACTATTCATCACCTTCTATAACCAGTGGTCTCTATTGCTATTAACTTTGCATGTTAAACACACACACACACACACACACACACACATGTATATATGGTTTATGAGGACTCTCTGTAGGCGTATTGTACTTTATACTGTAAAAAAAACTTTTATTATATGGTTTTCCCTACCCCTAAACCTAACCCTCACAGGAAAGCTGTGGCAAATTTTGAATATCAAAACACGTAAGTATGATTTTAAGTGTTTCAAATTACGAGAACACAAGTCATGTCTTTGTAAACCACCTTAATATAGTACAACTAGGTCATACCCATGTCATTATACAATATATTGTCCTCATAAATCATATAAACAAATACATACACACAAACACATGCACGCACGCACGCACACACACACTCAGATCAACACTGATGCCTGAGGTTTTTGTTTCTCAGTTTATACTGATCTACTGACCTTACTCAATATTGTGTCTGTCTGAATCCTCATCGTGCTAATTCCTGGAAAATAATAAAACATCAAAATAACAGGAAAAAAAAAACATTGCTGTGTGTGCTGTTGTCAGAAAAGCAGGTGAAAGAACGGCGAGGAGACTGTGTCATGGCACGAAAAAAAAAGGTGCTCAGAGTGAAGTAACTTCCGTGGTTCATCTGTGCAGAAATGGCAGAGCTAAAACTGTAGTGTCTGTGAACACACTCGCACGCAAAGACACACTTTCTCAAAGGTGAGGCGCCTCGTTGGCCCTACACAGTAGGCACTGGAGTGGCCATAGTTGTGCCATTGTTCCCTCTTTGTTAAAGCGGTTTAACATAGTTTCCTGGGAACGTTCCAAATAACCTGGTTCTCCGAGAGGTACCTGAAATCAAGCACAGTGCATCAGCAATACAATATGACAGCTTTCATGAAATCCCTCACAGAAAAATCACATGGAGTGTGTCACATGGAAAAAAACAACATGTTTTACATAAATGAATAGTAAGAACAACAAGCTGAACTGAAGACAAGCAATGATGTAACTTAATCAGACATAGGTGTGAGACATAATTAGTAACCATAAAAAAAGATATAAAAATATTTATATATATATACACATACAGTTTCACTCAAAAAAATTGCCCTCCTGTAATGTTTTTTTAGTTTTTTATTTGCAGAGTGCTGTTTAACAAAGACAATTGTTTTTTTAACCTAACACGTTTTTAAATGTAATATTTTTAATAACTAATTTCTAACAATTAATTTACTTTGCCATTGTGACAGTACATAATACTTTAGTTGTTATTTTGTAAGATAATACTATTCAGCTTAAAGTGCAATTTAAAAGCTTAACTAGGCTAATTATGTTTACTAGGCAGGAAGGATAATAATTTTGCCTTTAACTTATATATTATATTCATAATATATATTCATTCATTTTCATTTTGTCAGTGTTCGTCCGCGTCATCCGTTGTTTGTCATGTGCTTTCGTTGTCCTTCTCCCGCCACCGTCATTGTTAATCTGTTGCACCTGGATGCATCCCTCTTGTGTCATTAGCCTAGTCATCCCCTCTACCATTTATACCCTTTCGTCTGTGTCCAGTGTTGTCTGGTATTTTGGTTCGTCTGGTCGTGTCTTCCTGTGTCTGCCTGTCTCCCCGTAAGTGTTAAATAAACCCGCTTTGTAATGTTCATCCGTCTCCCTCTCGTAATGTTATCCTCCGCCCTCCGGGCGTTACGTAATACCAGACCCACAGTTAGCGGCGTGTTTTCCCCCGATTTTCTTTTTATAGTCCTTTTTTCCCTCAGTGTTTTATTTTTCTCCCTCCGTGTTCCCTTTAATCCCGTCCGTCCTTCCGTTTCCCGTCACCACCTGCTGGAGCAGGGGGAAAGCAGCCCTGAGGACCATATCCGAGCGACTGAGAACAGCTTTCCGGGCGACGTGCTCTGCGCGCCCATCATCTGTTACAGAGCACGATCGCCCGAAGATGGTCCTCAGGGCAACACCGCCGCAAGAATGGAGTGGACACTGGCGAGTAAAGGATTTCCACTCACCGCCTCTCTGGAGGAAGATCTCGTCAGTGCCACTCCAGACCCAGTGACCAGCCAAGCATCACCATCCACCTGCAGGGAGCGCTTGCCAGAGCCCACTGCAGACGGAGAGCCCCCCGCGGCCAATGAGCCATCGCCCCCTAGAGCGACAGAGCGGAATTGCGCCGTGATGGAGGGGCTTAAACACCCGTCTGACCAGGTGTGTGTGCCGGCAACACCGCCAAGAGGGGTTACCCGCGGAACCAGCGAGAGTCCCGCCCACCCCCCCTATGCAGATGGACAGCGGCTGGACACTGGGAGGCTACTCATTGGCTTCTGGAGCTTTAATTTTAATCTTCCGCTGCTTTTAGGCAGCAATACCCGTCCGCTGTTACCAGGCAGCAACCAACTGTTCCTACACAGTTTTTTAATCTTCAATCTAGAAAAAACCCTCAGCTCCAGGGTCATGAGTAGCTTCCCACGGTCCCCCAGAACTGCAGCCAGTCATCCAGCTCCAGCACTGCTGCAGTCAGCCAGCCCCCCAGCTCACGCTCCAGCTCCGGAAATGGAGCGCGCCTATGGGTACTGCCTGTCTGCGTCACCCTCTGGAGGGTGTCGCCCAGCGTCAGCTCCTACGGCCTCCGAGCTGCGGACTCCACCTCGGCCCTTCGACCCTAGGGCTCCGCGTTGGCTCACTCCTCCCTCGTCTTCGTCGTGGGCCGTCCGCCCACCAGCTCCGCCAGGCTCCCTCGTCCCTCCGGCTCCACCTTGGTCAGTCGTCGCCCTTCCTACGCCTCTGGACTCCACTCATCCGGCTGCACCTCATCGCACCGTCCCACCGGCTGCGTTGAGCTCCTCCATCCCTCCAGCTACGCCTTGGTCCTCTGTCGCTCTGGCTACGCCGCAGGCTTCCGGAACCCCGCCGTCGCCGTGCTCGGGTGAGCCGCCTGCTTCGCCCGGCCCTCAGAAGCCTTGGCGTCACCTTCACCCTTCGGCTCTCCGTCCCTTCCTTGGGCTCCACCGCCATCAGCGGCATCTCCCTCGGTCGGCCCCCTGGAGTCAGCAGCCACTCCTCCTCCATGGTCCCGCCCTTCCTCGACTCCGCCCGGGGCCGTCCTTCTGGCTGTGTCCTGGGTCCTCCTGCTCTAGTTCCCTTCCTGTCTCCCCCTTGGACTCCTCCTTTGTACCCTCCCCTTCTACCATCCTCCTTTTTGTTTCCTGTTGAAGGCGCGGGGACCGCGCCTTCAAAAGGGGGGGGTACTGTCAGTGTTCGTCCGCGTCATCCGTTGTTTGTCATGTGCTTTCGTTGTCCTTCTCCCGCCACCGTCATTGTTAATCTGTTGCACCTGTATGCATCCCTCTTGTGTCATTAGCCTAATCATCCCCTCTACCATTTATACCCTTTCATCTGTGTCCAGTGTTGTCTGGTATTTTGGTTCGTCTGGTCGTGTCTTCCTGTGTCTGCCTGTCTCCCCGTAAGTGTTAAATAAACCCGTTTTGTAATGTTCATCCGTCTCCCTCTCGTAATGTTATCCTCCGCCCTCCGGGCGTTACACATTTCGGCTTAGTCCCTTTATTAATCTGGGGTCACCACAGCGGAATGAACCGCCAACTTATCCACCATATGTTTTACGCAGCGGATGCCCTTCCAGCTGCAACCCATCACTGGGAAACATCCATACACACTCATTCACACACATACACTACGGACAATTTAGCCTACCCAATTCACCTATACAACATGTCTTTGGACTTGTGGGGGAAACCGGAGCACCCGGAGGAAACCCACGCCAACAAGGGGAGAACATGCAAACTCCTCACAGAAATGTCAACTGGCCCAGCCGAGGCTCGAACCAGCGACCTTCTTGCTGTGAGGCGATCGTGCTACCCACTGCGCCACCGCGTCGCCCCAAAGTAGGTTCATTCATTGTCAAAAAGTCATTCAATAACAAATTTCACAGGAGGCTAACAACTATGTCTTCACGATATAGAATAGTCAATATTAACAAATCTCAAACCCATGAAAATTCCATAGCATTTACAAAGGCGCTGTAGTATCTTTATAAAAGACTTACCAACAAACCAGCCATCGTCACATCTCTCGACAACATCAACAACATCCCCTTCCTTCAGCTCCAGTTCATCCTCATTACGAGGCACATAGTTGTACACAGCTTGGAAGCTTTATTAAAAATGTAAATAACATTTTATAATAAAATAACATTAGTGAATAGGCAAAATTAAAGTAAAAAAAAAAGAATTACTTACGGGTCACCACCTGCATGCTGAGAATCCTGCATCATTTTCTGATAGAAAGAGAGAGAGAAAAATGTTTGTAAAATATACATGTAACATGTTAATGCATCAGAACATCATGCCAAATCCAGGCACAGGATGTCATTCTGTGAGTCTTCATCGTCATCACAGAGCTTAGAGAAAACCTGTTGTTACAATACACACAAAAGGAAAATTCACCCAGTATGAGACCACAGAACTGTAAAATGGATTAGAAAAGACTGTATTTCCCAGTCTGCACTGCTGCTAGTGTCACAACACACTCCATCCTACCCTTCGTGCTCTACTGGGTGATAAACAGGGAGAAAAACAGCGCCTCCTTGTGGAAATGGGGCTACGGGGTGGCTTACCCTCAACCACCACTTCCTGATTATAAACTGTCTGCAAGAATCAAATGCAAAGCAGCCAATCAGCAATTTCATACAAAATCCATCTCAGAATTATTCACAACCTCATTCTCTGTCATAAAATCACTGCCCATGTTATTTACAATTTAAGTACAATTAAGTTTTAGTAGTCATTACAGAATCTTTAGTACTGTTATTAAGTTATCTTAAGTACCATTTAGCTTGCAAGTAAGAGACATATTGTAGACATACATGCACAAACACACCCGTCTTACTTCCAGTATTGCCATATTTAGGGTAATAATAGGAAAAATAAGGACAGTTCAGCTGGTTATTTTGTTATGTTGCTTATTTCCCCATCAAAACAACACAAGTTGCCAGTTCAAATTCTGCTGGCATCGGAGCAAGCGGATCCAGAGAGTTTACATTGGTGTCGTGACCCGGATGAAAGTTTTATACTTATTATTATTATCATATTATTATAATATTTTAAATCCCACTTTAACTAACCGGAGCAAAACCAGAGGGGTTACATCTGTACATTTGATGAGAGCTAGGTTCAGGTGAGTGTAATAGAGGCCAGATTATAACAGCTGTTTAAATAAACTCCCTTTGCTTTAAGAAACACTAATGACTGCCATTAGAGGCTGTGGTCTTTAGCAATCTTCAACACACTCTCCTAGCATGGTGGTAATATCTGTTCGAATTATGCTTAAAGTGATGCGAGTAGAACCGGAATGGTTAAATTGGTGCCATGACCCAGATGGGAATGAGCTTATGGGGGTGAGTGTACCAGATGCAAGAGGTGTGAAGTAAACGTCATTCCCCTCTCCTAAACAGGTGTTCTAATGAACAAAGCCTTGGCTTAATGGTTACGGAGTTGGACTTGCAATCCAAAGGTCACAGGTTTGAGGGATTGTTGGAGGGAATACCAGCAGGGATTGTTGGTGGGAATATCTACCTCAATACCACAGCTGAGGTGATTCCCTTGAGCAATTACTCTGAATGTGCGTTCATGGGTGTAAGATGGTTTGGATAAAAGCGTCTGCTAAATGCATGAATGTAAATATAATGACTGATACTAGAGGCTGTGGTCTTTAGCATCTTTGAAAGTGCATCAACCTCTTACACCAGACACACTGGTTCAAATACATCAGAACAAATATGTCAAAGCAGGGGTCTATTTTCAAACATGATGATTACTGTTTAATGGGGTTATTCTATAGGTAATCATAAACCAATGCACATGTACCGTACATGCACCACACATCACCTTGTTTCAAGTTAAATATTATATGCATGTCTAGAAAGCAACAATGTATTGTTAATTTTTTTACCTTAATCTTAGGAGATCGAGGCTGTGAACGAGGGGAGAGAGGACAAACAGGTGGAGAGGATGTAGGGGTGGATGTAGAGGAGACCACAGGAACAGAGGAGGGAGTAGGAGAGGAAAGAAGAGGATATTTAGGGGGGGAGGGTGGAGCTTGGTCTGAAGAAGATGGAGGAGGAGAGGGAGATGAGGGTGGGGACGCTGGAATAGTTGGTAGAAGAGGCTTGCAATAGGAATAAAGAGGAGGATGTAATGAAGAAATAGGGGATGATGGAGGTGATGGAAGGATTTGAAGAGGATATGAGGAAGTAGAGATATTAGAGTGGATAGGAGCAGAAGGAGAATAGGAAAGCTGAGGAGAAACAGAAGAAAGAATAGCTTGTGGAGAGTAGGGGGGAGGAGATGGTGATGACGTGTTGCAAGGATTAGAAGGCAGAGAAGAGGATGAAGAATCGGGAATATTGAGTGTCATTGAAGGAGGCGGAGGAAGAGGGATTGGGGAGTAGGGAGGAGACGAAGGAGGTGAAGGAAGAGGAGTAGAGAGAGATAATGGAGGGAGAGGAGATTCTGAGGGGGAGGAAACAATTGAGGTTGCTAGATTAGAGAAATATGGCACCAATTCAAAAGATGAAGCCAGAGGAATTGGAGAAGAACATGGTGAATGTTTGGCAGCAGACAGCAGAGTGCACTGAACAACAAGAGGAGATGATTCAATGTTTGTAGGAGAAAAGCTAGTGGAAGATAGAGGAAGGGAGGAATCAGAGGTGGGGGAGGAAGACATAGGGAACGATGGAGTGACGGAGGAGGAGTCGGCCTGGCAAAGAGAAGAACAGAGCTAAAACTTTACTCTGCTACTGAGGTTCACTAATTTTTACAACTTTTCACTTGATTCTTAAAATTACACATGACAATAGTGTGACGAAGACTACTTAAAGGGGCCATATCATTGTAAAATATTGTCCTCAATCTTGTGGGCTGAAGCAACAAGCCACAAGAAGTTGTAGTTCACAGTGAATTTAGAACAGCTAAGACAGCAGAATGGTGGCCAAGCAACAGTCACATGTGAATGTTTGTAGAGAATTGTATAACAGTTTCAAAGATGGCTCAACCAATCAGAATAAAGGACAAGAGCTTACTATAAAACCATCAATGTTTACATATTCAGTATTTAGTATTTTGGCACAATTAAATATTGAAAAATAATAGGGAAAGTTCAGTAGGGCCCCTATAAGCATCTGACCATTCCCTTTCAATGCCACTGGTAATCATTATAGTTATTATACTAGTTTAAAGAATGTGCCAATAAAGTTTATCAAGATGGACAGTTAAGTTAAGAAACACTAAGTAATAATACATTTATACTGACTGAGCCCTCTAATTTAGTCAACTAACATGCAAAATACTATTACTTAGTGTTTCTCAACAGTCAGGTTAAGAAACACTAAGTAATACTACATTTATACTGACTATGACCCCTCTAATTTAGTCAACTAACATGCAAAATGTAAAGTATGTGTATGTAAAGTAAGCAAGTATTATTAAACTTAGGGTTTTACTTTCTGCACACAGAGGACTAACATGCTTCTGTCACACTGCAAGTTCTACCTCTTTTTTCAAAACAGCCTTTAAGCGTGAAGTGCTGATTTTTTCATCATCCTCTTGTATGTACAACTCAGGAAGATCCTCCAATTTTAGCGTGGCTGGACTGTGGAACTCTGTTTTCTCATTCGAAATGACTGACAACAACTCCTTAGCCTTTTGCTCATAGTTATCGTGCTGTTTTTCTAGTTTTTGTTCTAATTTGTGGCTTGGCTTGATGGGCAGTGGCTCAGCAGGTAATACTTCTATGTTTTTCGACCGAATGGCCAATTTGAACTCAAGTTCATTATATAGTTGATTTTTAAGAAACATTGACATAAGCTCACCATATGGATCAGGTTCGCTGATTAGTCTAGATGGGTCACAGTTTTGCTTCAAGGATGGCTCCTTTACATTCAGTTCTTCTAAGAACTTTTTACCATCGTGACCCATTTCCTGATCATGATCTCTAATCTGTTTCATGGGTAAAGTGTAGAGAAGTTCATCAGAGTAGTGGGGACTGTTTAACGACTCTGAAGTGATTGGTCCTTGGCTGGGAAAAGGGGAGCAAGGTTTTGGAGAAAGGTTTTGTGTTGGGTGGAACCTTCGCACAGGTGGAGTAGGGGATTGTGGGGCTGTGTAGTGCAGGTCACTGGGTAAAGGAGGAGGTGTGGGTGGCAAAAGACTGCCACAGAAAGATGCATAAGTGGTGGAGACACCCAATGTGAGGGACAGCCATTCGCTAGTGACTGATTGAAGGTGTGTCCTAGTGGCAGATTCAAGGCACAGCAGATGGGAGACTGTATCATGCTTGAGCAAAGGAAAAAGAAACAGGAAGACCAGTTTGTTGATGTAAATAAAGTATTTAGGACAGACTTTTCACACTATAATCATTGTTCTAATCCCTGCTTTGAACCCTGGCTAAAGAAACCTTTCACACGTGATCCATGATTCACAGCAGGCTAAACACCTCTTTTGTGATGCATTGTAGTGTACAGTGTGAGACACAAATGATCTCTCAAGAACAGCATGTGCATATTGTATATTCTACCTGATTAAGGTGATCATGCTTATTTAGAAGCACATGCACTCTGAATTGTTTTTGCTCCAATTTGTTTGCCCCGCCCACTGATTAACAGTTTAAATAGAGAAAAACCCAACAACAATGAAAAGGTAATTAAGAAGGTAGAAACAATAGATGTCGTGTTGAGTGTTTAGAGGGTAAATTAAATGATACCTAGGACTGTACTTTAAACACATTTACAGACATTTTCATCTCTCAGACACTAGAAAAGTATGATTCTTTCTAGTGTGCATGTGTCCAGTGGCTTTGTTTGTGCAAGCTGTTAAATGGAGTATACTGAAAAGTAGTGTGTTCCACTGAGGAATATATGTTGGGCTTTAGAAAACCACAACAACAACAACAACAACAACAACAACAACAACAAGTTTCCAATTAATAACATGAGGATGTACAATGCTGTAGTTTTTTATAAACAGGTCGCACAATGCATTTATTCAGTCACAATGGCACAATATATACAAATATGCTAACTAACTAAAAGTTTAGAAATGCACAGTGTAAAAATGACTACCAGGATTATTTGTTAACCCTTGGTAACTTAGGATCAGTGTGAAATGTAAACAAGATAACAGGAATTAATTTACCCAGGGTTTAGGATGACACTATTTCAAGCGTGAAAAGCCCTTTTAGGGATGTGATGGTCCAATAATGGTGATAAAGACTTACCTTCTGTGCCCTATATGTGTGCGTGTCTCCTTGGTGACTGGGGCTCTTGGAAGGTGAGCCCTTGATCACATCGACATAAGACACAGGGAAAATGCCCTGCTTATTTGAGCCAGGAATCTTTCCTTCATACCAATTCTGATCCACCTTCCTTAGGAGGATCACCCGTTCCCCCTACAACAGCAACAACAAGCACGCATGCATTAAACTTTATAATTCAGGGTGGGCTGGGCAAGTATATGTGTTTTAGTACATTTACCTTTCTAAGAGAAAGCTCCACATTAGTGTCAGCGTTGAAGTTGTATCTTGCAATGGCCTCTCCCATCTCTCGAACCTGAGCTGGAGGAGGAGGCCTGACAGGCTGCCTCCGCTCTGGAGAGGCCACCTTCTGAAGGAGAGAATGAGAGATAAAGCAGGAGAGAATGTGATTAAGTGCGTTTGTGCCAGAGTGTAGATTATTTAATTAGGTTATTTAATCACTGACCTCGACATAAGAGATGGGGAAAATCCCAATCCGTCCTCTGTGTTCACCTTCATACCAGTTACTGTCAATCTGTCTGATGATGTTGACAGCATCACCCTTTTTAAAGGAAATTTCCCTACAAACACACATGCAAGCATGTTTGTGTCTATAAACATACATTATACAGAGTTGAGTAAAGTATATTTTAAAAGTAATTTATTACAATCGAATTTACAATTTAAAAAAGTAACTAAATGTGTTAGTATGTGTTATGTTATATTTGTGTTTTTATTTAGATTAAGTTAGGCTTAAGATTGTTTACCCAAGAATAATAGACATTGGGTCATTGAATTATTAAAAAAAACAATGCATATCTAATGTAGCGATGCAGCATTGGCATAAAGCAGAATAGCTGTTACACTTCAGCTATGCTTAACTGTAATAATATTCAATGAACCAGAGTAAATAATTCTGCTTATACTGTAATTACCACACTTAAAGACAAAGTTGTTTCATTTCAATAGATTTGTCAGGGTTGTTGTTTGCCGTATGGAACTGTAACTGAACAGTTATTTTTCCACTATTGGAAAACCACTATCTGACCACTATTTTATTCAATGAATTTGGTGATATGCACATTTCAAGTGCAATTCATGGACCTTGAAATTCTTTAATAGGTAAAGATTTTCAAGCAAGCTGATCCATCATGCAATGACTGACAGCCATGTGCTCAATGGTGATGCAGACATCAATTTGGCTTAAGCAAGTTAGTATGCAAAAGAGCAAAAACTGCAACGTCAAAAATGCATATCAAATGAAAGAAAATGGCATGAAAATAGTCAAATGAAATGCACCTTTACAAAAAAAAAATGAAGAAAAAGCTGACGAGCCCATTTTGCAGATTGAAATTCAGCGAGATGCTGTGATGTTGTTGGCATGCACCAGTAAGCTTCTTTCACATTTCTGTATACTCACTTGGCAGACTGAGCTTTAAAATCATAAATTGCTCTGGCAGACTGTTTCTGATGGAGGAGAGAAGACAATATAAGATAGGTCATCTGCTTAGAAGAGACCTGCGAGGCAAGCAAAAAGACCATCAGCTATCCAACATATGCACACCTAAGCCCTATGTTTTGTGACCGTAACCAAAGTGAAGGTTACAGGATTTGGGGATTTCTGGCGTAGCACAATTAGGATTCAGGCTTTAAGAAAATAAGCTCTGACTGGTTTCAACTGCCTTATATTTACTGTTTAATCAATGATGCATTCCCTGTAGATTTCAAAACATAGCTCTAATTAACTGAAGACTAATTCATTTAAAAAAACAAGTATGAGAAAGGCTGCATTTCTACCTCTCTTTCTGGTGTGAGTCTTCTGCTTTGTGGAGTAAGTCGTCCTGTATCAGAGCCCTGATCTGTGGAAACAGATAGAAAAGGTCAGCATAAAAGAAAACACTGTCATATTATCTATGGTGGCAGCATTCCAATAATGTCAAAAGGAATATGAGACAAATTAAAAATGTACAAACATTTATTTTACAATTTGCGTCAAGCAAAACATAAGGGATGGTCTGGATATACCTGCACAAAATACAATAAAAATGGCATGCATTTAAAATAAGAAAGGGACCAATAATTACAGAACATTTCATTTAAATTAAAAAAAAACAAGGCTTGAAAAGGAAGCAAAATAATAGCTTAACAAAATGATTTGAGACAGTAGCAAAATCAAAATGGAAAATAAAGTTCAGTAAAACACAACATGCATATGCTAGACAGACAACAATTGTACCATGAAATGCTAATACTTCTTTTTCCAATTTTGTTATTGCACATAAACAGCATGATATGAAGTAATGAGATTGGCACAAAGAAAGACATCCACTTTATTTAGCATTAAATGTAACTTTAAGCTAATGAACCCTAAAAAGTACTAACACTAAAAATCCTCCAGTATAAAACCTCATTTTTGCCAGTCAATAGTTTCTACAATGAGAATTTACCTTTAGAAAACCAACAACTGTCCACATTTAATTGATCTAAATATGCTATATGGTATATAAACACATAAATATTAAAAGATGCTAGTATATTCAACTAGGATACCATGCCATGCTGAAAAAGCTTGCAGATTGTGTGAAAAAGAAGTGTAAGCATTTGCAAATCTCTGGTTGGGAACATCTGAGGAAATGACATGAGGATTCTGCAACAATGATACAGAAGGATGACAGCTTTAGTGATCTACTGTGGATGCACCTGAGTAGCAGTGCACATTAGCATTAGTACTATGCTGGTTGTTGTTGGAGGTGTCTGCAAGGTGGTGTTGCTGCTGGTAGGAGGCACATTGGTGGGCTCCATGGTAAGGCTGGTGGACATGGGGTGAGGAGGGGGAGCCGGACCCTCTCTGAACCCTCAACGAGGAGCTACGTTTGGGCACATCAGGTAGCAGCTCTTCCAACAACCGGCGCAATATGCTATCATCTGGCATCCTTGCTGGTTCTTGTCCTTTTTCCGCCCTTATGTGGTCATAAATGTCCTGTAAAGCAGCATCTAAAGCCTCATAAATTGCGGTTTTGGATTTTGGCCGCCCACTTCTGCAGTGCCGTCGCTGGGTTGGTGGCGAGCCTCGTTTCCGACGGAAAGGCACAGGACTGACCAGGAAGGCCAGTTTGGAAAGGCCTGACTCACTGGGTGACTGTTGGGCAAGTGGAGAACTAATCGCAGGGTGAGACTCCTGTCGAGCCCTTTCTTGTTGCCGCTCATGTTTTAGCATTGTAGTGAAACGTGTATAGGATGCCGGACAGCGACCCTTACAGGAGCTGATGAGGTGGCGGTGTTGGTAACCTTGACTTTGACCCACACTCTGGTGATGGTGCCGGTGATAGTGGTGATGGTGTCCATGATGGTGATGTTGCCCAGAACCGTAGAAGCTTTCCGATGAGGTGAGTGAGCAGTGATCCAGGTCGCTCTCGCTACACAATGAGGACCCTTCAATGTGGATGTCACTTATTTCAGAGGCACATGCGTCCTGTTCACTGTCCGAGTAGTCTTGATGCTGCCTCTGGTTCTTCCCATGAATTGGCACCAAGCTGTCTGCTCCCAACCTTGTCTGACCCTCAGGAGGACTTCTAGCACTTTCTGGAGGATCCTCCTCTTCCAAAAGAGATTCAACAGAAAAGCGTCGTTTGGGGCAGCTGCTGGCCCTTGAAGACCCTGGTGTGGTGGTGCCAGAAGGGGCATTTTCATCGCCAAGATCTGGCATAGACTTTGATTTCTGGATAAGCTGTTCATATGCTGATATACGGTTTGGAACCATTTGCCGTGGCACCTCATGACCTAAAGGTGCCCACCCATGGATGCTGTGCCTTTGTTGCTGCTGTAGTCTTTCCAACTCGAGGATTCGTGCACGTACAGACCGAATCACCTCCGAGGGCAATAACTGCTCACGATCAATGTGGTGCATCTTCTTGTAGAGCTGAAGGAAACCTGGAGCATCATGTGGCATCTTACGCCGGTGATGTCGGCGGCCCCTGGGAGATGAGGTAAGACTTTTTACTTGAGGCTTTTGGGGAGTGTCTTCGTCAATCAGTGATCCTGCACTTTCAGAACGAGTGCTAGAAACCGGATTGGACGCTCTCCCGTTATTATTGGTAGTAGCACCGTGTCCATCAGACAGCAAATCATCACAGCTGCGCGATTTGAGCCGTGGTGATGTTGGGGTCATGGCAGAATCGTCATCAGCGCTACTCCAGTTCTCTGTAGCTTCATGCCTGCCTGTCTGCCAACCGTTCTTGAAGCAGATGGAGCGCTTGGAGCTAGGCCAAGTTGGTGTGGAGATGGTGAGGGAGTCTGTGGAGATACGAGAGGAAGGGCGCTCCATACCTGGAGAGCTCATACAGGAGGAGAGTGACTCACTAATGTCTCCAGCTGTGAATTCAAATAACATCCAACGCAGCATGACACAGAGGAGACAGGAAGCTGGTTAGTGAGATTAGCTGACAGAGAATGAGATAGCAAGAGAAAAGCGACAGTAAGTGAGAAAGTGTCAGCATCTTTATACAAGAAAGAGGAGAGCATGCGGTCTCACATAATTATGATCTTCTACATAAACTTCAATTTCACATACTAGGTCCATCTAAGCACAAATGTGATCTAATAATCAATCAAAAGAAATTAGTCTTTGTGTTTTCTGACAGAACAGAACAAAGCATTGGTTTATACTGTAAATACAGACATGGTAAAAGAAATCAATCAACTAGTTCTTTGGCAGATAAAAAGTGCTGCACTGATTTAGTATTTAATATGGCACTGGAATGTCTTCAGCAATATTTGACCATTCGAACACCTTTTGTTGGCATGTGTAGCTGTGTTGGTGTGTTTAAACGTACCTTTGGCTCTTGATGGAGAGGAGGGGGAAGAGCGTATGGTGGGCTTCTTCAGCGTCTGTGCTTTACTGGAGTCCAGTGTGTGAGAAAATACTTGACTGGCATTCTGTTCACTTCCTGTGTTGGCTTGAGTGACAGATGGCTCAGACTTTCGCCTTTTTCTGTAGTCACTTGCAGAGCTAAAATTCCCAGATCAAAAATGTATTAAAATAACAAACGCAAAACTCATTTTACTGAAAACTAAATGTTATTTTTTTCCAATAAGCAAACATGATTATGTAAGAAATATTGAAGCCACTGGGGGAAGTGAAGTGGCTGTTACACATTGGGTGTGCATTATTTTTTAAATATATACAGTAATTCAAATAGACCAGAGTCAATTATTCCACTTATACTACAGTTACCATACCTAAAGACTCAGTTCAGATGTTGTATTTTAAGACATTTGTCAGGTTGTCAAACTGCTTCTATGTGTGGGACTAGTTTCTTATGCATCTCATCTGAAGCCTTTTATGTCTAATTTAGAATTTTGACTGCTATATGCTGTGACCTGAAAATCATCTGGCATAGTGATATGGAGATTTATTCATTCATTCATTCATTTTCCTTCCACTTAGTCCCTTATTTATTAGGGGCCACCACACCGGAATGAACCGCTAACTACTCCGGCATATGTTTTATGCAGTGGATGCCCTTCCAGCCACAACCAAGTACTGGGAAACACCCATACACTCTGGCATTCACACACACACACTCATACACTACAGCCAATTTAGTTCATCCAATTCACTTATAGCGCATGTCTTTGGACTGTGGGGGAAACCGGAGCAGCCTGAGGAAACCCACAGGAACATGGGGAGAACATGCAAACTCCACACAGAAATGCCAACTGGCCCAGCCAGGACTCGAACCAGCGACCTTCTTGCTGTGAGGTGACAATGCTAACCACTGAGCCACCGTGCGATATGCATATGAGCGATATGGAGATTTAATGCAGTAGAATTACTTTAACTAAAAATAATAACATTTAATCTCATAATTTCAATAATCTCTACAAATTCACATTTTAAAGGGATCTAAATGTATCTAAATTTAAACTAAGCTTATGATTATGCTATTTTAGAAAAAGGAAACGTCACCCAGAATGATTCAGCTAGTGAACAATATATAAATACATATAGCGGCAATAATATTCCGATTATATAGCCTCCAACGAATTAAACACTGAGAAATTAAGATTGTCATATCCTATACTCTACAGATGTCACATGAGCAGCATGTGTCACTGATCTATAGATGATCTGAGATCAGGAAGATGCATACAAAATGTCTAATAGTCAAACAGATCATTATGGAATGCCAGATTCACAAATTATACACAAACATACACTAACTTATAAATAGATGCAGAGCTTTAAAAGCATGTAAATTAAAATAGACTGAGGATGCTCAGCTTCTGCCCTCCACTGGATATTCAACACACATCTTTCAGGAAAATGAAAAATGAGAAAAGCATGATCATAACAAAACGAGAGCTTACCTTGAAGGCCCATCAGGTCGTTCAGAAGGCGAGATATAGAGAGAGGACTGAAAGAGAGCAGACAACAAAAGAGAAGAGTGAGATCCATAGGAACAAAGAAGAGTAATGCATCCTGTCCTGCGCTACGCTCAAAACCTTCCCCCCGCATGCGCAAATAAAGCCATGACAGATGAGGGTTCCACATCTCTCTATCCCACCTTGAAGGACTGTGAATGAACTTTGACATTGTGTGAGGAAAATAAGGCCGGACCCAGCGGTAACCAAACCCAGACAAAAGGAAGCAAACAAAATAGTCTTAATTCCAGAAAGGCAGCACGTGGCACCAGGTCAAAAGAAGCCCCGTCTATTATGTTGTCCAAGATTGCCACGCCTCCTTTTCCTTTGACACGGCCTGAGGCGAACTACAAATCTGAGCACAATACAGCAGTCTCTGGTGTTCATTCTGGCTAATCCAAAAGACTTGGATTAGAGGAAAGAAAGGAAAGCAATTACTGACAGCACAGCATTTTTAAACACACCATTGCTGATCCTATATGTGGCAGACTGGAAAATATATTAAAAGCCAATCCACACAAGCAGGAAAAGTGCATTTCAGTATTACTTGGGAAGCTCATGAGTCTTCTCAAACAACATATCTGAAAAGAAAAGAAAAAAATACCCAGAGCAAAAAAACTAAACAACTTTCTCTCATGGACATGAACTCATTCATTCAACAGGGAAAATTTTGAGAGAAAACCTCAAAAAGTGGCAATAAAATGAATAGGATAGTTCACCCAAAAACGTGAAACTTTGTAATCATTTATTTACATTTATGTCATTCTAAACATGTATGAATTATTTATTTATTTATTGAGTGGATGATTTATTGGTTGGAATAAAACAAATTGAGAAATGTAAAAATGTTTTCAGTCCATAAAGTGAAAATCAACACTGTTAAAAAAAAAAAAAAATCTTGCTGCCTTCAATTTTAAGTTGAATCAAATGAACTTTTTAAGTCAGCTCAACTTACATCAATCAAACTGACTAAAAATATTAAGTTAAACAAAAAAAAAATAGTTGAAACGTGCTTAATTTATTAAAATAAATTATAGTCACATGAAAATATTTGTTTTCATTGACTGGCTACCAAAATCATCACTATTAGCGGTCTACAAAATGTAATCTTTTACTTAAGTAAGGGTTTTTATAGTTATTAACATATAATAGCATCTATTTTAGTAACTATAATTAGATTATAGTTACTAAGGCCATTGTAACTAGTGTAACTAGTAATAAAAACTAACAGCCATAATTATAGTAAGTAATTATAGTAAAAACATCTACTCTGTAATTCTAAAATACACTGACATGAGTAAATAATGGCAGATCTTTCATTTTGGCAGATCAATATTTGGCAGATCAATATTTTTTATCTGACACTTCAGGAAAGCCTCAAATAAAGTGACTTTTAAAAGAACTATTACATATTTTTCCAATAAAAGGGAGTTTATAATGTATAAAAAATGTACATATGAAGATTTCCATATTGTATCTGGAAATATAAATGCATCAGAAGGCAGTGCAAGGAAAAAAAGAAAGATACAGATAGAAGATCACAAAGCAAAAGTCAGAAAAGCAAATTGTAGGATGCGAAAAGAAACAGCAAAGGAAGGATAGATGGATGGATGGATGGATGGACAGGAAGATAGATTTACCTGTGCCACTGTATGTGTGGAGTAGTCAGGATTATAATCCAACCTCTTTTTAGGAGGCTGGACGTCCCGCCACCAGAACAAACGCACAGCACAGAGCGTGAAGAGGTGAAGATGAGGTGGAGAAGCATCATGGGAAAAAGACACATGTGGAGAGAGTGACAACGTTAGGCATGGAGAAACACAGAGAAGGATTAATCAAAACACACACACACAGTGCACAAACAAACAAAGGGTGAGTACTAGTGCGTGTGACAGACTACACAAGTGCTCACACATGCTTCACCTACCTTACACACATTGCCGATTGTGTATACATGTAATACACACAATGATGGAACTACATCAAGGCTTCACCCAGATTCTGCTTGTTTACACATGATGGCAGCAAACTCAACCAGTAAACAAGCCGGGTGTGTGTTCTCTAGGAGCTGGAGGAACTGCGCATATACTGTCTCATTAATGAACATCATTTTATTGCATTTGATGAGGTCACAAACAAAAATCTATTCGAATGAAAGGCAGTTCTTTTGAGCTCTTTATTAATCACAGAATTTAGTTAAATGTATCAAAGTTTGAGAAAAAATTGTATATTATTAGCATATATTATTGAAATTAATTTATTAAAGCAAATTAGCATATTAGAATGACTAGTTTCTGCAGGTTTCTGCAGGTTGTTTGGATTTTTGATGCACATCTGTGTTGTTTTTAATATAATAGCCATGCTAATAACGGCTTTTTCACTTTCACTTTCACAATTTAATTAATGATTTAAAGGGAAAACATAACTTCAGACAAGGGTTAGCAATATACCTAAAAGTTTTAAAAATGCTGTACAACTCCCAACAGATAAATTAAAATAAGTCAAATAATCAATAGATATATGATTTAAAACTAATTATGAATGAAGAAAGTTCAAGATTTGATTAAGTTTTGCTGCACCCAGTTCATTCATTCATTCATTTTCTTTTTGACTTAGTCCCTTTATTAATCTGGGGTCGCCACAGCGAAATGAACCGCCAACTTATCCAGCATGTGTTTTACGCAGCTGCAACCCATCACTGGGAAACATCCATACACACTCATTCACACACATACACTACGGACAATTTTGCTTACCCAATTCACCTATACCGCATGTCTTTGGACTTGTGGGGGAAACCGGAGCACCCGGAGGAAACCCACGCCAACACGGGGAGAACATGCAAACTCCACACAGAAATGCCAACTGTACCTGTGCTGTACTTAGTTTTTGAACTCAAATGTCCAAAGATCCTTAAGTCATGATATATTTATATAGAAATCAAAAAGTCATTTTTTTGTGAAGTTTTTCATTTTTAGGGGCTTAGTCAAATTTTGTTTATTTTCTTAGAAGAAAATACTTACAATTAAAAATTTTGCTTTACAAGTAAAAATTTTTGTAACTGGAAACAAACAAACAAACAAACAAACAAACATACAAACAAAAGAAACTACAAAACTTTGAATTTGAACACTTTGTTCTGTTCTAAAAGACCCATTTAAGACCCACAGAAACCCTGAATAATTTCTGAAGGATCTGCACTATATTAGTAGTATAATAATAATGCATACTGTAAATGTAAATGTCTTCAAACTTTTCATAATTTTGTGTTAACTATTGTTTCAGCATTTAGAACTCATTGATGTGAAATTACTCAGCTTTACCCAGTTTATGTGTGGATTAAAGGTTCAAATCCTTTTACGGCCACTGTATTATCCTATCCTCATTCATTCATCATTACTGAAAACAAATAGACTTGTCAAGTGTTTTCTGCACAGTTTCTCCAGCTGTAAATGCTTTAAGCTGTAAGAATGGGATACTGCAAACAGAGCCAAAGCAACAAACAAACAAAAACAACAACAACAACAACAACAGTGTTTCACACTAAAAGTTCAAACTGTTTAACCTGCTCCTCTGTTAACAACATTGTACTCGATCAATAGAGCACGAATACAAATAATATTGCTTCTTTGATCAGTGTTTTGAGAACAGAGAATTATTATTTCTTTGAAATATTAGTGTTGGGGATTTGATGTGCTACTCGCTGCTTCTAGTAATGTTAAGGACCCGATATACTTCAAGCATTTATTCTGTTCAGTCTTTGGAGGGGATACACAAATAAGCAAAAACACGAACACACTGACAAGATTTTTTTTTTAATTCTGAATGAAAGCGACACTTTCCCAGTAATGGGTTGCAGCTGGAAGGGCATCCGCTGCGTAAAACATATGCTGGATAAGTTGGCGGTTCATTCCGCTGTGGCGATCCCAGATTAATAAAGGGACTAAGCCAAAAAAGAAAATGAATGAATGAATGAAAGCGACACTGATGCCTTTTCATTTTTATTACTATAAAGCAGCTTGCTTTAAAGCAATCTAATGTATGTTCTATATAAATAAATGTGAAGTAACAAAGTGTCGAATTGCAGAGCTCATGCAAATATCCACATCTCTTTTAGACAGTTTGATGCTTTCTTAACTACGGTTTTCTCACAGCAGTCATTTTCATTCATTCATTTTCTTTTCGGCTTAGTTTCTTTATTAATCTGGGGTCGCCACAGTGGAATGAACCACCAACTTATCCAGCATATGTTTTACACAGCGGATGCCCTTCCAGCTGCAACCCATCACTGGGAAACATCCATACACTCCCATTCACACACATACACTACGGACAATATTGCTTACCCAATTCACCTATAGCGCATGTCTTTGGACTTGTGGGGGAAACCGGAGCACCCGGAGGAAACCCACACGATCACGGGGAGAACATGCAAACTCCACACAGAAATGCCAACTGACCCAGCCGAGGCTCGAACCAGCGACCTTCTTGCGGTGAGGCTAGTCACTGCGCCACTGTGACTCCCAGCTGTCATTTTTCTTGGGATTATTTTGTTCTTGAAAGAAAGTATGCAGCACAAATTTACAAATTTTCATTCAATCAATTTCTTTTTTTATCTTTGCTCTATTGTATTTATCTATACTTGTAGTTTGTTTATTATAATTTATGTAGATACTCGTCTACAGAATCTCTCCAATCAATATAAAATTAGGAATCTAAAATGTATTTTTTAAGTCATCAGGTGAAACTACAGTAATGTCACAAAAGATATAATAGAAAAACAATAAACATCGCAATGTCATTTTTTTCTTCATACACACTACTTGAACTTATTATCAATAAATAAACAAAAATGTTGCTGTAAGTATATCGGGGCCTTCATTGTGCAAATTGTTATTATGGTGGTGTTAAGTGCTATTGTACAGTTTTCAGTGTGCAAACACAGATTCCTTTGTCATTAAAATAAGTTTTAAAAAGCCAGTGTGCACATGTCAAAACTTTACCTACACACACACACACACACACACACGCACGCTCGCACGCACGCACACACACACACACACGCACTTGTCGTTACACAGCAGCATGTGTGTACAGGACAAGGAGATTATAGCCTACAGCATGCCAACCTGCTGCACCCTCACACAACTTACCGGCCGTCCAAACTCCAACTCGGAAAAGAATTTAAACCAAGGCTCGTTCTCTAAATCTACGTCATCTGGGTTTAAATCAAATTTCTGGAGCAAGAAGCAACACAGAAGAATAGAGGTAAGCAAAGAGGAAAAACAATAAGAGAAAAATAAAAATGGTAGTCAGGGTTAAAAAGCAACCCAGGCTTGCTGAAAATACTAAGCCAAACATAAAATACGTTGCTCTGGGTACATTTTGTTACATGTTTGAGATGACAAATCCAATAGAGGGCGCTGTCTACATTTTGTAAATCTGAGATACATTACTTAGGGTAATGGACTCAATTTTAAATGATCTGTATCACAAGTACATCACAGTACAAAGTGATCTACCGAGCAAACTGACCGCAGCAGAAAATTTGTCCATATGGAGACAGAAAGGTGAGGCAAAATGTATTCTATTACAAATTCTGAACCACATTTAGGTATTTTGTAGTATTAATTTTGTGTTATGCAAAGAACTGCATGAAAATAATCCTTTATTCATCGATCATATGTCCCTGTAAATATCATTAGTGTGAAAAGGAACAAAATTAGTTGGAATCATACTGCCCCTTGGTATTTATTTGACCTAGAAACCACAGTCAAACTTATGTTGAAGTATGTTTTTGCTATTTCAAAAAAAGTATAGGCTGAGGCATGTATTTCCAATGAGCTTGCGTTGGTTGAAGGAGGATCAAAATATGGCACGATGGGTAAAAAACAGAGGTTGATGTTGTGGCTCATCTCTCTCTCTCTCTCCCTCTCACACTAAATACATTCATTTATAATAATTAACAGGACATAATGTAGGTAACTAAATTGCTTTACCTCCCATTGACTACAACTGTATTTACAGTAGGATCAAAATTAGAGTACATGATTAAATAATTTCAGCTTTAAGCGCACCTGTCAACATTGGGATGTGAAAATAAGGGATACAAGAATGTCCACGTTTGCTCCACTTTTGCTTCAAATCACGTGTACAGAATCCGTTTGGGAAACGTTCACATCTGACAGTCATGCACCACTACATAAACGGACTGTTTTGAGGATTGCATAGGAGGGGCAATGGCATTATAAAAAGAAAGAAAATCCCGCCGTTTTTATATATTTATTTCAAAGTGTTTTCATGCATAAATAAAATGAAAGCACAGAATAGATTCATATTTAAGAGCAAGGGGCATCCCTTAGTGGTTCAGCTGCATGGGTTGCGTATAGGGAGGATTGGATCTTTGATGTTTATTGCCACCCTTAAAAAAATATTAACAATACGGGAGAAATACGGTAAAATACTTTTACGAGATGATAGCGGGATAGCATTGTAAAATACGGGAGAATCCCGGGAAAAATGATAAAAAAGGCTTAAAGTAACATCAAACCTATAAGTATCAGCTTTTAGTATCATTTCTCATCAAACCCAATTAAATGAAACTTTCATCACTAAAGTGAACGTTAAATGAGTTCTCAGCCCACAAAAGATCCTCCTTATTAAAGGTTAGTCTGGCTTTTGATTCGTTCTGCTGACGAACTAAGCACTTCTCTGCATTATCTCATCCTCTTGTGCATCTGTCGTTTGGGAGACTTGAATGAGTTAGTGATACTGTAAAGGTGTAATATTCATTCATTTTCTTTTCGGCTTAGTCCCTTTATTAATTTGGGGTCGCCACAGCAGAATGAACCACCAACTTATCCAGCATATGTTTTACGCAGCGGATGCCCTTTCAGCTGCAACCCATCACTGGGAAACATCCATACACACTCATTCACATACATACACTACGGACAATTTAGCCTACCCAATTTACCTATACCACATGTTTTTGGACTTGTGGGGGAAACCAGAGCACCCGGAGGAAACCCACGCAAACACAGGGAGAACATGCAAACTCCACACAGAAATGCCAACTGACCCAGCCGGGACTCAAACCAGCGACCTTCTTGCTGTGAGGTGATTGTGCTACCCACTGCGCCACTGTGCTGCCCAAAGGTGTAATAGTCAAATCACAAATTTTCAATGACCATCATCTCTTGCTATGGCTAAAAGGCTTGTCTCTTTGGCCTTCATCTGACCTGCTGTTGGACAGTTTGAGTTACTTAAGAATGGATCACCATCTTGCAAAGCCAGTGAAAACTGGTAAGTTAGGTTGCCAGTGAAATAGGAGTTGCCAGAGAGTTAAGGAATTTGCCATCAGGTGCCAGATTAAAGGGATAGCTTACCCAAAAATTAAAGCTTAATCACTATTTACTCCTTCAACATGTGGCCGGATTTTTTTCACTTTTACAAAAGTTGTGCCTTTCAGCTTTGTCCAGCAGGGGGAGACATCGAGCTTCTTCCTCCTGTTTCTCTCTCTAAAGCCTCTTTTTCTCTTCCCCAAGCTATGACTGTACATGCTGTGAAAGCTGCCCACTCATTTTGCCACACGGGACATCTCCCACCGCCACATCCACTGTGTTTGTGCTGAGGGCAGTGCTGTGATTCAGCCTCCTGACATTTCTATCCCATTGTTCCCTGTGAACCGAGCCGCTGGCTATGACTCTACCGCTTTTGTCTGACACCCTTCCAGCTTTTTACATCTGCATTGCAAAACAAAAGTTCAGCCTCTCTCAAAAGAGAAATGAAACATTGAGGAAAATCCTCTATTTAACCATTTTGTTTGTGCCGCTTTATTAGACAAACACAATCTTGACATTATTAGTCTAAGAACGAGATTGGGACATAATGTATTGCTTGCAAAATTCAAAGCTGCATTGTTAGCATGAATACCACAGCTTAATGTTTCAGGTAAACTGCAGCACTATAGCTCCAATTGATTGCTTTAAGTGCAAACATTTACCAATATTTTACCAACTACATGAATTAATATACAAAGGAAAGAAAGCTTGCTACAGCACCACATTGCTCATGATAAGCAAACTTATGGCTGAGGGTCCGTTATTTGATCAAATGATCCATGAAACAGAGGTTAAATCCTGTCTTAACATCCAATCAGCAGTTTGGAAAATGCTAAAGTTTTTCTACTGTAGTAAACATTAAGTTAAGCATGTGACAATTTTAGAGAGCTGAACTTAAATGAAAATGAGAGGTTTTTTATAAGACAGGATAAGCTAATTATGCTGCTGTTCAAATATTTGGGATTGGGTAAGCTACTGTTTCAAAAAGAAGTCATATTAAAAAAATACACTCACTCAATTACAATCATTTGGCTTAGTCCCTAATTTATCAGGGGTTGCCACAGCAGAATGAACCACCAATTACTAGGCAGATGCCTTTTTAGCCGCAAAAAATACAGTAATATGGAAACAATCCAATATTATATATAAGTATATCAGTACACAGAAATACACTTTCTTTTTTAATATAATTATTCTTGTGATGGCAAAACTAATTTTCAGCATCCTCTTGTCTATTCCAGCCTTTAGTGTCACATAATCCTTAAAAACAAATACAAATTTCTTAAAAATAGAATCGTATTGACCTAGAATGTATGAAGGGTAGTATAATTTTGAATGAGAGGAAAAACAAAAAATGATCTGCAAAGCTTACGAAGTTAAAGGAATACACTGAATATTCTAAATTGTTACAAATGATCAATTTCACGGGCGACGCAGTGGCACAGTGGGTAGCACAATTGCCTCACAGCAAGACTGTCGCTGGTTCGAGCCTCGGCTAGGTCAGTTGGCATTTCTGTGTGGAGTTTGCATGTTCTCCCTGTGTTCGCGTGGGTTTCCTCCGGGTGCTCCGGTTTCCCCCACAAATCCAAAGATATGCGCTATAGGTAAATTGGGTAAGCTAAATTGTCCGTAGTGTATGTGTGTGAATGAGTGTATGGATGTTACCCAGTGATGGGTTGTGGCTGGAAGGGCATCCGCTGCGTAAAACATATGCTGGATAAGTTTGGCGGTTCATTCCGCTGTGGCGACCCCAGATTCAGATTAATAAAGGGACTAAGCCGAAAAGAAAATGAATGAATGAATGATCAATTTCACACTTATACTTTAATCCAAGCCTTTCTTTCAGCCACAAAGCATAAGAAAACATGTTTAGAAAAATATGTAGTTCGTTAATTTCCATATTATGCAAGGAAATGGAGGCTGTTTAGCTTACAAAACTCATAGAAATAGTCCTAATTATCTGTAAATTAGGATTTTTAAAGTTCTAGTCCTGACTCCTGGACCGTCCCCAATTTCGTCCACCATCTCTCTCTTTAACATAAACTCTCTCTCTTCACAATAAAGTAAAAAAACAACCAAAAATAAAAATGGTAAAAATTGCGGAAAAAATGCAGATGTAATGAACAAACAACAATGCTCCATAAATACAAAACGAGGGCAAAAACATGGAAAGATCTGTCTATACCCATCATATCTGAATGAACATTTGTGGGTTCCAGAAAAATATAGTCATACCGGTCTGAAAGGATATGAGGGTAAGTAAATAAAGGCTTAATGTTCCTTTCTGGGTGAACAACTTCTTTAAAACTTTCAACAGTTTCTAGGGCACAAATTGGGCTTTACATAGAGCTAAAAAACGATTTCCAAAAGCAAGTTTGCTGATTGAGCAACTTAATCCAGGACAAGGCCTATAATCCATGTAGGAGACTGACCCTGTATGTCTGAATTTGTAAATAAAGAGAGTGAAAAAATTAAGGAAAACACAACAGCTGGAATGTCTCTAGAACTGAAATATAAAATTATATTAGCAAAGAACAATCACTTAATTAAACAATTGAATGAAATTAAATCACTCACAGGCCTTTCTTGCTCGAGGATGGAGGATTTACCAGGCTCATACTCAAAGATGCTCCGTGGTTCTGCCCGATATTTACGTGTGTCCACTTTACGTTCTGGAGGACCCCATTCGTTTCTGTAGAAGAGACCAATATAAGAACGAATCCAAGGGTAGACTGTAGGACATGAGCTGGGGTGTCTTACGGGTCATGGGAGAACTCCTTTTCTCGGTCCATGTCCCGCGAGCGGAGCTGGAGGAGAGAGGGCATCGGAGGGGGTGGCGGGGGCACGGGTGATGGCGAGAGCTCTCGCTGGGCAGCACTGTCGGGGATGTCTGAGGTATTTCTAGAGAGCGGTCGGTACGTGTGAGTTCGAGGAGGTGGGTGAGCATGAACTGGAGGATAGTTGTCTGAGAAAGAGACACAAATATTATATTAATATCGCAGATTAATGAAACTAATGTAGTTAATAGCTATATATAAAAACATTAAAATATATATATATATATAT
>CAIGQW010054471.1:2752654-2765261 GCA_903798125.1 Danio choprae
AGAGAAAGAGAACGGGAGTATCACAGAAACCTGCCAGGAAAGAGGCAGGAATGTTCTCTTCTGCTCACAAACACACATTCACAGACAGTCTGACCTGCTGAAAAGCATTCCTGTAGCCACAATAAGAGGATCAAATGTCAAAACAGCTCAAACGCTAATCAAGAAAAATGCCCTCAAAACAGATGACAGACAGCTGATCTGTTGTTTTAAATTGACCAATGACAGTCAACAGATGCGATGACCATGACGATGAGTATTTGGCTTTGTTTTTGGTTTGTTATACTAGATCCTAGGTAGATAAAGCAAAGCAACAAGTAATACAAATCCTATTTTTGTGGGAAAGGACATCAGAACATTATATCAAGTATTTTCCTTTTTTCTTTTCCTGCAGTGTTGTGCTATAAAGCACCATCCACTCTATATTTCAGTGGTTCAAAAATAGCTCATACAAGTTTATCTCAGACAGTCTTGTTTTGAAAGTTCTATTGACCTTATTCTTCACGTATTAATCTTTTTGGCTCGAGATGTCCAGTCTCATTCACTTCCATTCATTTTCAGATGTTAAAAACAGCTTGTTATGCTGCTTGATGTTGCAAACTGATGTTTTCTTATTATTTTATTCTGCTTTGTCTGTATAGTGCCTCACGGTGGCACAGTGGGTAGCACGTTCGCCTCACAGCAAGAAGGTCGCTGGTTCGAGCCTCGGCTGGGTCAGATGGCGTTTCTGTGTGGAGTTTGCATGTTCTCCCCGTGTTGGCGTGGGTTTCCTCCGGGTACTCTGGTTTCCCCCACAATTCCAAAGACATGCGGTATAGGTGAATTGGGTAAGCTAAAATTGTCCGTAGTGTATGAGTGTGAATGGGTGTGTATGGATGTTTCCCAGAGATGGGTTAGCAGCTGGAAGGGCATCCGCTGCGTAAAACATATGCTGGATAAGTTGGCGGTTCATTCCGCTGTGGCGACCCCAGATTAAAAAAGGGACTAAGCCGAAATGAAAATGAATGAATGAATGAATGTCTGTATAGTCATGAACACACTTGTTTGTAGAGCAAGTAGTTTGGCTATTTTCTGTCAGTTATTATTCCTAGTCATTTCTCCCATTGGCAACCGAATCGTAAGTTCTAAACCAATTGCAAAAACGAGCGCACTTCCGTATTGTAGATCAATGCGTTTCCGTCATAAAATATATGTCATACAACTAGGGTGCTCTGTGGTTTCCGGTTTTTGAGGGGTGTTAAAAATATATTTTATTGATCCAGTGTTTTGTAACAACCAATTGCAGCATCTATTTGTAGTAAAAAAAGAAAAATGTAATGTGCAAGGAATGCATATAGCAATTTTCATTCATTTTCTTTTCGGCTTAGTCCCTTTATTAATCTGTGGTCGCCACAGCAGAATAAACTGCCAACTTATCCAGCATATGTTTTACGCAGCGGATGCCCTTCCAGCTGCAACCCATCACTAAACATCCACACACACTCATTGACACACATACACTACGGACAATTTAGCTTACCCAATTCACCTATACGGCATGTCTTTGGACTTAAGGGGAAACCAGAGCACCTGGAGGAAACCCACGCAAACACGGGGAGAACATGCAAACTCCACACAGAAATGCCAACTGAACCAGACGAGGCTCGAACCAGTGACCTTTTTGCTGTGAGGTGACAGTGCTACCCACTGCGCCACCGTGCAGCCCATATAGCAATTTTTCAAACCTTAAATGTGTGCTCTTTCATCAGATTCTTATTTATTTATTTTTATTTAACAAAAAAATGTATATCAAAAAATTTTAAATGAGCATTCAAAACTAATCTGATTTGTTCAAAAAAGCTGAATCATTCCTTATTAATCATTAAGTGGATCACTGAATCACTCGATCCATTCAGAAGTGGTGATTCATTCATCAACAAACATGTTTCACTGAGATATGCAGTGGCTCAGCTGTGACTGCATATGTTTGAAATTATTTTGTGATAAGAAGATACTAAGAGACTGAAAAGGTCATACTATAGGTCTAAATATATAAAAACTTAATTTTTAATTAGTCATTTTTTTGAACAATCAGTTTCCAAAGTTTTTTTTTTTTTTTTTGTATTTCTGCCAAATATCCATTATAAACATTTTGACCCATATGGGTCAAAAATGTTGATAGCCTGAATGAAAGACATAATAACACAGAATGTCAGGCTATCTTTTTTTTGTGAGCACTGAAAAATATAGATTCTTACTTTACAAAGTCACATAATTCATATACTTGAGACTGGATTATTGAAAGGAAACAAACTTTGACTTACATACAAGCTTCCCTTGTATAAAACTAATGCAAAAACAAAGCAAATTGGCAATATTATAAACAATCACCACAATCGTCCTATCAACGATGATGCTATAGAAGATTTGCTATTTGACAGACCTCATTTATTATGTGCTACAAAGTCAATGTGTTTAAAGCAGTTCTTGATTTTTAGTGTGAAGATGTAAGAATAAAGCCTGTATTGTTGAAAATGTACAAGGATGTCCACTGGTGAGTTACCAGTATAAGCTCAGACTCCTTTTACCCCTACACTAAATAAAAAAAAATTAAACAGAAACCCGGAATGAACTGATTTATAATAAACAGTTATTAAAACAAACAATATCCCATGCTGCAGTCATTCATTGTGGACAGACAAACTACTTATATCAATCAAAAGACAAAATCGGCCAATATATATTTTGAAAAATTATTATGTGAGCAAAAATGTACTCAAGTTGCATGATAAATTATCATGATGAATTATGAACTATTTGTACCGAATGCAGTAGCCTATATAAAATAATTAAGTTGACTTAATAATTACATTATTTTAGATGTCCTTGTTACAGTTTAACAATTCATTTAACTACTGGGGTAATACTAATTCATTACATAAACTTACTATATGGTTAGGGTTATATTGCAGGTTTTATGTTTAGGGTTAGTTGCACATAATTATGCATATTTATTTTTAATTACTATAGTAAGTACATTGAAAATGTGTAACAAGGACACCTTAAATACAAATGTTACCAACAATTGTTGTAGGATTTAAAATGTGACCATTTTCACACAAATATTGCCAATAAATTTCACAAATAATTAGACAATACTCATAACACACTGAAATAAATATTAATAACTGGAATTGTATTCTTAAGTAATTTTTAAAGTGAATTAAATTAATCGTTTATGTTAGTTCCCTCATACATGCCAGTATATTACTCACCGTACGGATGGCGATGGGAATGCCAGACTCATCCACTGGTCCAATGCCTTCGTAATGGGGAGCTTTTATGACGGAGACCTTCTTCTCTTCCTCTGAGAAGCGAGCGATGGGCACGGAGCTACTGACCACTGTCTGACCAGAGACAACAGTCTCTCTCTTCAGTGTCTCTGAACCCTCTGCAAGAGAGAGAGAGAGAGAGTTTAGAGATAGATAAAAAAAAAAAAGAAAAAAAAAGAGTAAACTGCTGTGCAATGTTGTTCTGTCCTTTAAAATGTATCAAACTGTACAGTATATGGCCCCACTGAGATCCTCGGTAACAGTGTGACAACCTAGAATGAACCTTTTAAACAGAATGTCTCTCTCACAAACACATCATGGACTGCTCTGCTGCTATTGGCTCTCCGGTTGACTGCTGCCATAGATACAGTCACACTATGCAGAATTTGTTACTGTCTAGACTACTGTCAGATGCTAAAATTCATCATAAAGGCAGTTCATTGGCTGTTCATAAGAATTTCACACTTTGAAAGCAAAGAATGTCTTCGAAGAAAGAAATCTATTTAGTTTTGCCTGCTATTTATCTTAAATTACAAAATAGGTAAACAGTGACATAATTGGGAACTTGACAGTCAAACTTAATCTAAGCGAGCAGGAAAACTGACATGGCACAATCTCCAACCCTGACTAAGCACCATGAAGTATATGACATTAGTATGATGTTGCATAAATGAGACAGCTACATTTATATCTCCACATTTATGCAGGTTTGCGGTTGTAAAAAGGCAGTGATGTGAGGAAATGCTACAGCAAACTATTTGTCAGCATCTTTCTTTAAACTGAACAACCACAACAACTGTATGAATGTGCCTTCCTAAGCTAATCTGCACTAAAGTGTCAGAGCTTTGCCTCTCCTCAGTTTCCCCCTCTGTTCAGGTATTGATTGCTCTGGTTTGGCCTAATGGATGCAAATGATTCATATCCTGAGGACCAAACTGCACCGTTAATTGCCAATAATTGTCTGATGTCCAATAACAAGAACTGGGCGTTACAAATCTTTGTTTTAGAGCATCAAAAATGGGAATGAATCAGCAAAAAGACATTTGATATACAGTAGATAATTATTAATTAACATAACATAACATAACATATACTAAAATCAGGTTACTTTTTTACAGTCATTAAGGGAGTACAGATAATTTGATTTTATAAATATGATATACTTTATCAAATACAATTCGACCTAACCACTGGGTTTTATTTTTTAAAATAAAAAGTTTATTCCAATGTAGGGTTTGTCAATATTTAACCTAAATTTGCACATTTAAATGTGTTCACACTTGAAGAAAATTATAAATTTAGACTTGGTTCACTTAGAATTCATGCTCTGTCATTTTTAAGACTGAATCTAAAGACAGACACATGCAAAAATTCTTTCATGTGTTATATATATTTTGAAACAGAACATTTAAGATATGCTGGGTTAAACACACTTGTTGTATGTGGTAACATCTGATTAAGAAGAAAAAAATGAGTCATGCATTAATTTATAAAAAAGGAATCAAAAGTTCCCCCAGGAATCCCTCCATCACACATGCAAAGAAAGATCTGCTTCAAGGAGACATGTTTTCGAAGCCAGTAGTAGGCTTGAGAATTCTGTCCTTTTCATGGTTGTGTCTTTTGCCATCATAGCCTGTTTTTGATTCATTTACATGTCTTCTGCCTGTTACTCATATTTCAGTGGAGCTGCATATGAGAGTTCATTTGAAAGTGGGTTGAAAACCTTTTTTTGTTTTTGTTTTCAGCAGTCACAATCTGCTAGTTTGGTACACACCAGGACTTTGATAGGAGTGTTCAAACTTATTCAGGTGAACCAAACTATGAGCATAGTCTTATTATTATTATAATTTTTTTTATCAAAACAAACCTGCCAAGTTTAAATTCACATTGATAAAAACCTTTTACACTTATGCAGGTACTTTTAGCATTAGAAAATATATGCTTTACATTAGGCAAAAATGAGTGCTGAGCAGAGATTAAACGTTGATGAAATACTCCACATTGATGAGGTAAAACCTAGAGTTTATGATGAAGAGGAGTTTTTTTTTCTTCATGCAAAATAGATCTGAGGATTGAAATGAAATTTAGCTGCTTTATTTTAGAGGTTTAGTGAAGGCGGGTCATTTTTCAGGTCGAAGGGCGAACGGATTTTTAAAGACAACATTAGGGTTAATGTTATGCTAATACTTAAAATTTGTCTTCAAGTACTACAGCCGAAGGCATTTGGGGTTCTTTCTGCTCACCTGAACTATGACCATGCTGGATCTGTACCAGGCCTGGGCTGAGGATTGGTGGTGGTGGAGGAGGAGGGTGTGCAGGTGGAGAGAAGGGCCTCTGAGACTGAGAGCTTCCATTCACTGTCATCTGACCCTGGGCAACATACAAAACACTTTATAAGAGATGAAACTGTTGGTAATGTAATCTGTAGAGTCACTTTAAAACAAATAAATATGAGTGGGTGAAGTCTATGGGACAACAAGAAGGTAGAATGACAAAATGTAAGGCATGAGGGCACACATAAGACACAAATTGAAAAATATCACAGATATTGTAGCACAAATGCATCTGAGAGGTGTCATTACTGAGGAAAATGAAGGACAATGCTGTTACAAAAAAGACAACGTTTGGGATCAGATGTTGATGCTTCTGTAATAACATGAGAGAAATGACAGGCGAAAAATGAAGAGGTGACAGAAAAATCTGTTAGGGCATATGACAGCAACTAACACTAATATTAAAAGAAACTTAATGATAAGTAGATAATGAGTGCAGGACAATCTACTAATAGGAGTGTTAACACTGGAATAAGCTTCAGTTATACATTCATGTTGCACATGTCTTCAGTCAGCAGTGGCAAATAAAAGATGCAAATTATGTTAATATTAAACAATCATCACGAAAGGTCATGTAAAAAACAGAGGTCATCGTAGGAACCTATTTAAAAATTAAACTTTATACATGTTCCTGGACAATTTATCATTAATTCTACATTACATATTTTTAAAAATATAATACAACTTTTATTTAGCAAGGTGACATTAAACTGATTAAAAGTAACCATAAAGATATTGATAAATTATTACTTTCTAATAAGCAAAAACCTTGGAAAATACCTCACTGATTCCAGACAGTTTTCTATATTAATAATAAGTAAAAAAAGGTTTCTGGACTTCCAAATCAAGATATTAAAATGATTTTTGAAAAGTTTCAAATATCTTAATTTATTAAAAATAAATATTATTGCAAACTGTTTTCTATAGTATTATATTTATTTGAGGGCCTCACAGTGGCGCAGTGGGTAGCACGTTCACCTCACAGCAAGAAGGTCGCTGATTTGAGCCTCGGCTGGGTCAGTTGGCGTTTCTGTGTGGAGTTTGCATGTTCTCCCTGTTTGGCGTGGGTTTCCTCCGGGTGCTCCGGTTTCCCCCACAAGTCCAAAGACATGCGGTATAGGTGAATTGGGTAGACTAAAGTGTCCGTAGTGTATGAGTGTGAATGGGTGTGTATGGATGTTTCCCAGAGATGGGTTGCAGCTGGAAGGGCATCTGCTGCGTAAAATATATGCTGGATAAGTTGGCGGTTCATTCCGCTGTGGCGACCCCAGATTAATAAAGGGACTAAGCCGAAAAGAAAATGAATGAACGAATGAATTATATTTATTTGATGTATTGAAAAACACCAAACATTTAATTTAGTCCAAAATATTAAATGTATATGTATGATTACGGTCTCACTTTATATTAAGTGTCCTTAACTACTATGTACTTGCATCAAAAATTAAATACAATATACTTACTGTGTTCATAATATATTTGAGAACACTTGTGGTGCTCTTGAGTTGGGACAGGGGTATGGTTATGGACAGGTTTGGTGGTATCGGTAGGGTTAAGGGTGGGTAAAAGTGTAAAGGATGGTCAACAGTGTATTTACAAATGTAATTAAAGAAATTAATTACAGATGTAATTACATACAGGTATTTAATCAAGCATAAGTACAATGTAAAAAACATGTATTTACAAAAGTACATTGTAACGAATTATTAATTTCGGTGTAAGTACATATTAAGGCCACTTAATATAAAGTGGGGCCTTGATTACTATGTAAAGGCTGAGATAGACTTTACCTATATATTTATAAGTACACATTTGTAGCCTCAGCTACAAATTATCTCACTTCTAGCACAGCCTCACACCTTTTCAAAATTAACACATCCCATCCCATACTACATTTCTTACATTCAGTTTAATGTTAAAATGCCACATAATGTGTGCATGTTGACTTCAAAGGGGACCCATTATACAAAAATCCCATTTAAACACAGTTGTGAGGCAACAGCGTGGAAATATAATCGGCCTGTAAAGGTAAAAAAATAATTAATTAAATTTTTTTATAATCAAACTTGATAAAACAGTCTGCAGAAACACTTTAATATTCTCCCATTGTACATGTCATCGGAGGGGGAAAGTCCTGCCCATCAATGGTGTTCTTCCCTTTCCCTCATTAGTATAGACAGCCCTGAGTGAGAAGCAGCCGACCGCCATAAGAGTTTTTGCATGGTACCTGCAATATAATTGTGGAGTTTTACGATGCACAATTGAACGCCCTAGTCTCTGTAGACTACCTTCTTCTGAGCCACTTCTGACATTTTCAATTTTTCTCAGAGATAATGTTAGTCCTGTTTTGGATCTGCTGCTAATATGATGCAAAGGCATTTGTAGCTCCACACTCTTTTGAAAAGAGGGCTGGGACCACAATCTCATTTGAATTTAAAGCGACAGTCACCAAAAGAGTTATACAAAATGATTTGTGGGGTCTTTTGAGCTGAAACTTCACATACACGCTCTAGGGACATCAGAGACTTATTTTACATCTTGTAAAAATGGGGATAAAAGGTCCCCTTTAAATAGCCAAATAACATACATCGCACGCAATGAATATTTGAACACATAAAATCGAAAACCAAGTGTAAAACACAAGACATAACAGCCTGACACATTCAAGCATGTGACAAAATGTTAGACACTCAGCACTGAAAGACAAGTGAGGACGTACAACAAGTAGCTTGAAACAAACATGACCACAGACTGAGGTGAAGTGCACCAGTCGAGCGTGATAGTTACGTTAGTGCCTGTGGCAGCAGACGGGATGGCTTGAAGCTCATCAGCGGCATTGGAGGCGTGGCTGAGTGTGGGGGACGGAGTGGGTGTGGCCAAGGGGGAGGAGTCTAGGCCACAGATCTGCAGCTCCTCCAGCCCAGCCGTGGATGAGGAATATTGACTCAGTGCCGATACAGTTACTGGTGACATGGCAGGTGAGGCTGACATTAGTCCTGAACGTTCCAGAGGGGCGTAGGGAGTCGGCGAGAGGGCTTTGGGTAGTAGCCCTGATAGGAAGTCTGGGGAATCCTGACTGGCCCGGCTATATGGTGATCGACGAGCTGCTGGGTCTGGGGACGATGGTCCAGAAGAAATCGGTCCTGGGCCCCCTCTTACAGGGGAAAACTCGCGCTGATGGAGGCGGATGGGAGGAAATAAAAAGGGAAGGAAGATAAGAAATTAATGTGAACAAAGCAAAGCTGGTGAGCAAGAAGTGACGCAGGCAAATTGAACCATGTTGAATGAAGAACAGAACAATCTGTTGGGAAAAAATAATAGGTACTTGGCTGTAAAATGGCAAAATTAGTTGTTAGCAGTCAACACATAAGGCTTTTCATCATGCTGTGTGTTTTTGTTCACTCTGTCCCATTGGATGAGGGTGAATGGGTGGTTTTTACACTCAGTTTGTTCACACTACCAGTCAAAAGTTTTGATGTTGTTGAACAAATGGTTGTGTGCTTTTGTAAGAATGCTGGTTTGGTGCTGAATAAATGTTATTGTAAATAATGCTGCATATAGTTGTATATATTTAAAATATTAAAAACAATTTATATTCAAATCACTGATAAAAAATTACATTGATCCAAATTGGCATTTAAAAACTTCAAACCATTTATATTTCAAAACATACTACATGTTTAGATGCAAGCAACAATTCTGAATTCAAGCACGTCAGAGGCAGAATGCGAAGCTAATTCTGGGTTCACACCTAATGCCGAATTAAGTATTCGCAAGAGTAAGTTACAAACAAAGTCAACACAAACACGCAAATAGAGGTGACTTTTACTGCAAATGTATGCCTTACAGACAATTTGAAAAAAATCAAGCGGAACAAATGCTCTCTTTGTGTTTGGTGTGTACCCAGCGTACAAATGTAAGCAAGGATCAGAACTATTGCTACAAGCAATTTAAAGATTTTAGTCTAAATTAAAATAACAATGATGACACCAAAAATTTGGTGTCGATATATCACAGCTGTAATGGGATACAGCCTCAGATGTAGTTTGGCAGGCTGCCATCAAAGTTATTAATAAAGTAAATAAAATCAGTTTTGTCTATTGACATGAAATCTGAAAAATCGTATGATAACATATATAATATATAATAGCTATGGTGGTACTGCCCTGAAACTATCTACAAGGCATGGTGCTGAAGATATAAACCAAATTTCATAACCATACTGTACACCAATGCAAACAAAATTCAAACAGTTTGATGCACAAAATTACTGATATGGATAAATCAGGTACGATTTGACTCTGTGTGCTCCGTGTTTATGTCATGTGATTCCTTTGTTCCATTTTCCCGCCGTTTGTTAATGTTCAGTGTTTCCACCTGTGTCTCACCCATGTCCAATTAGCTCTATGTGAAGTTTATTTATAAACTAATTTCGAGAGGATGACGTGCTTATGATTGCTCACAGCTGGTCCCGCATCAGCTCACGATTGATTCACCAATCAGATGATTCCTAGATCACCATAAATAACCAGAGTTCTCTTATCTCAGTATCTTCGTCTTGAAGAATCCCCCCCCTACCCACCCCTACTCCTCCTCCTTTCCAGATGGGCAACACGGTGGCCCAGTGATTAACACTGTTGCCTCACAGCATGAATGTCTCTGGTTAAAGTCCCTACTAAACCAGTTGGCATTTCTGTGCGGAGTTTGCTCGTTCTGCCCATGCTCGCGTGGGTTTTCCCCGGGTTCTTCGGTTTCCTCCCACAGTCCAAAAACACGCAACTTAAGTAAATTGAACACACCAAATCGATACTAGAGCCAAGCTCTTAATAAGTATACATCTCTTTTTAGCCATTCTATTAGCCAGAAATAAGTCGGGGGACTTCATTGAGATCTACCTGAGCTCAAGCTCCCCTCTCGTCCTGCAAACGAGAGGAAGCCCAGGACTCGAGGATCTCGTGAGCTCAGGCCTCTCTCCCAGTACAGCATGCCAAGTGTGAAATCTTGAATACGTGCTGTGTATTAAAGTCCTGTGTTTTGTTCAATCCAGCGTCTGGTATTGAATTTTCTTCCTGTGTGTTCCTATGTGTGATTCCAGTAAGTGTCATTGTTAATAAATATTCGTGTTTTGATAACTCCTGCGATCCTGTGGCTTAGTGAGCGAATGTGACAGTGTTCTGCTATAAAACTACACTAGTCTTGTGATTTAGCAAATCCTTTCTAAATTTCTAAGCCTGACCACTAGGTGACACTCTTCCAAGTGCTCTTTATCTGAAAAGGCTAAAACATTGCAGTCACATTGCCTCAATTCCACTTTGGCAAGCTTTTTTTTTTTTTTGAATTAATTTGACTATTATTAAAGAGCAATTTGTCTAATTAACCTAATTTCTTCACACTTTTTTCATTCCCACAATGATCAGATGATGACCTGCTTTGATTTGTGCAGAAATCAAACAAACAGCCATGAACATTCAAAATGGACAATTATTTCATACCGTGCATTTGCATTGAAAATGTCAAAATGAAATTTAGTTTAATTAAAATGTTACCAAATGGTTGTCTATGTCAGCTATGGTGGATCGACATAGACTGAAAATCTAAAGAAGAAGAGCGGAGTTATTATCTTATAATAATAAGTGAGCACCAAATCAGCATATTAGAGTGAATTCTAAAAAATCATCTGACACTAAAAACTGGAGTAATGATGATGCTAAAAATGCAGCTTTAGCATCACAGGAATTAATTTCATTTAAAAATATGTTATAAAAGAAATTCAAACAATATTCCATAATTGTTTTACTTTATTCATAAACAAATGCAGTCTTAGTTGAGCATTAGAGACTTCATTTTAAAATGTAATTACTCCAAACCTTTAACTGGTAGTATAAGTGTACATTATCACTATAAATGAATGACAGTAATACCACCAAACTGCCCGCTGGTCTTGGTGGTATGACAGGGGGTCGTGTAGAGTCAGTGATGTCCACCACATTTGTCCTGGGTTCAGACCGGCTCTCTGCTCGGGGCTCGGGGCTGCGAGGAGCTAACTGGATGGAGAGAGAGGCTATGTGTGAATCAGAAGTGCTAGCGGGGTCTAGCGGTGAGGGTGTGAATGCTCCTTTTGGCTTAGTTTTACTCTTAGGGTCAGTTGTAATCACATTTATCTTGTTAGGTGCTGCGTTTAGTTGGTCAGTTGCAAATTTAGAAGAAGACAATTTGCTTCCAAGGATCCGAGAGATAAAACTGTTGGCATTAGCCTGCTGGGAGAATGGGGGCTCCTCGAGGGGGGCTCCAGAGGTGTTAGTGGAGGTTTGGGTGGTCTTGGAGTATGAGTATGAGGAGGTGGCACTAGACTGAATAGAGTAAGAGCCTGTGGAAATGGCATCATGACTCTGTGGTGGAGAGAATGTGGTGTTTGACAGCATTGTGAGCGAACTGTAAGATGGAGGGTTAGGGGTCATGTGATAGCTCTCTCTCCGAGGGGGAGGCAAGGGGACCTGATGGAGAAAAGGTTATTTAAATATACAAAACCAGTTCAGAGGGTGTACATTGAATCAGAGATTTAAAGGATAGTTCAACCAAAAATGTCCTCGTATACTGGATCACCATATACCCATCATAAACTGGTTGCAAACCCAGGGTTACCACTTTAAGCCAAATATCAAATTCACTGACTAAAAAGCTGAATTTTCATGACATCTATTAGATGGAAAAACAGGCCGCTGTTGTGATTAAATATTAATAATATAATATTTAAATAATATATTAAAATAATAACAATAACAAAATGGAATATCATTGTGCATGATGCCACATATCTATTTTTTTGGAGTGAGAGTGTTTGTGTCTGTATTTTATGTTTTGGATGCTACTGGATGACTGAATTTATTTAGGGATTAATAAAGTATGTATGTATGCATGCATCTATCTATCTATCTATCTATCTATCTATCTATCTATCTATCTATC